>JAQFVV010000749.1:0-238332 GCA_028023455.1 Epiperipatus broadwayi | reverse complement strand
TTACTTAATTCTAAGAAATAATACTCCTTTATGTTGTTTATCTTATAATCAATGAAATATAATATAAATCTTTATTATATAATAATAACAACTTGTAAATACATCACAGAAAAATTATATATATAAAAGCCTTTTTCGGTAATTCTCAATTTTTTTACCCTTCTCAATATGATACCTCGTACTAATACTAACACGTATATTACGTATATAGCGACATCTATTGACATTTCCTATAATTCATTATTTTTATCATTTTATTTATTTCCCCTTATATTACTTTCCATTCTTTATCCATTACCCAATCATTCATTAAATCAATTGACTTTTTGTAAATGTTCATACATGTATTTATATTATATTTTATATAATTTGTTTCATATATTTTCCTTCTATTCATTTCCTTTATATAATTTAATGGTCTTATGTTTTTAATACAATCTATTTTATGTCCAGATTTTAAATAATGAACATATAATGCTGATCTATCATCCCTCCTTTCAATAGCACTATTATGTTCTTTTGCCCTTTGTTCTAATTGTTTTGATGTTTGTCCATAGTAAACCATTTTACATATCCCACAAGTAATTTTATATACTGTTCCCTTTATATATTTCATATCATCTTTAATCTTATAATTTCCTATTAATATATCTAAATTTTTACTATTAGACCATCCTATTTTTATATTTTTATTCATATAATTTTTATTTTTAGTTAATATATCATAAATTTTAGGTGTATATGCAATTTTAATCCATTTTATATTATTTAATATTTTATTCCCTCTAATATTATTTTTATTATCATATAATATGATAATAAAAATAATATTAGAGGGAATAAAATATTAAATAATACAAAATGGATTAAAATTGCATATACACCTAAAATTTATGATATATTAACTAAAAATAAAAATTATATGAATAAAAATATAAAAATAGGATGGTCTAATAGTAAAAATTTAGATATATTAATAGGAAATTATAAGATTAAAGATGATATGAAATATATAAAGGGAACAGTATATAAAATTACTTGTGGGATATGTAAAATGGTTTACTATGGACAAACATCAAAACAATTAGAACAAAGGGCAAAAGAACATAATAGTGCTATTGAAAGGAGGGATGATAGATCAGCATTATATGTTCATTATTTAAAATTTGGACATAAAATAGATTGTATTAAAAACATAAGACCATTAAATTATATAAAGGAAATGAATAGAAGGAAAATATATGAAACAAATTATATAAAATATAATATAAATACATGTATGAACATTTACAAAAAGTCAATTGATTTAATGAATGATTGGGTAATGGATAAAGAATGGAAAGAGCATAGGGGAAATAAATAAAATGATAAAATGTGAATTATAGGAAATGTCAATAGATGTCGCTATATACGTAATATACGTGTTAGTATTAGTACGAGGTATCATATTGAGAAGGGTAAAAAAATTGAGAATTACCGAAAAAGGCTTTTATATATATAATTTTTCTGTGATGTATTTACAAGTTGTTATTATTATATAATAAAGATTTATATTATATTTCATTAAAATATAATATATATATATTAGAGAAATGCTTTTTTATTCATATAAATGCACTAGAAAGTAAAAAATAAAATTTCCTTTCCTTTCTCAATATTATGTGACCAAAAATAAAAATATGGGGTACTCAGTTCAAAAATGTCCCTATGCTTTTATTAATGTCAGAAAACTATGAAAACGGAATAAAATTTATTTTTAATGTATTTATACGAATAAAAATATTTCCCTAATTTTTTTTAAAATTTGATTTATTAACAAATAATTGAATGGCTAATTATTTGAAGATTATGTAATATCCAAGTTGAATTTTGATTGAGAACCTTTAGCTCTTAAGCTTAGCATTCTTACTAATACTGCACCAAACTTCCACTAAAAATTATCAAGAAATATTTTCTTTTAAGTATCAGTGTTAAATGCAATAAAGTTGTATTTAATGTCTTCAATGCTTTTTCCAAATAGGAAGCAGTTGTAATATTGCTTTAGTTTATTACTTTCTAGCGACCGAGTTATCAGTGTTTTTACTAACATTTTAAATTAAATTAATAATTATTCATCTTTTCATTACCTTCCATTTTCTTTTGTCTTCAGTCATGTAGACTAGTCCATGCCCAGTTGTAATGAGCTTCTCTTGTCATCAGTTATACTCCGCTGCACTAACTCCGATAGTAGTTCTCAAATGTTAGTACAGACATATTCTCATTCTTTAATTACATATGCAACATTTAGTCTTTGTTTTCTAACTTTTTTTGTTTATCATTTTCTCTATTTTTTTCTTCATATTTTAACAATTTTTTCTATTCTCACTAAGTGACAGATGAAAGTGTTTTATAAATTTTTATCCAGTGCTGTCCTATTCTAATATCCTCAGACTAGTTTCTAGCTTCTGATGTTTATCAGTGAGAAACTTTTGGAGTTTTTAAACAGTCCATTTGGGCCTGTTTTAAATCTAATGTACTTTTTCTCTAGCAACCATTTTTACTTTTTGTTAAACTATCAAGTTACCATTCCAAATTTTAAAACTTGGGATGTATGTATTAATAAAATATCCACTAGATGGCATAAAAGTAGTGAAATCAAAGAATTTACTAATGAATAGCAATGTGTGGATTAAAGTCATGTGATGTTTAAATGGTTTTGTACCAATTTTATGAAAGTCATAAGCCAAAAAACTAATCATGGTGATATTTGGGATAAGAATTGATTAAGCACTACCATTTGGCATATATTGATTACTAGATGGCATAAAAATATATGAGGATAGAAGAATTTTCTAATGAATAGCAATGTGTAAGCTAAGATCATGTGATATCTTGATGGCCTTGTGATAAATATTCCTACTTGTTTACTAATAGATATTAATTTATTTACTTATTTGACATATATATTTTTTGATAACTTCATTATTGACAAAATATCATAAAGGAATCTATAGAGGTTTCAATCAGGAAAGAGTTCTTCAATTTCAGAACTATAATTTGACAGTTCCTAATTGTGTGGTTCATAGTTCATCTTTATCTACATTCAAATAAATCAATGGCTCTGATAAATTCTTTTTATAATGCAGTTGAGTGTAATGATAATGGTTTGTCCCGATTTTGTTGTTAAAACTATCAAATTCATTAAATTTTATTTTGGATGTAGAAAAGGAAATTATTTGGGTTATCTAACATATTCCATTTTTTATGCCATAATTCTTGATTGTAGATTTTATGTTGAACAGGTTAAAAAGCATCTTGATTTGAGTTTTAGATGGTGAAATTATATCTTGAGTTAGTGAGTAATCCAATCTGTTTAATATTTTATACATTTTGTGTAAAGTAACTTATCTTCTGATATCTGGTGTAAGAGTATGTGAAAGAACAGGAAACCACAGCAAAGGAGTAGACTCAATTTTACCAATAATATTTCTCATGATAATATGGTAATTGAAAATCCTGAAGTTTAGTGTAGGAATTTTTTTTCCAAACAAATGCCCAATGATTGCTAATGGTGATAATGACTACAGTGTCTTGGTATATTAATTTCTTTAGCATGACCACTTGATAACCAGAATAAAACTTTGAATGAGAAAAGAACTTCTAAAGCCAAAAATTTTAGAGGCAAAAAAAAATTATAATATCTAATTCAGTACAGTGAATATAATTTGATCAAATAGATCATAATGAGTGATGATTTAAATTATATGATTTGAAAATTAGTAGGAAAATATAGAAAATGGTATTTGGAAGTAAATATGAGAAAACTAGTGTAATCACAGCAATTTCCAATTAGCAGTAATTGATAGTTTCTTAGTGACCTAAAAAGCTAAAAGTTATCTCTGTTTTCATGGATATAATCTCATTTTTATTATTGGATAACAATCCATGGAAATATTTAATTTTATATATACATACATTTATTTGCCAATCTGAAGAATATGAGGAATAAAAGTATCTAGATGTGAATATCAATCAAAAATAAACACAATAACAATTGTAAAGTATTTAAACACTTTAGATGTCAGGTTTATTTAAATCACAAATATTACTTTTTAAGGTACAGCCATATTCCTAGATAAAAATATTCTAATTTATACAGCACATACAAATATTATTGAGAACATGAGGATATTATATATCTTGCATGACCTATTTATCACATTGTTTAAATACTTCAAAACTTCTGTAGTCCATTGAGTAAATGAGAGAGTGACATCATTTTATAATATTTCCTAGAGAGCATCAGGCTTTTCTCCATGAGAAATGGCCTAATGTTTTCTAAACATGGTTTTAATATTATATAATTATATACATCTTAATGATATAAAGGCTTATTAAGATTTATGAACTAGCTAAAATAAAGATGCTAAAATAAATTGTGTTGAGGGTACTTCTTGATTATAACAGTACATGACCTAATTACATTACCTGTCTTTAGTCAAAGGTCTTTAGTATATATATATATATATATATATATATATATATATATATATATATATATATATATATATATATATATATATATATACATTCCACATGGAATAAAACAGTTTGTGGTGTAAGTGGTATCTTTATCCCAAAGTAATAAAGTATCACAGATATTCCTGTTATTTTGTTCAATTCTTATATATCTTAATTGTAACTGGTATTAGAAATAAAAGTTAGATAAAAAGATGGAAGAGAAAGTAATACAATATTTAGTTTTTGCCATAGTATTTCTATCCGTCTTTTAGATGATGATCATAATTTTAAGAATGAAAGTTTCTCCAAGTTTTTCTTTGATCCAAAGCTTCTTTCTCCTTCATCATTTTAGAGAACTTTTTTATCTATCTCTTATGTGGGTTTTTTTTTGTAGATTTTTTTATATAATTTCTTGAGATCCAGTTCAAAACTGTTTTATTCAAGCAATATTTTCTTAGTCTAACTCCATTTAAGTCTCTTAATTGTTTTAATCATATCAGTTTGTTTTATCATTTATGTATTTCACTTTTTACCCATCTTTGTTACTTCAAACATACATTTCTTCATATTTTGTTATGTGATCTAATATGTCCATACAGCTCTTCTGATTAGTGTCCAATATGTAGACTTTTTTAAAAAAATCTTCCCTTTGAAATACAGGTATACTGTTTTAAATGCTTAATTATTTCTATCAAAAGCACCCCATCATTATCATCATTTTCAATCATTATTAGTTCACATCAGGGTGATCTTTCAGTGTTCAATGCAGTTTTTCTAATCCATAATCTTCATCCATCCATCCCACTTGCAATCTTTTTCTGGATCTTTTACAATCTTTTGAGATTTAATTTCAAATATCCATCTATTATTATTTATTCTAGTACTACGTCCACCCCATTTAAATTTCTTTAATTCTTTTTATGATATCTGTGATATTTGTTTGTTCTTCTAAACTTATTACTAGCATACATCTCTCTATATTTTATTGACTGACCTAAAATTTCTGTATTGCTGTTTTATTAAATGCCCATGTTTCAGAACTATAAACAAGAAATTGCAAAACTTATAAATATAAATCTTACTGTTCACATAAGCCTAGGTATAATTCTGTAATATTAAATTATTTCTACCAAGATCTCACACCATTCAAATTTAATTCTATGTTTAATTTTATTCATCATGTTTCCACCTCTATTAATTTGTAGTTGTTAATACTTTCTAATTTATAATTCTGAATCATTAATTTTTTCTTATGAGAAAATCCATAGAACATTACTTTTAGTCTTTTCTAGTATTTATCTTTAGACCTACTTTCGTACCTTCATTAGATAACTCTTGCAACATTTCCTAAAGCTCTGAAGCATTATTTGTAAAAATAGCTATATCATCTGCAAAATCTACACACATAGATAATCTCCATTTACTCATTTAGCTTCCCATTTTAATCCATAAAATACTTCTTATAAAACAGTAAAAAAATTTGGCAATATGTGTCAGACACCTTCTCCTTATTAATATTTTCAATGGTGTAATTGCCCCTAATAACAGTGTGATAAATACTCTTCATAATATTTATTTTAATGATTCTAAGCTTTAATAACATTAGAAATGAAATTAAAACAGGAAAAACTCTCCATACAGTAGTGCCACTCAAAGTAATCAATGGATGCTAGAAGGCTTGTGCATAAAATCTCCATCCAATACCTACTCATCCAATATCCCCAGACTAGTTTCTGGCTTGTGGCCTTCATCAGTATGCACAAGCCTTTTGGCATCCATTGATTACTCTGGTTGGCACTGAATGGCACTACTGTATGGAGAGTTTTGCCTGTTTTAATGACAGTTATGTGCTAGCATAAGGAATGGTGACCATGTGCTGTGTAGTGGTTCAACATTAGAAATGCTTATAGAATCAAATCCCTTTTCATAATCTACAAATCCAAAACATTCATTCCATTTAAGTTTAATTCTACAATTATTTTCATATACAGCTTTTTATTCAGTAAAGTTTACATAGCTTGATTAGTAAATAGCATTACTTCTTTTAAAAAACGAGGTAAAGAAATCTTAAAATTGTTTTTTGTTTAACTCTTATTTGGCTACGATATTAAAACGCTCACTTTTTATATATAACTAACGATAAAGTCTGCTTTTACATTATTTTTTTTGGCAGTCGCTTAATGAAGAAAACTGAAAAGATTCAGCTTCTCTCACTTGATTGAACCGTGCTTTCATCAATCTTCAAACAGCAGTTGGTATCTCTTAATACAGTAGTAAAATGAAAAGCTATATATTTTATTGGGGGAAATGTCAGTTTTTTGTTAGCACTTCGGCAAGCAACGCTATATTGAATTCTCAATTTTATTTTTTCACATGTCTAACTCTCTTGCCAAATCATCTAATAATCTTTATCAGGATTAAATAAATTCTTCAGTTTTTATTTACTTCCAAGTTTTTATTGCTTTTAGCCATAATCTTAGAAGATTTCAAATAATTTAAAAAAGAAATTAACCCAGTTAAATTTTTATGAACCATTACTGTTTAAATTATTTATTCTAAATTATAAAAAAGAACGTATATATTTTTAATGAGTTGGGTTAAATAATTAATTAATATTTTTTAAAATAATTTAAGTATTGGAAGAAAATATCAAAGTAATAAAAACAAAATATTTATCATTTACACATACATTCATTCTGCCTTATCAGGCAACTGAGAAGAAAGACCATGGTGTTTCTTGATCTTAAACTCAGATGTGTTTTTACCAGTTCTTACTTATGAATCTGAGACTTGGACACTTAATAGAAGAGCAATACAGAGACTTCAGACCACTCAAAGAAGTATGGAGAGATGCATGTTAGGAGTAACAAGAAGAGATCAAAAACCCAATATATGGGCAAGAGAACAAACAGGTGTTACTGATCTTATTGAAAAAGTTAAAAAACTGCAGTGCAGTTGCACTGGACATATTGCTAGAAGAGATGATAATAGACGGACAATTGAAATCTTAAACTGGATTCCAAGAGTACAAGACCCAGAAAGAGATCATATGTGAGATGGATGGATGAAATAAGAAAGTGTGTAGGGGTGATGTGGAGAAGAGAAGCTAAAGATCGGAAAAGATGGTTTGAACTTGGAGAGACCTTCATTCTGCAATAGATTGATAATTTTGATGATGATGATGAATAAAAACAAAGAGAATCAAGACAGCATTTGCAACCAGATGGAGCTGCAAATGAATAATGATTTGTATAGGAATAAATAATATGAAAAGTTGTAGAAAAACACTAGAGAATGTGTCAACAGAAGAGTAAAATATATTTTTAAAGTTCAAGATGTTGGAAGAGAATGAGAATACATTATATGCAGAATGGAAGAAATACGATAGTGAAGCGAACAAAAGAGGCAGAATTTTTTTTTTTTGGCTTAAATCTTTATGACATATATATAAATAGTAGATATTGGAAGTAGAGAAATAGCTTTTATGAAAATGGAATGGAAGAAGAAGAAAAAACTTCATTGTTATTAGAACGATTTGGTAATCATAGTTTGAAACAGATAATAGGGTTTATAGTGACATATAACAATTTCAGAGAAAGAAAATGTTTAATTTGATTAACTGTACCATTTTGCATATAATCTGTGTAGAAACTTCTGATTTCATTTAAGGAGGAGCCACTGTAAATCACATGACTAACATACTTTTTATTGTAGTTTAACCCTTAGGTAGTAGTTAAAAGCAAAAAAAGGCATGCAGAAATAGTAGCAATCAGACCCTGTTTTCAAGTTGAATACCCAGAATCGGCCTATTCAAGCTAACAACATGGATAATTTGGTCATATGTTACATTCTGTAGCATTGTCCTACTGGCAAATCTTGCTTTGTCTATAAATTTGGACCAGGTTTTCATCAGTATCCACCATTTTGCCTTTTGCTTTGATGGATTTAATGCAGAAGCAAACTTTTCTGCAGAAATTGAACCAATTCACTATTGTATTAGAAACTTTGCCATTGTGGATAGGTGCATGATGCAAAAGAATATCACTTTCAACATGTCACATGGATTCAATTTACTGCTTATTCTACTATCAAAAAAAAAACCCAACAACTATTTACATTGTAACAGATTTATTGATCTTCTTACTGACATTTTTTTATAATCTTTCAACTTTTGATTTTAGTATTAATCCATTGTTCCAAATAATTCAATAAATTGGACTTGATTTGGTAGAAATATACATTTACAAATAAAAGATATTCTAAAAAATCATATTTGAATTTTGCAAAATGTTAAAAACATGAGTTTGTAGTGAAAATATGTCTTCATCATTAAATGGTTAACAGAAAAACAGTCCAAGTAAATGATTCCAGAAAATGAATGAAATCTTTTTTGATTGAAATTTATTTCTAAAATGCAAATGAATAAATGTTAATTTCTGATAAATCTATATCAAATTCTCCTTAAATATCAAAATTGGTTTATAATTTTTAGAATATCTCAAAAGATCCTAAAACGGTGTTGATAATGATATTTAGTATCACAAAATGTAGTGATTGTGAAGACCATAGTTTTTTTTGTTTTCATTACACATGAATTTGTTAATTTCTATTTTATAAAAAATAATCATGTATACTTTTGATTTTTAATAACAATTATTGTCTAAAAATAATCATGAATCTTAATAAACTTCATGAAAATATCAAGATTATAGCTACTCCAAAAATTTTCTTGAAATAATTTCACAAATGGTCCAAAACAAAGGCTTAAATCCACAAAACATATGGACGATGGGCTAAAATATTTTGATCTTACCAACTATTTGATTAGATTGACATTCCTTTAGATTTTTTTTTATTAAAAAAAAATCAGTATTCAAAAGTTCACAATTTTGCTGTTTTTTTTTTTAAAAAAATTAATGAAATATCTCAATAGAAAGCCTTACAAATGTGATTTGAGGAAACACAATAATATTGATTTCTCTGACTGAAAACTTTTATATCACTTTAAAGAAAAGTTATTACTTCTGACTGATCAATTGGATTGACAGCTTCGATTGGGTGTGCAAAATAGGAACAAATTCACTTTTATCATTCTTTGTTATAACAGGGCTGAGTTCAAACCCTGTTCTAAATCATAGGACAATACCAGCAAGCATACATATATACTCAAATCAAGTGTAATATTAAGTTAAATTATTATTATTTTTTCTCATTGTTGTTTTGTATGCATGTGTGTATATATTTTAAGTAAGTAAATAAAAATAGATTGAAACATAAGAGGGACGAGGGATTATATGGTTTGTGCTCTTATATTTTGTTTATACGCATGTTTATATTGTTGCATGAGTGAATAAATGTAATAGATTCTAAAAAAAGAAGTTGATTCCAAGATGGACGACTAAAGGAAAGATTTTACAAATTCTAAAAGATATGTTAATTGGAAATAAAGAATTCAGAAAGTTATAGATCGCTATCTCAAGGAATAAAGCTGTTTTAATTTGGAAAGAAATTGATTCCAAGATGGATGACTAAAGGAAAGATTTTACAAATTCTAAAAGATATGTTAATTGGAAATAAAGAATTCAGAAAGTTATAGATCGCTATCTCAAGGAATAAAGCTATTTTAATTTAAAAAGAAATTGATTCCAAGATGGTCGACTAAGGAAAGATTTTACAAATTCTAAAAGATAAGTTAATTGCAAAGAAAGGACCCGAAAAGTTGTAGATCGCTATCTCGAGACAAAGCCATTTTAATTAATAAAAGAAAATGTTATAAATAAGAGACAATGAATGGTCGAGTGTGGATCTCAAGGTAAAATTGAAATTCCTGAACATAGATAAAAACAAAAAAAGAAAAGTTATTGAAAAGATTTTCTATTTGCAAACCACGTGGTTTAATTAAAAAGAAGAGAACAATAGCATGATTAATTGGAGTTGGAAAGCTGAACTTTGAAGAGGATTCTAGAACTGTGACTGCCACGAGCAGGATCGAAGGAAAATTAGTAAAAAAAAAAGTTTATATATCTTAAAATCATGAACAGGCTGGGGTAGAAGAACAGAATGGACCGGGCTCTGCCATCCATCCTGCGGAGATACTATCATCGCTGTCCATGTAGGAGCGAAGCCCTTCCTAAAGTTATGGAAAGAACAGCATTCACCGGACACCATTGATTGCCTTACGGAAGCCTACAAAAGAAAGAAATCATTTACTCATCACATCGCAGCACAAAGCCAGTGGAAAATTACCATTAATCTACACCCGGGTGAGATAAAGTACGTAACTCAAATATTTTCATAAATGACAGTAACCTCTTGAATGAGAACATATCTTAGTAAAATAATGCGTAAAAGGGTTAAAAGTAAATAAAGAGACAGTTGAAATAATGCCCTATATAACTATATGCATGAATAGACAGGATAATGTCTGATTGCAGTTATTTTTCATGCTATGATATATATGTTTTGTTTGTTACATTTATGAACTTATGCGAGTGTGTATTTACATGCGTGTCATTTAAGTATTCGGGCACAAACCAATATCCAATTATGGGATTCTATTGGGTTTTATTATTTTTTTGTATTAATAAATGTTAAGTAGTGTTTTAAATATAATTGTGTGTGTTTAGTGTTAATTTCTTTAAAAAAAAGCATAGATTACATAGTACAATTAAAGAGTAGCATTAAGAATAAAAGTAAGAAAGTAAAATGAATCGTTTATGCGCTCCATGCGCATTTGATCTGTTCCCTCCACCTCTTTCCCACGGTCAATGACCACTACCCCTGAGTGAGCTTGCCAGAGGTATAAGCTCTATCCACTAGAAATAGATACTCGTTCTCTCCCAGCATAATTCTTACTTACTCGTAAGTAAGATTGGCGCTTGGAGTCAAATTGACGTCCATAAATATGCTGGGCAAGTAATAAGAGTACATTGCAGAACCAACTATATATATATATGTGTTCACATCATAATTTTCATTTAAATAAAAAGAGCAGAAACTTAGATTTGAAATACGTAATAAACGTATACCACATATATACGTGTTACGCCGGGTATAAACCGTTACACTGTGTTTCTCTCATGTAACCAAAACACAATTGGAACAAAGCTTTTTAGAATCCATTTCATTCAGGTGCTATAAAAATGCCAATGCAGTGCCTTCATAGGCTATTATTTGACTATATGTGACAGAATACAAGTAAAATTTTCTTCCACAAGCATGTCTAAATGGCAAGTGATAGCAGGAAAAAAAGTTGTCACTATAAGGTATGAAATTTTGTGAAAATTCAACATCTGCTCATTCAAACATTAGTTGTGTTCATTTTCAAATAAAATTTTATCAATTTGAATACGTAACAAAAATACTTTATTTTGAAAGTAAAATGTTTCAAAAATTATAATAATAAAAATTGTTTGACATCATGAGAGTTGGTCAAATTATAAGGAACATTTGAGTTTTTACCTACAGTCTAACCAGATAAAAAAAGCTTGAGGTAAAGTTAGCAACACTAATGACCATTATAGGTCCGCAGACATACTACCCACTCAAGTCTCAATCTACAACAGTAACCCCAGCTGACCTGTATTTTGACAAAGTGTTGACAATTTTCACAGAGTATTCCCCCCCAAAACCCTTGATAATAATGCAGAGATATCACTTCAATCTCAGCATTCAAGAACAGGGGGAAACAGCTAGAGAATTTGCAACAAGAATCTGAACATTAGCCTTGAAGTATGATTTCAAAGACTTCATGAATAAAGCACTTCATGATTGTTTTATTTGTGGCATAAACGATCACAATTTGAGGCTGAAAACATTGATGATTCCAGACTTAGATTTTGAGAAGACAGCAGTAGCTCAGGCAGGAATAGCAGAGACTATAGCTAGACAAGCTACTCCATTAAAAAGAATTACTAAGTATGAGGAGCAAATAATTGAGCATAACACTGGGTCATCCAAATACTTAGTCAGCTCAGAGAAATGAGCATCGAATAGCCTAAGGCTTTGCTATAGATGCAATGAACAAATGCATAGGCCTATAGAATGCCCATACCGGGATGCAACATGCACATTTTGCAAGCAAGTTGGACATATAAAGGGTGGCATGTCTGAAATTGAAAAGGCAAACAGCTAATATGAGAATGAAAAAAACCCATTCCAAGAAACAGTAAAGGCAATTATAAAAATCGAAACAAGTTGTCTGTATAAATCATATCAAAGATGACCAATCTGGATTTATACACGTTATAATTAATGATACACTAGTTAAGATGGAATAGGGTCAGCAGTGTCTATAGTTTTAAGAAAGACCTGTGCAATCATTAATAAAGAGAATAAATATAAACTGCACCCTAACAGTAGGTCAATATCAGACTATCAAGGAAATAAAATCAAACTGTTGTGTCAAACAACAAAAAAAAATACTATGCCTAACAAAACTACATACCTACCACTGGTAGTGGCATTAAGGTAAACATACTGATTTACTAGGTCATGACAGGCTCAGTCATTTAGGGTTCAAAGTGATCAAAGTGAACCAGCTCACAACATTATCAAAAATAAAATCTGAGTTCTCAGAAGTTAACAAAAAGCTGATAACAAAAATGGATAAGGAAAGCTGTAATATCAGAATTGCCAGGACTCTGCTAGCACAGCATTCCACACTGAGCACAACAACAGGGAAGACTCCAGCAGAACTATTATTCAACAGACCCTTAAGAACTATCCTACAAACCCTGAAGCTTTATGCCAAACTTGAACAGAAGAAAACAACAAAAAACTTCAAATAGGTACACAAGTACTATGCCATATGCACTGTGTCCACAAAATGGATACTAGCCATGGTGATTCAACTGAGGGTCTCTATACTATTGTTGTGCATACAGAAGAAGGTCATCAACATCATCGCCATCTCAACCAGCCAAGATTCAAACACACAATAGAAGCTGATAATAGCAGTAATCAACCTGGGACATGTACATCTAGCAGGAAAGATGAACATTAAAGTCAAGGTGGCAGCAAACATCCAGAAACAACTTCATCAAGCGAAGAAGAAAAAACCAAGAATAGTGATGAATGGAAGTCACCAACAAAGCGGACAATATGTCATCCAGTGCATCTTGATGACTATGTCCTCAGGGCTAATTTTAGCCAGGGGGAGGGATGTCATATCTGGCTTTGCCTTTAGAAGTGGAGTATTCCAGATTCCTTGCCTGATTGGCTAGCACCCAGTTGCTATCCAATGGGAATAAATCCTTTGTTGGGGTTCGTGCACATAATCTGAGTGATCCAGTAGGGTAGATCTTCCATTAAATAGTCAGCATTTTTAGAGGCAAGGCAGAGAGCAATTACTTCTGTCAACCTGAACGTGCTCTCCAATAAACCCTCTGCCATCAGTAAAGGTATTTCTTTAGTCATTACTGTGACATCCACACAGTGAGGCAAGTCCACATAGGGATTCAAAACTGCTATGTCAACTCGATACAAGCTGTCTAAGCGCAGTTGGAAGTCTGAACTAGAGCTGACTCGAGGCAAGCTATCCAGTACAGACAGAAGAGCGTTTCTTGAGCTCACGAAGCAGGCTACTTATATAGCTGGAAGTGAGTTCCATTACTTGGTATGACTACCTCAGCATTAACTTGTATAAGCCATATTTATATGTTTGATTAACTAACATGCGTATATATTTTTGTAACTAATAAATTATACATATCAATTGTTGAGTAGTTTGTCATCATTTGTTTGTTGGTTTGGAACCAAACCTGTAAACCAAGCCAAACACAACAATGGCTAAAAAATTGTGGCATTTGATATCCAAGTTTTCAAATATCATAATTATGGTAGTGCCATTCCTGATTATTAAATGACCTTTCTCAACTTTATATAATTTACTAAAGAAAAAAATTAGTTATTTTAAAATTTGAAAAAAGTATAATAGGTAGATAGAATTAACATTTTAAAATTTGAAAAAAGTATAATAGGTAGATAGAATTAACATATAATATTTTAATTTAACGAAAGAAACAAAAATTAAGCCTTTTTACAAAAATTGTAAAATACCAGTTGTTCCTGGTTTGCTTCCGGCCGATACTTTGACACGTGAAAAAAACAACAACAAATGGGTCATTAAAATTTAGATGCTAACCTAGCATCAGTTCTATATATCTGCTTGAGTTTAAATCCTTAGAATTTTGTACATTTCAAGCTATTAGCATGAAAAATGCTTGATTCAAAATGCATTATGAATAGCTTTCAATCTTAAGTTTCATTATCAAACCGTCATCTGATATCCGTTAATCATCCAGGATCGCAGTAGATAATTTCAAGACAATTGCCATTGGAAATTATTAGTTGTTAGTTGTGTTCTCTATGTAAATGTTTATATCATACAAATTTACCGTTTTAAAAACTTTTTAAAAAAATGCAGAATATTTAAATTTTTTAGACTTTTTTAAAAAAAAAAAATCTGAAGAATGAATAATACTATTCATTATTATCTGTGACGTAAAATCGATTAATTAAGTGAATAATAAACTTACACGATATATAATTACTCCAACTTAAAAATGATAAATATCCTGAAACTACCGCTTATTAATTCCTTATATTTATTATATAGGAATCTGACTTTTGTTTTTGACAGCTGCAAAGTTATTGAATATCATTTTATTTCATTTCACTGGAAGGATTTGACACTGAATTTTCCCCCTTCAAACTTATTAATGGAACAGCGCCGCCTTGTGCCAATTACATTTTTCAAAATAATAAATTGATTTCATATTTTGTAAACTTATTTATTATCATAATCTATCGTTTCTTTTTAACTTAAAATGATTACTGTATTAAATTAGCAAAAGGTTTTTTAACGTCCGCAACCGAAAACGTTTATTATTTTCTTCGTATGAACTTCCAGTTTGTGTGCATAAGCATGTACACACAGATTTATAATCAGCATATATATATAGTTGCCAGTTTAAACCCAACTAGTTCGGTCATTATGTAGTGTTTATATCAATTCATACCAGGAAAAAAATCACTATGTTTGAAACCATTTGCTTTATTAATTCAAAAAACAAACTGATACTCTTTAAAAAAGAATGTCCGGCAAGGAATCTTACTGATTTATTAAGCTGGGCTGCTATTGTTTAATCATATATTGAATAAGATAAAGAGTTAAGTAATTATTATTATTATTATAAATATTTCTGGTCAGGGAAAATAGGTGTATACGCCTAACGCCTATTAAATCACTGACAATATTAAAATATATAGTTACTGGTACAGAGTCAGCTCTAAGTAACTATTCAGATAGATTGGCTTGAGTTCAAAACTTTAGTGTGTTTTAAATTTCAAGCTCTAAGCTTGAATATTAAACGTGGTTGCTGAATGCATGAATTTCAAGTTAAATTAAAGGCAAAAGCAGAAAACAGTTCCGAGGATGGAGAATTAAAATTCCAACTCGTAATTACTGACTACTTAAGCTTTTATGATGGCAATGTAATAGAAAAAAGCTCTTGTTATCATATGTTATATAGGTGTTTTATTTTCATTAAATGAATGGGAATAAAAAGTTAAATCTATATAAATGTTTTTTTCTCATATTTACCCACTAAACATCACTTGATCACCATTTTTAATGCTTAAACAAGCTGTTTAACACAGAAGCAAAACTCTCCATACAATAGCGCCAATTAATGCAAGCCAGACTAATCAATTGATGCAGGAACGTTTGTGTATAAAATCTGTATCTAGTACCTACTCATCCAATATCCCCAGACTAATTTTTAGCTTGTGGCTTTCAAGTGAGGAGCCTTGGATCTAAGAGCACTGAACCTAGATCTTACGATCTAAGGTAATCCTCCAGCATCCACTTTTTATTAGCTAACTATAAAGTTTTGAGTCCAAAATGAAAACACAATAATGTTTTGAAGTTCATTAACTTGTATAGTCATATATATCTGCACTCAGTTCAGCATCCATAGTTTTGAAGTCTTTGGTTCTTTAATGACCACAGTCACCATAATCTTATTGGGCAGGATTGTATTAAACCACTAAACATCACATGATCACCATTTTTAATGCTTACATAAGCTGTTAAAACAGAGGCAAAACTCTCCACACAGTAGAGCCACTCAGTGCAAGCCAGAGTAATCAATAAATGAAGTGCTCTCAGATCCAAGACTCCTCACTGATGAGAGCCACACGCTAGAAACTAATCTGGGGATATTGGATGAGTAGGTATTAAATATGGATTTTATGCACAAACCTTTCAGCATCCATTGATTACTCTGATTTGCACTGAGTGGTGCTACTTTATGGAGAGATGTGCATCTGTGTTCCTCATATCTATATATCCATATAAAGAAATGCCAAATCAGCAGTTAAACTAAGCACCTCATATAATGAAGGATTGCTCTGTATTGAAATATTTGATTATATCTTTAACATTTTTGTTTGCCATTAAGTTTAATTATAATCAATACACAAAATAAAATATTAGATGAAAACTGATACATACTTAGTATTGACTTAAAAATTTTTCCCAGCCAATTCTTAACACAAATTCATCATCTGACAACAATCCACTGATGCAAAAACTCAAATCACCCTTTCTCACAATGCATGTTTGTGAACAATCTTCACTCATAACACAAGCATATTTTTTATTATACCATTCTTGTAAAGGGTAGACAGTGTTTCTATCAACTTTTAACAAAAATGAACTAAGCTTTTATATTAGTAGATGACTGCAATATGGAAAGTTTAGGTGAGGATATATAAATTAAAAGAAGATGAAAGTATCTCTAGATTATAACAAATATTTACTTTTTCACAATGTGTCAAAAATAGATAGAAACAAATCCATAGCCTGTAAAAAAATGGTGTAAAGTAAAATTAACACAATTTGTGGAACTCCAGTTGTTTGGTGCTTCTAATACAACTGATGAGAGAAAGTTGTTTGCAAAACAGTGTTTTTTTCTGTTTTAATGGAAGATCATGATATAATGGAGTGGAGATGAATACTGATAAAAATGCATTGCATCATTTAGTATGGTGGGTTTACTACAATACCAAACTCTGGGAATATAAAGTCCTTGGATCAATCTCAGTTCTGGCACTTCCTGTATTCAAACCTCTAATGAATTCCCAAATAATAAAGGCATTCAATTACTTTTTATTTACTGATAAAAATTATATAAAAAATGGTTGTCTAAAAGATAAAACAACCTTTATCTAGTTAATATTGGCAGCATGACAAAAAATTCCCACAGAAATATAAACAAACAAAAATATATTGGTCTTGCCCGCAGTCATAAGATATAACATATTGTCAATAAGCAGTTCCAGCATTAAAAAAATAAAGTTCATAACTAAGACAATTTGATCACCCAAAGTTGTGAGCTGATAATCTGCCTTGTTGATTCAAATGCGGAAGATTCCATTTCAAGCCTGAAGAGGGAGCTGAAGAGGTTTGGTTAGCTAAAAAGATCTGTTAAAATGGATTGCAACCTCTGAACTCTTTATAATTAATTATTGGACAGTTATTTGAAACTGCAGAAGTAATCTTAAAGAACCATTCTTAGAAAGTCCAATCATTATAAGTTATACTGGAGGCTAATTATAATAACTGGTTGAAAGATAACATATATAGAACTTTGTAATGAATATTTAGAAGAAAGAATAATAAAAAAGCATTATCAATGAAATTGGCTTATCTATATGTGTGAAAATAATATTAAAAAGGTAAAAATAACATTCTAAAAAGAATTCCAGAGATTAAAATCATCAATGACAAATTGTAAATACAGAACATCAAAAAGCATGACAGTTTTGTATGCAAGAATGCTTGTTTTTGTTTTAAATCCTACTTTTCCAAGACTCTTTTTTCAAGTGTTCATGTTTTATTTGGTATCTATTTCTATCACTCTTCTAGTACCTCACTCCTCCACAGTGTGACTATCGATTTCCCATTTTTATGGCTAATAAAAAAATTTTCATCCATTTTATGTATATTTAAAACACTTTAATTATCTCTCTTTGCCTTTTTTTATAACATCATGCGGATTGTATCAAGAAATTAAATAAATTAATGTCAAAATTATAGATTGATTCATGATTTTTTATTAGGATTAGTTTTATGATAATACTGAAAATCATCTTTAATAATTATAAATTTTTATTTGATGCTCTATTAAATGTTACTTCTTTTATATTGCCTTTTATATGTACATTAACATATATTCTGTCTTTGCAAATTTTTTAATCCAACATCCTATTATTTCTTATTTTTTAACAACCTTCTTCAGAACTGGAATTGAAAAAGTGTTTTGTTATAGA
Source organism: Epiperipatus broadwayi (assembly GCA_028023455.1). Taxonomy (NCBI): domain Eukaryota; kingdom Metazoa; phylum Onychophora; class Udeonychophora; order Euonychophora; family Peripatidae; genus Epiperipatus; species Epiperipatus broadwayi. The sequence continues at coordinate 219,495 of JAQFVV010000749.1, read as the reverse complement.
AGTTATTTTATATTTTACATCAATATTCCATATATGTTGGATATATAACAAAAAGAAATAATTTAATGATATGTTGTTCAGGAAATCCCATAAAGTTTGAGCATCAAAGTGATTGAATTAAACCAGGATTCATGACTTTGACTGAACTAATATACACCCACTATTTTACCCATTTTTGAATTTACATAAAATAATATCCTATTTCTTAACAATTTTTATCTTCAATTTGTAGAATCAACTGTTTATTTTGCTCTGTATGTTGATGCATGTATGACTTCTTCAGTGTTTTTAAAGGAACTACTAATAAATTATATAAATAATATATATATAAATATTTTTAAATAAATGCTTTTATTTGCTATGCACTAAAAAGCTAAAAAAAAAAACTGTTTTCTTCAACCACAATTAGAGTTTTTATATTTAATTTATAAAAAAAAGCATGGAGTGTCCAGAAATTAGTTAATTCAATCACTTGTTGTAAAAATTAGTGATTGAAGAAAACAATTATTTTTAACTTTTTAGTATTGGAATCTTTTATTTTAATTAAAAAGAAGAATAAAAATAATGTTGCAGTCTGTTTTATAAATGAAAGGGAATTCTCATGCATTATAAGTCAATTACAATATTATTTTGTTTATGAAAGAAATGTTTATTTTTTTTATCTTTAAAAAATCTTTATTTTTGATTGATTAAAAAACCTTTACAAATATGAGAAATTAAAATTTCAATCAACCTTTATTGTTAAAAGAAATTAAAATTTGTGCTTATTTCTGTTTGAATTTACTATAAATACTTTTCCTTTTTAGATTCCTTTTTTTTTTTTTTTTTTAAAAAGCCCTCTAGTGCACATCACTGAAAATTTACTGAACTGATATCAACACATTTGAAATTTGGTTTATTACTAACATTATAGTAAACAAATTAGGAAATTACCCTGAAATATTTCATTGTCATGTTGCATTGCCAGTGATTTTTAGCAGATATACAAAATTTGAAGACAATCCCATTTGATATGAATCTCTTAAACCTTAGTCAAAAAATTTATCCTAAACAAGCAGCATTTCCAAATTAAATAAAAGCATTTAAAATAGATGAACAGAAATAAAAACCTAAGACTCACCCAGTATTTTAGATAAAAAAATATGCTTCTCAAGAATCTTTGCTTTCTTCTGATATATTCGCCATTTACATTGATTCATATTATGAGAAATCTGTGATCTTATTCTCAGAATATTTGTGCCAAATCTAGAATAAGAAATAAATATTCTTAACTGCTAGAGAAATATTTCCCCATTGAGAAATGCTTAGAAAAGTTTTCAAGAATAAATGGATCAGAATATAAATTTTTAGTATAGCAGATTTTAGTAGAAAGAAATATACTATTAATATTCACAGCAGTTCCAACTACATTCCTTGGTATAACATTCTATATTTTGATTACCAAAACCATTTCAATTAATACATTTATCATAAATCATTTTTGACCCTATTAATAGCATTCAATCTAATTAATTCATTCTTAAAGATTTTTTGACATTCTGTGAACCTAAAAATGATATAACCAATAGTATTACATGTTAATAAACATATAGATAATTGTTTATGGGAAACAGGAACAAAATTAATTATACAATATTGTAAAAGCATCAACTAAAAGGATGATCTTGGGTTAGTTGAAATTATTTTGTCAATTCATGAACGTTAAAAATCAATTGACAGAATATGTGGTGACCTTTATTTGATATCAATTTTTTAACTGTAAATCAACTGATTTGATAAAATTGTCACTATCAACTTACTTAGTGAGATAAGAACTGGTCTATCCAAACATGGAATCATATGAGTATATCTAATATACCACAAATGACAGGCAATAGTCTTATTACCGGTGATAAACTTCAAAAGTCAGACATAGCACTAATTGAAAGTCAATCTATAAAAAATTAGAAAATGTTATTAGATGAATCTTTGACTCATACTGACAATATTTTGACATCAAGTTTTTTGACTGTTGTCAGAAGACCAATAAGAGCTGCTTTATCACTGCCAAAATGTATATGGACTTTGAGATATATGGCAGTTTTTCAAAACAGAAAGTCATACTAATAATTTTTATTAATCATTCATTAGATTAGAAATTATCCATATAATTAATAATATTTCTGTAGTGTTAACCTTTTCACTATACCACTCTCATATAAAGTAGGAACCGTTTTCTATATGTACTTTTAATGCCTATTGGAGGAACATAATATGTCAAAGACATGTGAAAAAGACATACATCACCCCCAAAATGCACATTTTGTGCTGAACTAGCATTCATTAATAGGCCCAGATTATAATCTTTGACATGTATGTTTATTATAGTTCAGTATAAATATAAACCATGTGCTAATAGCTCTAAACAAGTTTTTTTTATGATAAATGCTACAAGACAAGGCATTCAAATCATTTTTACCTAGGATTGTACCATCCCCAGATTGGTTTTGAGTTATGGCTCTCTTCAGTGAGAAACTATGATACCAGTTAGTATTTTGAATCTGATATCCTAGCTCCTCACTGAAGAGAGCCATAGCTCAAAACCGGTCTGGGGATGGGGACAATCCTAGATAAAGATGATTTGAATGCCTTCTCTTATAGGATTTATCATAAAAAAGCTTGTTTAGAGTTATTAGCATACTCTTTATTTTACATATTTGAAAATGCATAAGTCATATGACATATGACTTGATTATATATATATATTCAATAGGTATTAAAAGTGGATAGAAACCAGTCGTTACTTTGCATGAGAGTAATTACACTATAGAAATATTATTTATTGAATGGATAATCTCTAGTCTAAAAAATGATTAATAAAAATTATTATTATACTTCCATTAAGTCGTTTGTAACAAAGTTGTGTGGACAGTAAGTTTGACACTTATCAGTTAAGCTGTAGTTATTTCCTACCTATGTATACTGATCAATGATAAAGATATGTGTAAAAGCATGTGATCTGAGCCTACTGATGAGTGGTGGTTCAGCATGAAATGTACATCTTTTTCACATGACTTTGGTCATATGTTTATGATTACACTGCTCTACAAAAAGTGGATAGAAACCAGTCCTTACCTTATATGAGAGTAATGTAATAAAAAATTATATTACAGAGATAAAATCATACAGTTTACTACCATTAACACTCGTCAAAAAAAAGATATACAACATGGCCTCATGTTTAATTCACACGTCCCATTATAACCCAAATTAAATGTAGTTTAATTACTACACAATTATTAATTAATAATATAATTATGTCTTACTTATGTTGAGAGATATGCAAGAAAATAATAATTAACTAATAGAATATGTCAATAGCTTTAGTCTATTATATATAACATATGAACTTTTATCATGAGCTTTGCAGCTTTTACTTATTATATATATTGTGTGTAGTAAATGAATTTATTTTTAAATGTATGAATTAGCTAATATAATAAATACATTTGCCATTTATAGTTTGGAAGACAGCTGCTAGACATTCTAAATTGTAAGGAATAATAACTATAATAAAAAGATATTATATAAGAGGGTAAAAAATAAATGATATAAACCTGGCTAATTACTTGTTTCTAATCATTTACAAAGGCAATCATTTTTATAATTATCACGTGTCAAAATATTTAAATTGTATGGTGCATGTATTACCATAATTTGTTATCTATAGACTGCTTTTTTTAAAGTTGCTTATATTATCAATTCTTTCAAACAAATTTATTTTCAAGCTATTGCTATGTTATTAAGAGAGTAAAACTTGTTTAATTTAATTTCAAGAACAGAAAAAAAATCAAATTAGCAATAGTTTAAACTAAGAACAATTTTCACTAAAAATACATATAAAGTAAATTTGAATTAAATAACCATAAAACTATAATATTTTCCATTGGTTCTTTTTTGTCCGTGTAAATACTTAGGATGGTATTTCTATAAGCTTTATTTTGGTCCTCATTTATTAATTTTAATAATTGCATTTTTTTTTGCTCAGATATATATATATCACAAACATTTTAAATAAATTTGAAGAGATGTTATTTTCAATAACAAATAAATAATTGAATAGCTATGTAACTCAGTAGTTGGTAATAAGGAAGCACTAGAAAGGCAGCACTGGATTTGATCTAAAAACCGTATATTCCAGAGGCTGATATTCCACCACTTAACAAACAATATATTTTTACTATGACTCTTATATTACATTTAAAAAAATAGACAAATTTCTACTGCACTGTTCAAGAATTTTGGAAATAACTTTTTTTATTGCTTTGAAATCTTGCTAATAATATAAGAGCTTGTCAAGATTGGTGGCCTAGTGGTTAGCATAGCTGCCTTCCAAGCAGCTGGCCCGGGTTCACTTCCCGGTCAACGCATTGACATAGGAAAAAAAAGAGCTACACCATTTATATTAATACTATTACAATGGTAACCTATTTGACATCAAAGCGCAAATATTTAGCATTATAATCATTTACTATAATTAAGCTCTTCCAACATGGATGCACACTGATGCAACATGGGAGCCACAGTAAAAAATGTCTATGCATGATGATTAGAACTGACATCTTTTCATATTTAATTATGCTTAAATAAAAATACAATAGTCTGTTCATTAAATGATTTTTTAAAATGTTTGATTTTAAAACAAAATTGTTAATATACAATGGTTATAATATTAAACATTTAATTTTCAAAAAAAATCGTAAGTAAATTTTAAATGAGTTGAAAATTTAGAAATTTTTACACTTGTATTTCTTTCAATAATGTCAGGGATACTGGTCTTTTCTTTCACCCAGATTATTGCTTTGACCCCATCCTTATTAATCCAAGCATATATCTCTTCATAATTCACTATATGGATATCCATCTTGCTCTTTTATTACATAACCAAGTCTTAGATCTACAGGTAAACAGTTATTTTATTATAAAATATTTTTTAAAACACATTTTCTTTTAGTATAATTTTTACCCAAACCAGTCCATCTAAATTTAATTCTATAATTAATTTAAGCAAGATATTTATACGATTTAATAGTAATTATATGTTGGGCTATTTTAATTATCTATTATTAATTGTTAAATGTCTGTAGAGAAATTTTATTTAAATTTTCCAAATAAATTCTGCTGTTAATAATAACACACAGATTAACATATGACACAGTGTTTCGAATGATATTATTTACTTATCTTCTTCAAATATTTCTGACTTTACTGCTAATTGGTTAGAGTGTCGCCTTAAATTCATTATTTATGAATCTAAATGACGAGTTCAATTCCCATGCTAATACGATTGCTGGTTATACTAGCAATATTTGAAGAAGAAAGAACTAACATATATACTATTATTAACAAGATAATCTATTTGAAAAGTTTAAATAAAGTTTGAATTTTTTAAAAATAACGTTTAATTAAAACTAGATGATGGAAATGTTCCTATATATGATCACAATTAAAATGTCAGCAGCACAAACTTTCAAATTTTATAATATTTAGTTTACTGGGGACATTGTATATTCAATGTTCAACAACTTATAATACTCTTTGTAATCTTTGTTGGTGTTTTTTTTATTACAAAGTCTTATATTAGAATTCTAACACTTTTTTAATATTGGGGATTGACTTGATATCTCTACTCTCAATTTAAAAGCCCAGACTTATATATCAATGTTGCATTGTTCTAGATGAATTGTTTTCACTTCAGCTAAGATGATTTAGCTTTCCTATCTGTTGATTCATATGTTGTATTTCGTTTCTCATTTATCCATTGGTTTTACAACAAAGGTCTTTTCTATTCATGACCAAGGGCTGCACCCTTTAGGCAGCTGCAGATTTACCTGAAGACAGAAAAAAAGCAGAAAATTCAGTTATCAGAAATATTGTGCAATAGAGATTATTAACTCATTAAGTGGAATATATGGGAAAATTCAGAAAAATAAAATGGAGTATAAATATAGGAGTTTGGAATAGAGGAACAAACAGTTTCAGAGATGAAAGGTCTTCATTACCATTTCTGTATGACTCAGATAATAAAAAAGAAAATGGCAATTTTATGCCAAATGATTCAATTTTTGTATGTTGATATTAATAGAGCATATGATAGGATCTCTGTCAAAAAATTGTGGGAAACACTGAAATAAATTAACCTAATGTAACTCTTATTAAACCAGATAAAAAAATTATGTAACAATATATATATACAAGGATAATAAAAAAATTTAAAAAAAAAAGAAAGTTTTTCATTGACATAAATGCATTAAAAAGCATAAAATATTTTTTTCACCTTTCAAAAATAAAAGCATGGAGTGATCCTATGTAGAAATACAAACATTACTAAGATAATTAACATGTAAGATTCTCAAAAAATAATTTAAATAAGCTTGTGACTAACAATCACTTTTTGTGTATTGTTGCCACTATCATTGTCATTGAGAGAATAATGTGGCCATTAGTTACAAGTTTTAAAAATGATTCTCTGGGAGTGGGGCCTTGTGAATTATAGTAATATTTCTATTCCTAAATATAATTGCTTTACATTTTTATTTGTGAAAGTTGAAAAAAAATTTTTTTTTATTTTCTAATTTTTAGTTTTACATAGTAGTGCCATTAAATACCACTAGCCTCAACATTACATACAAAATTAAAATTGCCTTAATTTTTTGATAAATTGTTTACAAACTCTAAAAAATATATTGTCATTGGGACTATATATGGATTTAAATTTTCAGCTGGATTAGAAATTAGAAAGTAGTGGTAATTAAATTACAAAGATTTTCTCCAGATAGACAGACTAAAAAACAGAGTAAGCTGGCTGCAGAAAGGAGTTTGCTATTAACTGAAAGGAGACCCTTTGATTCCTCTTGGATGCCTTAAAGGAACCGAGCAGGGCAAATCCCTAATGTCCACTCCATACGTTCTTGTCATTGCAGCTGTTATTACTATGTGATTATTCATATAGTATACGAACATGGATGGGCTGCTCACCAACATGCATTAGCCAGCATGGTGAGTTTATTGGCTTTTTACCTCTGAGTTTAAGATCAAGAAACACCATGGTCTTTCTTCTCAGTGCCTGATAAGGCAGAATGAATGTTTGTGTAAATGATAAATATTTTTCCAATACATATATACAATTATGACAGACAAAAATAAAGCATGGCCCTTATTCCCAGGAGGCTGTAAAGTCACCAACCAAGGCAGCGGTTGGTGGCCAAAGGCGGAGGGTGCTAAGAATCCCCTGATTGCGGACCCAGGCTGCCATTTGATGATGACTTTTTATTTAGGTACTTACAACTGCAGATCACTTTCAAGTGAAGGAAGATTGCAAGAATTAGAAGAAGAACTGTCTTATATTAAATGGGACATTATTGGACTTTGTGAAGTTAGAAGAAAAGGTGAAGAGACAATTGATTTAAAAAGTGGACATGTACTCTATTATAAAGGCACAAATATTGGAAATACAAGTGGAGTAGGATTCATTATAAATAAAAAGTGGAAGAACAACATTGTGGAGATTGATGGTGTATCAGACAGAGTGGCAAGATTAGTTATACAACTTAATAGCAGATACCAAATGCAGATAATTCAGGTTTATGCCCCAACAAGTTCTCATAGTGATGAAGTAGTAGAAGATTTTTATATGGATGTACAAAAGGCTTTTGATCAGAGTAAACAACATTTTAAAATTGTTATGGGAGGCTTTAATGCTAGAATTGGTAAACAAATGAAAGATGAAAGTGCTGTAGGTAATTTTGGTTATGGTAATAGAAATGAGAGAGGACATAGACTTGTGGAGTTTGCAGAAAAAGAAAAACTTTATATTATGAATTCTTTTTTTTTTGAGAAAAATGTTAAAAGGAAATGGACATGGAAGCATCCAAATGAAGGTACAGCAGAATTGGATTATATTTTGACTAACAGAAAATACATATTTCAAGATTGTAATGTTCTTAATAAATTTAACACAGGAAGTGATCATCGATTAGTAAGATGTAAGATACGTGTTAATGCAAAACTAGAGAGACAAAAATTATTAAGAAAAACAATATTTACAGTTGATATTCCTAATCTTCAGAAACATTCTAATGAATTTAAATTAGAACTTACAAATCGGTTTCAAGTATTAGTAGATTTTGAACATGATTCAGATTTGAATGAAATTAATATGAAAATAACTGATACACTTTTAAAAACTGCAACAAAGATAGCTGGTAGAAAAAAGCAGCAATTGACCAATAAAATTTCTACTGAGACTAGAGAATTTATGAAGAAAAGAAGGAATATGAAGATATACAAAAATGATGCATTAAAAAGGATTGAATATCTCGAATTTTGTAAAATGGTGCAGAAAAGAGTTGAAAATGATATAAGAAAGTATAACTGTGAACTAGCAAGGAAAGCTGTAGAAGAGAATAAAAGTCTCAAGAGTGTAAAACAACATTTTGGTATTGGTAGGAAATTTATATCTGCAATAAGAAAAAAAGATGGAATTATTACTAAAAAGAGATGACATCATGAAATGGGTAGAAGACTTTTATCAAGAATTATATAGTAATAAAGAACAAGTACCTCCTATATCTATTATATCTTCTGAATTGCCCAGAATTTTAAATGAAGAAGTGAGACATGCAATTAAATGTATGAAGAAAGGAAAGGCTCCAGGTAATGATGGAATTATAATTGATATATTAAAAGAAGCAGGTGAAGAAATAGAAAATTTTTTTAGCAAAGTTATATACCAAATGTCTAAATGATAAAGATGTACCAGATGATTGGAAGAATGCAGTATTAATATTAATATTTAAAAAAGGTGATAAAGAAGATATTAGAAATTACAGACCTATCAGCCTTTTATCAGTTTTATACAAAATTTTTACCAAGATAATTACAACTCGTCTACAGAGAACATTGGATTTCCACCAACCAAGAGAACAAGCTGGATTTAAAAGTGGTTTTAGTACAGTAGATCATATCCAGGTATTGAGAGAAGTTATAGAAAGGACAAATGAATATGAGTTGCCATTATGCTTTGGATTTGTAGATTATGAAAAGGCATTTGATTCTATAAACATTTCTTCAGTGATTAAAGCATTGGATCATCAAGGTATAGATCCAGGATATTGTCATATTTTAAAGAATATTTATAAAAATGCAACAGCAACAATTAGATTACATAATGATACTAGGAAAGTCAACATTGAGAAGGGTGTAAGACAGGGTGACTCCATATCTCCAAAACTTTTTACAGCAGTGCTGCAAGAAGTATTTTGTGGATTAAAATGGGAAGCTAAAGGAGTGAAAGTAAATGGAGATTATTTAAGTCATTTAGATTTTGCAGATGATGTAGTTGTTTTTGCAAATAATGCTTTAGAGCTGCAGGAAATGTTGCAGGAGTTATCAGATGAAAGTAGGAAAGTAGGACTAAAGATAAATGTTAAAAAGACTAAAGTAATGTTTAATAGATTTTCTCAAAATATGAAAATAAAGATTGATTATGATGAGTTAGAAGAAGTTAACAGTTACAAATACCTTGGTCAGATTATTAATACAGATGGAAACATAATGGATGAAATTAATCATAGAATTAAACTTGGTTGGAGTGCTTTTGGTAGAAATAACTTGATACTAAAAGGAAATATGCCTATGTGTTTGAAAAGGAAGGTTTTTAATAAATGTGTTTTACCAGTTCTTACTTATGGATCTGAGACTTGGACACTTAATAGAAGAGCAATACAGAGACTTCAGACCACTCAAAGAAGTATGGAGAGATGCATGTTGGGAGTAACAAGAAGAGATCGAAAACGCAATGTATGGGTAAGAGAACAAACAGGTGTTACTGACCTCATTGAAAAAATTAAAAGATTGAAGTGGAGTTGGGCTGGACATATTGCTAGAAGAGATGATAATAGATGGACAATTGAAATCTTAAACTGGATTCCAAGAGATTGTAAAAGACCCAGAAAGAGACCACATGTGAGATGGATGGATGAAATAAGAAAGTGTGCAGGGGTGATGTGGAGAAGAGAAGCTAAAGATCAGAGAAGATGGATTGAACTTGGAGAGACCTTCATCCTGCAGTGGATTGATAATGGTTGATGAAGTTAAATTAAAATGTGTAAAAATAAGAACTATTATATAGCAGTGGACTCGAGAAGAATATTGCTTATCTAGAACATGTTTTTAAAATATGAAAAAGAAAAATGAGAGATTGGAATTACTCTACACAATAATAAAACATTTTTCCACTTTTGATCAAATAGTTTTGGCTGAGATCATGAAGATTTGAATTACGTGATCAAAAATTAATAGAGGAATATAGAAATGGAGCCTAATTGTACATTTAAAAAAGCAAAAGTTTACCTTGAAGTAATGTTTGAAGATCACATAAAATGAAAAAACAGATGAAGCTGTAAGATAATGATAAAAAAGCCAAAGCATGATAAATGAGGGATTGTGGGATAGTTTTTTATCGAAATTCATTAAACAATGAATACATGATGCAATAGTGAAAAGTATCGTTAATTACCTTTAACTAATTTAGCAAGGACATTAGATTCCCCCAAAACATCATAGAGTAAGAAGATCATATAAAACGCAAAGAATTTTAATGGTATTAGCTCAATCCTGCTGATAAAAATTATACCATAACTGTGAAAATTGTATTAACTAACAACTTAACTTCGTATATAAAGTAATGAAAAAAACTCGTAAATGCACAATAAATGCATGTGTAAACCATGTTACGCATATATTATGCACTTAAAGTACATATGTAAAAAAAAACACAAACATAAAATTCTTTCTTATAATCCATTCATGCAGCACTCATCATTATCCACTTTTCTGAATCACCATTTATTTGCTCATTAGTTTTAAAAAAACAATTAAAAAATATTAATTTCATTCATTATAAAATTGTTAATTTCATGGGAATTCATTATTTTAAATATTATCGAAAATCTGTGTAAAATATATTTCTTTTATTTAAAAAATTCTATAAGCTTCATAAAAAACAGTTCACTATTGTGACACTTCTTAGGTAGAATTTTGAAAAATGCACTAGAATGAATATACATCAATAAAGACTTTTATTTTTTGCATAATTTAAATATGCAAACAGTTCTTGAATAGTTAATAAATATTTAATTAATTGTATTAATAAAATAATTAATAAAACATAACTAAGTTATTAAAATAATATTACAGTAAAATAATAATGCAGGTTTATCACAATATGCATTCATGCACAAAACAATGCTTAATTTATCGAAACATTTGTTAGCCGAGAGTTCAGAGTAGCCGCCTTGCAAGCAATCAGTAGGTTGCAGAAGGTTGTTGCGGGTTCGCCTCCCGACCGATGCTATGACATATGAAAAAAAAAAAAAAACAATGCTTAATTTATTTAATGATGGACTTCATGGAATAGCATACTTTTTGGTCACATTCAGTCATTATTGCAAGTTGTTACTGTAAATAAATAGAAGCTTCTTTATTTTTAAAAAGAGTAATCAAGATTTAACAACAAATAAAAATTGATCTTTTCATATATTAGATCTCATTGCAATTTTTTAAAAAAGTTCAATCAGCAAAGGAATTACTTTATTTTTAATATATATATATTTTTACTTACTAAAATTGTTGTATTCTTGCATAAAGTCTAATATAGTAGTCGAGCATTGATGGCCTAGTGGTTAGCATAGCTTCCTCCCAAGCAGCATGCCCGGGTTCGCTTCCCGGTCAATGCATTTGACATATGAAAAAAAAAGTCTAATATAGTACTTGCCTTATGATTGATAATATTATGTGTGTATTAAAAAATAATTAATTTTTAAATAGTTTACTGAAAACTTTTATTCCCTCTCAAGTTAATTTTGTCTTTTGAATGCATTTGAAATTATAAATTTAGATTTAATTTTTTAATGTTTTTTTTTTAAAAAAAAAAAAAAAAAAGTATTTTTCCTTGTATTTTTATGATTTGTATCTTTCAAAATTAAAACAGAATGTAAAAAATATTTTATAAAATATTGTAAAATAAATATAAATTGTATACCTTCAAACATTTTATATCAAAATTCTTTATTATATAAATTTTTGATAGGGTTTGCACACACTGCAATGTACTTGTGTGTGTGCACATACATATATAATAAAGTAAAGGAAAAGTAGAAATAAACACCTAAAAATTTTAGTAGATAATTTCTACTTTTTTGGAATAAAATAAGCATTGTAAAAAATTAAATAATTCTGGATTTGAAATAAAATTTTGTTATAAATAAATAGTTAAAAAAGGTCTAATAAATATTAATTTATAATTCTGATTTGAATTTAAAAAACCGAGCATGATTTAGTCAAAATAAAAGTCATAGATCACATGACACTATACTCTTAAGCTTGTAAGTTATACACAATGAGGATTGCCAATTCCTCAACAAGCTTTGCGATAAATGCTTAGCTAGAGAAAGCATTTAAAATATCTAGTGTCGGAACCTATTCTAGAACCTCTCTGAGGAGTGCCAGAGCATGAAACCATGGTCAGAGGTTGGGAGGGGGGTCCTGACAGATATTTTAAATGCTTTCTTTAGCTAAGCATTTATCACAAAGCTTGTTGAGGAATTGGCAATCCTCATTGTTTCCAAGCATGGTTTATTTTTGAAATAATGTTTGTATACATTATCTATGTAAAAATTTCTATTCTCTATTTTGAAATCTTTTTAATTAGTTAAACTGATAAAATTTTCAAAATGTACCTTTTAATTAAGTGCTTTTGGAGGGATTAAAATTGTTTTTAATCAAGACAGATTGAAAACAGTTACTGTGTTTTTATCACCCCAAGAATAAAAAGGATTAGAAAGTTTAAAAACAGTCAGAAATGTGTTTTTATTACCCCCAATCCAAGTCTATAAAAAGTTGGATAAAGTCAGGATTCAGTTTTTAGCTAGCAAGAACAATCTGGTTTTCAGTTTTGAACAGTTCTGGTTTAAATTTTTGAGAAGCAGTTGGCTAATAGGCCAACTGAAAAGTTGGTTTTAACTGCCCAGAGAGATGGCTGGAAGATTTATACAGATCTCCCATGAGATGTAGCTGAAGTCAAGGCAAGAGATCCAGCAGCAATCTATTGGTTCTATGGAGAAGTTTTGATTTACAAGAAGCTTGGTCATTTCTGAATCATCAGCCTGAACACAGCTAGAACCAGGGTCTGACCATCCTACCACAAACTCCAGCTCATCAATTGCAACCTTCACATTACCTTCTAGCTAAATAGATAGATAGATTATCATTATCAGTCAGGAATGGGTTGGCTATGAGTCAACTATGAGTCCAAAAAGTCTGAAACTCAATTGGAATTTGAATTTTGCTTAGAAACCATGTAAATAATGACACATGCACATCTACTCACATGACATACTCAATTTTATTTTTAATATTTGATTATAAAATCTGCTTAATCTTAATATGCATTTTATTTTTTTTCTTAGATGATGAAGATTATGATAAAATAATTGCTCAAAGAGAAACATGGGAAAAAAATTCTCATAACAAAAATGTTAAACGTAGAAAACGTTCAGTTAGTGCGGAACGCAATGTTGAGACCTTAATTGTGGTAGACAAAAAAATGTTGGATTATTATGCAGATCAAGATGTTGAAACTTATGTTCTTACTGTCATGAACATGGTAAGTGGATAAATTGAACTTATTTTATTTAAGAATATTTAATTATGTTCTGATCAAATATATAGAATTTGAAAAAAATAATATTTCAGTATCTAGCACCAATAATAAATAAGAATACGTATATTCTTATAGTTTTAGCCAATTAAATTTTGTTTTTATCCATCTACTTTATAGTTTTAAAAATACACCAATTTTCATTGCTAAACATTGTTCAATTTTCAAATATAATATAAAAATAAATAACTATTATTCTGTATAGGTTCAGTATTTTATATATTCATTCATGAATGGAAATTTTTAAATATTATGATATTAAAAATAAGAAATAATTAATTCTTTATTCCTGTCTCACCTTTTCTCTACATGTATATATAATAATTTTAGATGGCATCTATATTTCTATGTGCTATCTTTATTAAAAGATGCTTTGTGGGTGAATGATGACGTGAATGTGATGTTTAATTAAAATTAATAAAAAAGCCAATTTAAAAAGAAATGGGATGGTCAAATTTTTATATGAAAAATGCAAAAAGTAAAATAAAAATGTTCAGTAGATTGCAATTTATGGATAATAAAAAAATAAACAAAATAGTATTTAATTGGGTTATGAGTAAAGGACAGGTGAGAAAGGTAGTATACTATGCAAAAGATTTGGATAAAGACTTTTTCTGTCCAGTATACTTATGCAAAAGGTGGGATGATTATATCCAGAGAATTATTGATTGTTATAGTAGCAAGGAATGGGTTATAAGAATAGATGCATTAATAAAAAATAGGAAGTTGGAGAGATTGAGAACTAGTATTGAGAGTAAGGAGTTTAAATATACATAGAAGTAAACAGAATATTGGATGTAAGTTAATTTATGATAATAGCAAGGAAAATAGTTTACTGTTTAAGGTTCAAGCAGAATTGTTAGCAACAAGAGAATATACACATAAATGGACAAATGTGGATGATTTATTCTGCAAGTTGTGTAAGGAAGGCATAGAAAATATTAGGCATCTAATAATTAAATGTAAATGCCTATAAGAAGAAAGGGTGCAAATAAGGAAGTTGTGGGAGAATAAATATAAAAAAGTGATTATACAGAATGTGTGCTCTTGGTTTTTATGCTGGGTTTGGAAAAAGATAAGGGGGATTTAGATATAAAGACCATAGAGTGGACAAAGATAATGTTGTGAAATGGGATGGAGCAGAATAGAAAAGAATATGGAAAAAACATAGGGTATGGAATGAGAAGGTAAGGTGAGGTGGTTAACAAGTCTCTCTGGGCATAGCAGCTGAGAGATTCCTGACTCTGGGAAAGGATACGTCATAGTGCATTTCATCACATCCAGATTAATTAATTCCATTTAATTGCTTTGTATATATATAGATGAATAGGTAGGTAGATAAATGGACAGATGAATAGATATGAATTGCTAACTTGTTCTTTAATAACCCATGCATGGCAAAAGCACATTCAGTATCTCTTTGCAGAAGGATGAGAAAACCTAACTCATTTGACTAATAAATTATCAGTAATAATTTTTTTCTTATTTCTTTTCTTCTTTATCTGAGGATATTTAGATATTCATTTATCAACCAATAATTAAATAGTTAGCTAAGCTGATAGTGAACCAATTAGTTAAAAAAGTTCTAAGAGTGCTTGGAAATTGTTATTTATCTGAAAACCAGAACTTTGAATCAAAGATTTTAAGCATTGTAGATAAGTTCATTGATAGGTATATCATGAGGATCTTTCAAAATAAATTATTCTATATTTATAAAGAACAATCAGTAGTTAAGTTCCATTTGAAATCAGAACAAATCCACAGGTTTACTATGTGTACCACAAGGTGGAAGTACAAGCTATGGTAAAAATGAGTAAGTAGCAAATTTAGAGGCTGGTTTCAGTAGTTAAAATAATATTCCTACTCAAAAGTATATTTATGAAGATAAGCAAGTGTTGTGTGTTTTCGTGAGAAAAAGGACTTCCAGCAAAAGATAATTATGAAGAAAAGTTTTCTTCTTAGATGATAAATGTTTATCAGGTCAATTCATTAATGACCTGAGAATAAATTGGAAAAAAAAAAGTGTATAATGGTTTTATAGATTGATTTAAAAATGGATCATATGCAAATTTCTTTTAAACCAATTTATTTTTATTTTTTTCCTCATGGGTCATAGCATCAGCTGTGAAGCAAACCCGCTAACTCGGAAAACTGCTTGTAAGGCAACCGTGCTGACCTCTTGACCACCAATGCTTGACATTTTATGTAATTTGCAACTTGTTTACAAATATTTTCATCATATACAGATAGATTAGCATTAATCCAAAATTTCAAACGCTTTCATTATAAATAAAATTACAAAATAATATTTTGATTTTTTATTTTAATTGCTGCAATATAAAAATTTTGTATTGATACAAATATAAGCATAAGATTCATATAAGAATTTATATAGTATGCAAAAAAGTATTTCAATATATAAAAACTCTAGATAATAAAATTCATGTTTATTTAAATTTTCAGCAGTGTTTAGTTTTATAAGGAAGGGGAGAAAGATCTATAGTTCATATCTGAAAATTCATATATTTAAAAATGCCCTGAATCCAAGAATTTGAGACTAATACTAGACTCTTTATATGAATATCACAGTAACCAATGCTTCAATTTTTCCAGTTGAACCACCTAGATTCAAGCAAATAAAAAAATGGAACCACTTTTTATTTAGTGGCAGGGGAAAAATCGTTCCATATTTTAATGTGCTTGTAATTTAGATTCTGTAATCTAGATGGCAGCACTAAATAAATTTAAATAGTATTGCTTTGCTATTTATTAATATGATTATAATGTAGGATTGTGCTTATTTTTATATATATATATTTAGGCAATTCTCTATTTGTGTAAGTGATCCATTCCTTGACTTTTTGTTTAAATTGATTTGGCATAAACATTTTTTTCTGTGAGTGCAAATTTGCTGTTAGCTGTGATGCTGCATATGAAAATACGTTTTACAGTGTATCATAAAAGGTATTTATACAGCATGAAATGTACAAGAACTGTGTTGACATGGGCTTTACATTTTCTTTTAATTTTATTTTAGATTTATGGAAATTGTTTATTTATGTATGGATTTATAAATATCAAGTATACATAAGTAGAAGACTATTCATACACACTTCATTTATTAAATTTCAACTAAGCAATAAATGAAATAAAAAAAGGAATATACAAATATTTAAAAATGACTCATACAAATGAAATTTCAAAAATATTAAGGGCAATAGAAACATATAATTTTTAGATGACAAAGATTTAGAAGAAAATCTAAAATATAAATTATGATCTTGATTGCAAAATTAATTCCGCAATAATAAAAAAAAGAGGGCAGCACTATTTCTATAAAAGGGGGATGATATCATGAAGTGGGTGGAAGAATCTTTCGAAGAAGTACATAGAAATGAAAAACAAGAATGTAAAGCATCCCTAATAAGTATGATTAATATTTTTTAAATCTTAGGATCTGGAAATGAAGAAAGTAAGGCAAGCAATTAAATATGTAAAATAGGGAAACTTGAAGATGTGATGAAATCATTAGCGATAAAAAAAAAAAAAACCAGATGAAAGAATAGAAATTTTTTTTGCAAATGTTATATGAAATGATTAAATGATAAAGACAAACCAGATGACGGGGAGGATGTAGTAATAATATTAATATTTAAAGAGGTGGGGAAAATGTATGAAATTAGATCTATCAGTTGTATATAAGATCTTTACCAAGGTAATTATAACCACTAAAAATCACATGATCACCATCTCATACTAGTACATAATTGTTGTAAACAAAGGCAAAACTCTCCATACAGTAGTGCCACCTTGTGCCAACCAGAGTAATCAATGGATGCCAGAAGGCTTGTGCATAAAATCCCTATCTAGTGCCTACTCATCCAATATCCCCAGACTAGTTTCTGGCTTGTGGTCATTGATTACTCTGATTGGCACAAGGTGGCACTACTGTATGGAGAGTTTTGCCTTTGTTTAAGGTAATTATAACTTATTTATAGTAAACTTTGAACTCAAACCAACTTAATAGCTCACATCCAAAGATTAAGAGAAGTTATAGAAAGTCTTGTTGAGTCACCATTTTACATTATATTGGTTTGGAACATCAAAGCATAGACATGGGTGTTGTCAAATTCTGGATAATATTTATCAAAATGCAACAGTAGAAATTAAGTTTTATAATGGTCCTAAAAGGAGTAATATTGACATGGATATATGATGAATGATTTCATTTTCTCAATACCTTTTATGGCATTATTTTGTGGATTATAATGAGAAACTGAAGGAAAAGAAATAAACAAAGATGATTTAAGTCATTTAGATTTTGGAGATGATGTTACGGTTTGCACAATTATTCTTCAAATGTTCAAAAAATGATACAAAAACTATCAAACGAAAGCAAAACAGAATGATTAAATGTTAAAAGAAAGACTAAAACAATATGTAATGGCTTTTCACAGTGAAGGTGAAAATAAATATTGAGAGTAATGAATTAGAAATTAGCAGCTATAAATACATTAATCAATTGTTAATACAAATAGAAACATAATTGATGATTAATTATAAAATTAAACTCAATGGAGCATTTTTGGTAGAGATAACTTAATATTAAAATAATAATAATAAAAAAGCCCATGCGTTTAAATTTAGGAAGATTTTAATTAAGAATATTTCACCTGTGTTTATTTTAGCTTGAGACTCGTATCCTGAATAGAAGAGAGTTTGAGGAATATGAAGCATGTATATTCAAAATGGAATATATAGTGTAGGGAACATTACATTTGGCTCAAATGTTGATATATGTATATTCATAATATATAGATAGATAGATAGATATATGTATGTATAAGAAGAAAAATAAAAAAAGAGATAATTGTGTTAAATCGATTGCCCCAAATTTTAGTGAAATAAATTTATTTTGAGTAAATTAAATTTTTTTTTTTAAACTAAATCAAATATTTTTAAGATAAAATAAAAATTACACAAAAGACCACTGATTTAATTAATTAAATAAATAAAAATATATATGAAAAATTAAAAAAATAATGAATTATACCTGAATATTAAATATTAACATATCATATCATTTACACCTTTCTTAAAACACTTTATTAATACTCTTTATTTATATCAAACTAACATCTTCGACTATTCTGCAGTCATCATCAGAGCTACAGTATTCAAATATATAATTATACAATTAATATACTTACTTATACACATATTCATATACATAATTAAATACACAATATAAATATAAATAAATATCTATTTTAATCTGACCATTATAAATAATCATTTAATAATAATATTTGATATTATAAGATTTGATTAAATAAAAATTTAGATGAAGGATTAATAAATATTACAATGTAATTAAAATAGTAAATTAATTAAATAATGTAAAAAATATATAGATGCAGATAAGCTAAGAATTTATATGTTAGACATGTAGGATTTAAAATATACCTCTCCAAAATTATAATGAAAAAAAGGATATAAAAAATGCTTATCATCTTTGTCTTATTAATTCTGGTGCTGTCTTGCTTGATGTTGGCCTCTTTTCTTAAGCAAAAATCCAACAAGCATGCCCAAGTAAAGTGCAAGAAGTTGAGACATATAGAAGAAATATTATATTAGCTGGCAAATAAAAGTATATTCCACAAAGAAGAAACATATGGGGTCTTATATAGATATCTTTGTTATGAGAGACTAAATTCCTGGCATGTGTTATGTTTTGATGTTGCCATGGTGTAGCTAATAACTATAAAGAGAATGCCCTAAGTTGGAGTTAAAATTAAACCCAATATTTTTTGAAAGATATTTGCAGGACTCATTTGTTAAAATCAGATAATAATATATTGTAATGAGATGGGGAAGATATTGGAGGATCATACCTGGCATGATTGAATTGGGGGATGGTAAATCATCATCAACCCCAATTAAACAAAATATAAAATTAAATATAAATCATGAGATAAAATATTAAAGTATTTAAGTAAGATATTAAAGTAAGAGAGATATTAAAATAATGTTTAATATCTCAAAAATATATAAGTAATTTTATATATTAAAGATATAGCATGAGATCATGAGATTTCATGAGAGATCAGCCAGCTAACTCTTTAAATCAAACTGATAGAAATGTGTTTGATAAATGCTGACTTTAGAGTTGAGATTTAGATCTAGTTACTAGTCTCCCAGCTCTTCACTGATGTGAGCCATAAGCTCGAAACCAGCTGGTCTGGAGGTGGGTGACAACGATAGAGATTTTGAATTCTAGCTCTCTCAGCATTTATGTAAACAAAATCTTGTTAGGAGTTATTGGTAAAGCTCCATCTTTACTTTGTAAATAATAATAAAAAAAGCAAATGCATAAAAACAAAATCTTAATATTAAATTGTGTGTGTGAAGGGAGAAGTGTTTCTTGATTCTTTTGTTTTAGGGTCAATTTTTCTAACTACATAACCAGAAAAGAGGAAAGATAAGTTGGAGAAAAAGAAGTATGGTCATTAAAAACAAATATGAATTGTAAAAAAAATAATTTGGAGTTAATATAAAAATAAATATTTTATAAAATATATCATATTAAAAGACAAGAGTTAGTTAACTAGGGGAAAAGACTCAAAATAAAATAAGGATTTGGATTGTGGATGTAGTTTATATGGAGATGGAAAAGAGAATACTGAACATTTAGTTTTGAAGTGTAGCATATTGAAAGAGGATCATGATAAATTGTGTGAAAATAGGGATAAATTTAAAAGTGAAAGACAATGAAAGAGAAAGTCAAGATTTTATGATTTTTTTTTTGTTTCAATCTTTATAACAAAATTAGAAATATGAAAATAGGGTAGTGGAACTAACAACACAACTTTTATTAAAAATAGGATGAAAAAAGAGAAATAAACCAGGAATGAAAAAAATGACTGGATATTAAAGATAAAAAGTACCACGTTTCAGTGAAAATAAGACCTAACTGAAAATAAGCCCTAGCATAACTTTTCAGGATGTTCATAAATAAGTGCTGATTAGGATGTGTTGAAACACATGATGGACATATTGAATTATAAAGTAATAAATGTATAAATAAATATAAATGTAGATTTTTGTACTTGAATTTCATGTTACAAATTATTTTGCAGGCTAAATCATAAAGCATTTTAATAAAGTTTCAAATTCCTCTTTCATCTGACTTCTAACAATATATATTGTAAATAAATCAACACTGATATCCAAAAAGACTATTAATAGTGACAATCTAAGTTCACAAATTAATCAAACCAGTTTAAAATTTTGTATATTATTTTAAATTAAAAATTACTTATTTCAACAACCCCACGAATAACTTTTTCTAATGTTTAGGATTATAATCATCTTCCAGAATACTCTCTCTTTCTATATATGAGCTAAAATCACTACTACTAATAAATTTCAGTCTTTTCAAATATCAATGTTAATTTATTTACAATATATACAGTTGGAGGTCAGATGAAAGAGGAATTCTTCTTTTGTCAGACAGAATAAATGGGCATTGATAATTGAAAAGTAAAATTGTATTTGCAAATTTATTAAAATGATTTGCTATGAATGCAAAATAATTCTGAGTAATGTAATTGGAATGGGATGTTCTGTGGTATGATTATAATACTAAACATTATATATTCAAGCAGTAATAACAGTTATTTACATATTCTTGAAATTATTAATATTGAACAAATGTAGATTTTTGTACTTGAATAGATGTATATTTTTTTACTTGATTAAATGTAGATTTTTGTACATGAAAAAATAAGATATCCACTGAAAATAAACCCTAAGCCATTTTTGGAGCAAAAATAAATGTAAGATCTAATCTAATTTTTTGGAAAACATAATAGGTAAATTTATTGTAGTATATAATAATTTTGCAGGAAAGCAACTTTTACAATGGCTAACAGAATTTCCAATCCCATAACCCATGTATAGAAATCTCTGACTTAAATGAAATCGTTTTATATCACATCCAAATGTGAGATATTTGAGTGCTAAAGTGAGAAACCAAATACAGAAGTTTCACTTAATTACTGACATGTTTTTTTTCTCATTTGGAAATCAATTTTGGTACATCAAACATTTTATCCTGACACAGGACAAATAAACTAAACTATACAAAACTATTTGCAACAAATTTAATAATTGTAGTATATAATATTTTATTATTAATTATATTTTATTTTAATCAGTTTTAAAATATGCTTTTAAGAGCAGATATCTTCACTTTACTTCAGAGTCATCTAGTATAACATTGACTATTCTATACAATACAGCCACAGTATTCACATCCTTAGATTGGTTTTTGAATGTGCCTTTATTAATGAAGACTTGGAATTCAAAGCTGGAATAAATGCACTTATACATCTAGGAGCCATCTTTCTCTTCATTATACTATTCAAGATAATAGACTGAAATTAAAAAGTCCTAAGGGTTTGAACCCAAGCCAAGGTTGATTGCATTATTAAGAGAAAAAGTCAAATGATATTTTGTTAGTTTTAAACTTTCTAGATAAAGGATAGGGGAGGGGACATACTAAGCATGTAAATGTGGTTGTTAAATATATATGTTGTGACAGTTTCAGATTTATGTAATTATGTAAATGGATGGTTTGAGTTCAAAACCCAAAAATTTTTTTAAATTCAGAACATTATCTTCAATGGTCCAACATTGAATCCTTATTTGTCACTAATAGAGCAAAAGTTAGCAACATGGGATTACTCAAGCTTATAATAGATTGGCATTGGGGTAAATTGGAAAAAAACTGTCATTGGTAGCAGATGCTAAATAAATTAACAAAATCATGTTATGTCTTGTTACTTTTAAAATATAATAAATAATTAATAGTGAACTGATTTATTGCTCAGGAATTCACAAGAAGTTTGCTAGAGATGCAATCCATGGAACTTGAGTTTCAGAATTTATACTCTACTACTATTCCACAGGCTATAAATAGAATGATTAAAAAAATTTAGTTTACAATAAATCTTTAAATTTGAGATGATGTAAAAAATAATGTGTTAAGGAACAGGGGGAAGGTAGTTGCCCAAATACCTGAACTTATTCCAAGTGAATTTTTAAAATACTCTTATTTTAGAATGAATGGTTACTGAAAACGAAAAAAAAAAAAGATTGATCTTGCTGGAGATGGAAAAAGTTATGTGGAATTAAAGATCTGGGCAATGGGCAGAATAGAATGGAAAAATGGGTGAGTTGACTCTTTGAATGCTTTTGGACTTGTCCATAGGACAGGGCACTATTTATTAATAAAAGAAATATTATTATCAAAAGATTGGCTTCAGATTATTTTCTGCACTCTAGGAAAGACAAACTATTTACCCCCCCTCCCATAAATCTGATCACTTCAATTTTTAAGAGAAATATTTTGTAAAAAAAATGGAAAGGGCAAAAATCTATTATCTTTTGCAAATAACATCCATTTTATATAATACTATGATCTTAAATAATCAAATGATTTATTTCCACATTGAGTCATAAAAAGTTTGATCAATGGAAGTAACAGATGGACTATGATCTGTGAACTTTGACCTCGAGAGTCTCCCACTCATGCAGAGCAAAAAATAGAATGGTTTATTACTCTGGAATTCACAAGAGGTTCACATCCTAAAATTGATATCATGGATATTAAGCTCCAGAGTTGCCTCTACAGATACTTCACTTAGTTTGATAATGGTAGCTCAACCCTTATTATCAACTTAATATATAAATACATCGAAAGTAGTAAATTGATGATGATTCCACAATCGAAAGTACTACTTTTATAAGGTATGGTGCACCCAAGCTGGATGCAGCACTACTATCATTTGCCAATCTCCCACAAGGTTATGTCAACATAAGTATCTTTATAAAAGAGCTATAAATAATCCGGAGCACACATCTATTTTACTCAAATACCAAAACGCCATGGACCACAAATTTGAGCCCACTGTAACCAATATCGCGTGCATCGAGGCAAATGACGTCAAGCTTAAGATTAAAGAAACATGGCAATTCTTCTCCCCCCCTATCTAAAAAATGGGCAATTAATTTGAATAAATCTACGGCATATTTACACATGCCCTCCCCCTCCATTTAACGCTCAATGTTATGAATATGAGGCCATAAATAGGTCTCGAAAGTGCTAAGCTTAACGCTAAACGCATTTATCCTAAGCTTTTTTTACCATAGCGTCCAAACGCTTGAAAATTGAATTTTATATGTTTTTATTAGTGATTATTTTTTTAATATTTATTAGTTATTTCTTAACAGCTGCTGACGTAAATAAAAGACGTGAATAACTTTACTTTCTCATTTACATATCAATGATATCCCCCCCCCCTCTAGAAGCAATAAAAACATTTAAAAATGTCCCAGTTATTCACAGAACAGAATAGCATTCATGTGAACTGTTTTTTTTTTTAAAAAAAAGAGAGAAAATATTTTCATTTAATTATTCAGGTTGTTTTTTTCATTCCGTTAAAAGGAATCGCTTATAATTACTGTTGTCAATCCTGGTAACGCACTATATTAAGACGTGACATATTTTTTTCCGCGATGTTTTCTCTTTTTTTTTGTAGTCTCATCAATAAAAATTAAAATTAAACATTTTAAATAAATATTTTTGAGATTGCTTTTTTTTTTTTTTTAGAAAAAAAAAAAAGGCCAACGCAAAATATGCATGTCAAGGAATTTTAATCTTAACTCTTGCCTAAATAAATTCAACATTTATTTTTTTGTTAAATTGTTTTTTACAAATTCCTGAATTTTTTTTTATCATGACACATCCATAATTCACCAAAAGCCTATTTCAATTCATGGTTATATTAAATCTTTTTTTTTTCCGTGGATGGGAGAATGCTTAAAGGAAGCTTACCCCGCGTATAAATTCCAGAATTTAACAGTTTTTTAAATAAATACCTTAGTAATTAACCTATCAAATTTCTAAAACTGTTAATTTTTTTTTTTACTCTGGCAGAAACAATTGTTTAAGATTGACAAGTGATTTTATATCACCTAAGGTGATTTCTTATCTAATTACAAATAATTAATTGCTCCTAGCGATCAGCAATTTGCGATCTTCATTCACGACAAAGTTAAAGAAGTGACTCTGTTAAACAGACATACAGACAACAGTTTTGGGAAATAGGTTAATAAGAAAATAATAATAATTACAGAATAAACATTTAATTTTGTTACTTTGAAGATTAAATATTTCTTTTTTTTTATTGATAGCATGTACAAACATTGACATTTGTACAAAGAAAAGTTTAAATTGCGCAACCAAATATATGATGAAATCAGGACGCATCCTAATTCGTGCAATATAATGTTATCCAAAGCCACAAAAGTAAAACCAAAGAATAGTGTTGGCAAAGGGGCATTTTCTAAGAGAAAATATTTTGTGGACCTTTGAAGAGAGAATTAAGGAAAATAATAATTAAATGATGTGTATGGAGCATAATATTGTATGGTTGTGAAACGTGGACAATAAGTAATAAAATTAGGAACAGATTGGAAGCTTTTGAGATGTGGTCATGGAAAAAGATGGAAAAAAATTAGCTGGATGAATAAAATAACAAATGAAGTTTTGAAAAGAGTACATGAAAAAAGAAGATTGAACAAATTAGAGATAGAAAGAGAAACTGGATTGGACATATATTAAAAAGAAAAAAATAGTTTAATGATAGATGTTTTGGAGGAAATGATGAGTGAAAACAAAAAGAAAGGATAGAAAAGATTGACACTATCGGATGATATATGAAATAGGAAGAGATATGTGGAATTGAAAATCTAGCAATAAAGAAAATAGAGTGAAGAAATGGATGAAGTCATGATGTGATTGTCCTGTGGACATAACCATAGGACAGAATACTATTGATTGACTGATTGATTGAAAACCAAAGCTCAAATAATTTATAATTGCTTCAAGATTCCATGCCTATGTATTGCATAACTGGAAAAAATTGTAGATTGCCAAGTTTCGTTCATGATATTCTTGGATAAGAATTTGGGAGAATAACAATATAGGTAAAACATTTTTTGTTAATTGAGTATGTTGTATTTTTATTATCAAATATAATGGAATAGTAGGCAAGCAGCAACAAGGTTTTAAGGTGCCAGTTGTTTCAGATATATTGTTGGGATGAAAGTATCTTACATGCTTTTTATGCAACTGCTTGAAGTTATTTATGCACATGCTAAAGACAAACAGCTATAAAGTGTCAAAGTATGGTCAGATGCACTCTATAGAATGGGGTTTTGGCCTGATCCAGTTTATGAAAAAATTGCAGAATTGTACCTTGTAGTAGATTAAGAAGAAATTTAACCACAAATGAGGAATACAAAGATTTAGAACTTGGTTTAGTTTTTTAATGACTTAAAATTTGTCCATAGATGATTAAAATAATAAATTATTTTTTTAAAATCTCTAAATGAAATGTCAGTTAAAGATTTGATATTATAATAGATCAAAATGCTTAAAGATATATTCTGCGAAAAAAGGTTGTATAACATATGGAAGTGAAACAAACAATGGTATTGGTGATGGGGAAAGAATAACATGGAGGATTGGATTATTTAGAGTTTCAATTTGACCCTTAGAAGCTTCCTTTGCAGATGGGAATGTATATGGTCCTAATTGATAAAAGATATAAAAATGACCCTCAGATATATGCTTTTATTACAGACATGAACTTATTAAAAATGGTATTAAATGGCTGCATCTGACAGGCTATAATACTGCATCAAAAATAGCATTCACTATATAAACTTTAACAATTGGAATAAAGCATTTTTGAGCAGGATGCTCTCATTTTCATGCTAAATATGCTAATGATGAGATGGTTCAAGTGATGACTTAATTGGGTTTTAGACAGATTGATTGGAATGCCATGACACATTACCTATGTAGAATGATAGTAACGTATGGACTGTAGACAGATGTCATATAGATATGGACTGTATACAGATGTCATATAGATGATATGCAAAAGTATATTAGATCCAATCAAAGTCTGGAATTGATTTTGAATGTATAGAGCAAGGGCAATGTTTTTAAGGACTGTCAGGACTTACAGCTTGGCCAGTAATTCTAAGATGTGGAAGAAAAAGACCTATTCATTGTTTAATTTCTTTAATTAGATGGTCTGTGATGCAAGTGGTGAGTTTGGTTGGATGCCGTGCATCTGGATGCATATAATTCTTTAGTTTAATTGATCTACTGATAAAATAATTCAGGATAGCAATTATCAAATATTATATTTTTTCTTTCACTTCTTTATTTCTTTATGCATCAATTAATTTTTATATAATAATTAAACAAATACTTTTTTCTTTATGTATTTTAAGTTTCAGGTGTCCAGCAGCCTTCTTCATTGAGATAACATCTATATATATACGAATACATAGCATATACAATACATTAACTAAACTATATAACCAATATAATTTTTTTTTGCAGTATGATGCCTGTCTATTTATACCTTACATATACTATATATATATAGTAAATGACATAGTATATTGTATAAAGTATATGTTTAATGTGTGTATATATATATATATATTGATGCAATATTTATATATGCTTCATGTCTGTAATTTAAAAATTCAAAGGAATTTTTAAAAGTAAAGATTTTCAACAATTGTAATAAATAAAAATTATATGTATATGCACAGATAAATGTATACAGTATGATTAAATATAAACTTATTTTAAAAGTATGTTGAAATAAAATGTGTTTTTTTTTTTATAAATTAACAATTTTTAAGTGGAAATGGCATTATTTTAAAAAATGTAATTGAAATTCTTATAAATAGATTGACTAATTAAGGAGATAAATATCTGATATAATTTAATTAAAACACTGGTTGTTATTTTGATAATCCCTTCCAAAGATAAAGTTGTGATTGAACAAATAAGCCATGAACCAATCTGGAGAGAACTCCTGAACTCCCACCCTAAGATTCATTGAATTAAAATGACTGACAATGGATGTGATTTTGCTAAGAAGCCAATTCAAGGAACTATAAATAGAAGTTATAAATCATTCTCTTTATTGATTGTTGCTGAAGTGCTTTGATTAAAGTTTGTGTTCTATGATGAGTCTTTGATTGTGATCCCATTACATTTATTGTGATTGGTGGTGAAATATTATGCAGGAGTAGAGAAGCTACTCTCTAATTTACTCTGGGCACCTGGAAGAGTGCAGGTCAAAAGTCCATACAAAGTACAGAAAGGAGTTGTCAGCTATTGTAGAGACATCTCAAGGAGCACTGTGTCCATTACATGCCTAAACTTCCGAGTATCTACTGCTTTGGAAAGAAACCAGCCATCAATCAATAATTAAATTACTGTCTGATGCTGTCTGTGGAATTAAAAACAGTATGATTAAAACTACTGCCACCATAGCTATGGGCAAACAAATGAAGTCTGATAAAATCAAACTCTTAATAATGAAATGGAATGGGTATGAACTTTAAAAATATTTTATTATAAATGTCTATTACTAACATTAAGTATTTATCTCCATTATCCTTAAAGTATTTTATAAATTATTGTTATTATTGATTTTGTAAATTTTTTTATAAACTGGTATGACAGGGGATTGCTATTTTGGTTTTATTTAATCATGTTACAATTCAGTCGGCATAAATCTAAGACAAGAGTAAATTTTTATGTAAAGCAATAAGCTTTTCATCTCAATCCTTGGCCATGTTTATAAAAAACTTAGTAATTTAAAACCTGCTATTGCTACTATATGTGAATATAAAAAATTGTCAAAATAACAATTTAAGCATAGCTTGATGAATTCTAGATCAGATACAAAACAGATTGCATAGACAAAATAAATTACAGTTGTCTTTTTATTACCTTTTAATAATTTATAGGCAAACTACCTCCAGTTTTGGGGAAGGATAATTGGATGTATTGATGTAAGTGAACCTCTGTAACTTTATTTCAGGCTATTTTGTTTATATATAGGTTTAATTGTACCTATTTTATTTATTCATAAATGATAATGATATGTTTGTGATTTCCGGCCACTTGAATTTATTATGTTACTTTTAATATGCGATAGATGGAAATTCCTATTATATATTATATGCCTTGTTTGTATACATATCTTGGATGATACCATTTTACAATTGTTGGTTCCTCTTACACTTAGTACCTTTACAATAATATGTGATAGATGAAAATTCCTATCGTATAAGCATATTCCTAGCCACATGCCTTTATTTATTTATAAAGAATGTAACAGACAGATGTTATTTTCCAGTCTCTTACATTCACTTATACAGAATTTAGTTAGTACCTTTATTGCAGCCTGAAAGTATTTATGGTAGTCCAGTTCTTTAAATAGTTTATGAAATGACCTGTTTAGTTAATGAATTTAATGTTTCCTCAAACCATAGTTTATTACATCTTAAAACTATTAGAATTAACAGTTGTGATCATTAGTCTATGCTGTGAGTTTATATCAGTTCAGAAATAATTGAGAAGGTATTATACCATATATGATCTGTGCATAAACTTAATAATAGAATTCATAAATAGCTATTCTTATTAACTTATTTAAAAATTGATAGGGCAGTGAAATAAGCATGAAAGTTTAATCACAGGTAAAATATACTACTATTTCCCATAGATTGCAGTCAATTTATGCTATTATGAGTGTTTTAAAAATATATATAATTGAATAAATTGTAGTATCTTATTATATTTAGCATTTGACATTATTTTGCAATCAAGGAGTTAATTAAGGTTAAATAAACTATGATAGGGTCTCATGTATCTAGCTGATCTTAGCAGGCTATAAAGAGAAAACATTGTTTATTCTGACATCAGATGGTGGAGATCCCATGCAAATTGACCTTAGGTGATTTGCATGCAAGATATATATTTTAGGTAGCAAATTATAAAATGTTATATTTAATAAGTAGTTTAGATAATATCTGTTGTATATATCATATAGCTCTGAAGAAGATTACTGGGCAGATGAAACTATAAAAAAGATTTTGTCAAGTTAAATAAATTATTGCATTAAAAAAAAAATATAAAGGAAGTGATATTTGTTTATTATATAATTATCAGGTATTTATTTTCAAACTAAGTTTATGTAAGTGTAAATATGCTCAGTTTTTTGTTACATGTATACTCAGTCAAATTTTACAAAGGTCTGCAAGCCAAATCTATGCCCATTTGAATTTTAGGATAGCCAAATAGTTATCTTCATCATAGAAATAAAACGAAGGAACTCCTTTTTAAAAACTTGCTTTTATATGACTATAAGCATGAAAAAAAATCCAACATTTCGACTATTTTATATAGTCTTTTTCAAGGCACACTAAAATAATATATATATATAACAAATAACATATATTCCAAAAAAATAAAATAAATAAATAAAAAATTACAAAATATATTCATAAACAAAAATTTACCTTATCTCACTCCCCTTTCCTATTACCAACAAACACAACTCAAAGAGAAACAATTTCCTTTTTTTAAAAAAAAATAAATAAATCTCTATATATATATATCCTTTAAAACATTTAATTAAAAACCTATTATTTTCTTTTCTGTTTATCTATTAACATCCTATTTAATTCTGGTTTTATTTCATTAAAAACTAGATTAAAACAGCATTTAGGTGATAAAAATTTTGCTGTTTACATTCACAAATAAATTTAAGCATGGGGATTTTGATATAAAGCCTTTGGAATGTATTAAGTTATATAATGAAAGGACGATAAAAGAAAGTGTATACATTAATGAAATAAAACCAGAATTAAATAGGATGTTAATAGATAAACAGAAAAGAAAATAATAGGTTTTTAATTAAATGTTTTAAAGGATATATATAGATTTTTTTTTTTTAAAAAAAAAAAGAAAATTGTTTCTCTTTGAGTTGTGTTTGTTAGTAATAGGAAAGGGGAGTGAGATACGGTAAATTTTTGGTTATGAATATATTTTGTAATTTTTTATTTATTTATTTATTTATTTATTTTTTATTTTTTACTTTTTTGAAATATATGTTATTTGTTATATATATATATAATTTTATTTTAGTATACCTTGAAAAAGACTATATAAAATAGTCGAAATGTTGGATTTTTTTTCATGCTTATAGTCATATAAAAACAAGTTTTTTTAAAAAAGGAGTTAGTTTGTTTTATTTCTATTTTGGATATTTATGAACTATTTTGGAAAGAACTCTGTGCTTGATATATTAAATTATTATCTCCATCATACATGCCAAAATGGTACAAGCTATATGCGAAATGGTACAAGCCAACATAGCGATTGATAGATAACCATCTTGATAAAAAACCTACTACAATAGTACTTCAAGTAGAGAGCTTCTGCCTATCCAGAGAATAAAGCCAATAAACAAGCTGATGCCCAGGAGTTAGGTACTTCAAGTAGAGAGCTGCTGCCTATCCAGAGAATAAAGCCAAGAGACAAGCTGATGCCCAGGAGTTAGGTAATATCCTTCATGACTATTGCAAGAGCTTTCAGATGAATTTTAATTATTAATTTTCAAAACTATAGCTGTAGTAAATTTAAATAAATGCCCAGTTTAAAGTTTAATAGTTCAAATCTTTTTTTTACTTCAACATGTAAAACCAATAATAAATACTCGCTTGATTTACTGTATAATAGGTCTGTAAAATCTATTATCTCGAACCTGTTAAAGAGATAAACTTAATAATTATTTTGTTAATTAAATTCTGTTTTACTCTTGCATTTGCGGTGAAATCTATGCTCTTTTATATATTTAAGTTGTTAATATTTCATTTAAGATATGTGTTGATATGCCAAATATATTTCGAACTAGCAAGCGGATATATTTTAATAATTTTATCCCGAAGATAATATTTCTATCTTCAATTTAGTAATTATGATATAACGCTTAGATATATTACATCCAAATTGCTGTTTCGAAATTAAAACTCATTAATTAATAACTGATCACTTTGTGATCATTGCAGAAATTTAAATCAGCTCTGAATTCAATTTCATATATAATTATTATAGTTTGCTTTGTTATACTGATAAATTATGATTTTAAGCATAGTTTTACTTAATAATAGAATTCTGGCCAGGAAGATATTAATAAGACATATTTAATTATTTTCATTAATTCCAATATCTTAAGTATGTCCCCCCCCTATTAAATATGATTAGCGATGTGAATTAATTGTTTGTTAAGTGATGATAATAATATATTTAAGTAATCCTTTTCTCTTTATAGCATATTTTAAGTGCCTATAGTGCATGTATGTAGAGCTAGTTCTCTCTATAGTATATGGTATTCGGGATTTATCTGAAACTAAGATAACCTTTAGTTTAATGGATGATGATTTGCATCATTATCGAGCTATATTAGTAGGCTCGAATATTAGAGAAACTTAGTAAACTGTCGCAATATTATAGCTGTAGTAATTAAGCTATATTTCTGGCTAGCATTGTTATTTATCACTAGGAAAACTGTGATATTAAACAAATATTACATTGGCATATTAGATTCTTATATGCATAGATTATTTGCTGAGCACGAAAGTCAGCTAATACATTTAAATGAGTCTGAACACTGTATTACCCCAGACTGATTACATTCCATTGTACAATGTCTGCGAGCATCTATTTGATCTCAATGTGATCCCTAAATAGTATAATTTAATTTATTTTGTTTTTTCTGTTACTAATAATTTTAATAAATATATTTAAATTTATCCTGTCTTCATTATTCTTTTATTATATCCCAATCCAATCCACTTACTTATTAATTATATTACCAGATATTATACAAAATGTCAATATTATATTAGCTTAGCCATTAATAGATATTTAGTCCAATTTTATGTGATGCATGTGTGGTTGGCTATAGGGTCTCATGTTTCTCCCTGTATGGAGTCAGCTCATGATTAAAATTAAGGCCCATGTGTAACTTTAGAAATGTCACTCATATGGTGTTAAATCAGTGTTGGTGAATGAGTTGGAGCTTGGTTCGGAATCTGGATTGTACCAGTGTATTTTATTTGGACTCTGGATTTTGTTAAGTGAATTACATATCTGACCATTACAATATAGATAATACATTATCAATATATATATATATTTATCTACCAAATGCTTTTAACTATAAATTAGATTTTATTATTATGTGAACTTCTTATAATCAACATATAATGCATTGGTCAAACTCATTCCTTGCTATATATAAAAACAATTCAACTGTTGATAATAAAAAAAAAGTTGACAGAAATTCCAATCAAAAAATAATGAGTTTGAATTATTCATTCTTTTTTATGTTAATCAGACCATGATTAGTTTAAATATAGATAATACATTATCAATATATTTTTATCTTACAAATGCTTTTAACATTCTTAAGTTTTAATTATAAATTTAGATTTTAGCATTGTGTGAACTTCTTATAATCAACATATAATGAGTTGATCAAATTTATTCCTGGCCATATATAAAAACAATTCAACTCATGGTAAAAAGTTGAAA
The DNA here is from genome assembly GCA_028023455.1 of Epiperipatus broadwayi. Taxonomy (NCBI): domain Eukaryota; kingdom Metazoa; phylum Onychophora; class Udeonychophora; order Euonychophora; family Peripatidae; genus Epiperipatus; species Epiperipatus broadwayi. The sequence goes on along the minus strand of JAQFVV010000749.1, from coordinate 186,184 downwards.
GTTAAAAGAAATTCCATACAATAAAAAAAATTTTTTTTTTCATGTTTTGCAAAATAGCTTATATGTACTAATGTACTTATTTTTCTTACTACACTATTGTATGTGCAACTTGTTGGATCGATTTTGTGAGGTTGAATATGTATATATTTTAGTAAATTTTTAAAACTGAATTTTAATTAAAGCTTTTGAAAGTTTTAATGAATTTTTCTATGGAAGCACTCATTCTGTTCAATACATGGATGTTTCATTCCTTGTAAACATGTAGTTTCAGAAGTTATCTATGTACTTTTCGAGATGAGCATCTTGGACAACAACATATTTTTTATGTTAAATTATTCAGAATAAATAATAGAAACTATGCATTTCAAATACAAGTACTTAATTTTCTAACTAAAATTATTTTAAGACGATGAAATCATGATCATCATGTCTCCCAAACATATCATGTTTTAGTTATTATTAGTTAGTATTGATAGTGCAAATATTTTAAAGGGTGTGTAAATAAAATTTTAATTAAACCATGTCCATTGCACTGATAGCATTTTTTTTACCCAGGATGATTACTCTAGAAAAAATATATTATAAAAAGACCTTTTCAAATAAATGGTGTAAATTAGTGTAGCTAATAAAAAGAGTTTGGAATGCTTAGCCCACAGCAGATGTAAGCAGTCAGTCACAGGAAAAAGGAGAAAATGGCTGCTGAAAGTAAAACAGTGCATTCTCAAAATGAAGAAAGGCTAATGCTGAATGGAATTAGGTTTTAGTAAATTACATACTATTAAAGTTCAAATGGAAAAAATTCATGTAGACTTTAATTTGATGAATAAACAAACCATTTAGAGATTAATGAACTGTACAATTATTGGCTGTGTGTATGAAATAAAATATTTTCACACACTAAATATATTCCACAGCAATTCCCAAAAGTAAATGGGATAAATTATTGTCAGTCATATAATTTTATTGCATTTTTTATTTAATTAAGCAAACAGAAATAAGCTTGATAATATATTCAAGTTGTGTGTTTATTATTCACTTTTGCCCACACAGCTGAGATTGTCTCCCTGTGGACATTCCAGATGGTGCAGATGACAGTTCTTAAAAAGAACTTGCATAGAAAATTAAGTAAGAATAATGCACATTTGTCTGAAAAAAAGGAAGAGGAAAAATGGAAGTTCCCACTCTTGCATGAATTTGACATTAGAAAAGCCTGTGTGGAATATATATATATGGAGTACATAGATCATTATATGAGGATCAGTAAAATTGAAGATGATAAACTTAAATTTCAACACTATTGTTTTTTGCCAGTAGCGATGTTCTATAAATTGCTAAGCAATTATGTGACCTCAAGACTCCAGAAGATTTTCCATGCAATGAATTAATAGAAAATCATACTACATATTTTCAGCCAGCTTTAACAAAAAGGATAGCTCATTTGTACTTTCAAATGACAAAACAACTACCTCAAGAGAATTACTGAGATTACAATCTGGCTTTGCATACATTGATGTGACATTGTGAATTTATGATGGATTTAGAAGACATACTCCTGGACCAATTTCTATATGGTATGTTGGACCACAATCTTAGGAAAACTCTACTAAGAGAATTGGATATAACATACAGAATGGTTATTGCAAAATGTATAGCACATGAGCTAACAACAGATAATGCATCAGAATATCATTCGGTAGCAAATGAATTAAAAATCCCTTAATCATATGCATTGCTAAGATTGATAAATCATCTAAAAATAAATAAGAAATGAATTAATGTGCCATTGATGTGGAATTGTAGGGAACCCAAAAAGGGTGTTCAAATTCAAATCAGAAAAAGGCTGCATTTGTGGCATTAAAAGATACTTGGCTCACATTTGCAGAAAAATGAAAAAGACAAGCCATATCCAGACTTTAAATCAGAGGGAGGTGAAGCTTATAAGTTAGAGATAAAGTCATTAAACAACTCAAACAATGACTGAATTATTTTGGATGTAACCATTTGTGCATTTAAAGTCAATATGGAGGTTGACAGTAGTGCTGGATTATTAATTTTATGAAGATATGGAATAAAATTGATGTTAAATCCAAACAGAGAGTAAAATTGTATAAAACAAATATAGTGGCCACAGATGTAAATGGAAACATAATACAAATATGTGGAAAAGTTTCTGTTCCAGTGAAAGTAAATCAAAAATTAAAAGTTTTACCATTTTTTATTGTAAAAAGAGATATTAGTCCACTGTTCAGTCAAAAGTAGTTCCATCCATTAGGAATCTGTCTTTAAATTATTATGATGATAAAAACAGAAGTTAGAACAAAGCTTCCTCAGCTGTTTAAACAGAAAATAGCTGAAAGTTACAGTGTGTAAACAATAAAAGAATTCCCTATGCTCTGAAGTCAAAAATTGAGGCATGCTATCATCTGTAGAAGACTTATCATGGACTACTCTTGTGATTGTTAAACCAGATGGGGTTATTCATCTTTGTGAAGATTATTAAGTTACTGTAAATAAATATATAAATAAAGGTTCTTATCCCTTGCCAATTGTACACAAATTGTTAGCATCTTTACAGAAAGCTTTGTTCTTCACAAAGATAGATTTAAAGCCTGTGTTTTACCAGATACTGATCACAAAAAAATAACAGAATTGTTAACTTTTTGTGCCCATGTCGGCCTGTTTAAATGCTATAAATTGCCTTATGAGATTCAAAAGATCTTTCAAGTGAAGATGGTCATGTTATTCCGAAACACTTGCCCATTTTATTATTGCCCAGTTGGAAGAAGAGCCAGAAAAACATTATATGGAAATGGGCTCAAAGCTAAATAAAGTGGGTGCTAGACTAACACTGCCAAATGCATTTAGGCAACTTCGGAAATAAAAATTTTGAGAATGTTCATATGAAAAGAGCCCAACCCTGAAAAAGTGGGACCTGTAAAAGAAGCTGCTATTCCTAGGAATGTAAAAGATTTACAAGCTTTTCTGCAACTACTAAATTTCTACAAAAGTTTTTTAAAGTGTAAACCACACGTATTAATATTTTTGTATGATTTATTATGTAAAGGAAAATGCTGGAAATGGAAAGAAGAGCACAAAATTGCACTCCAGAAAATCATGGACTTATTAATGTCAAAAACAATCTTAATGCATTACAGAAGTGATCTGGAAATGGAAATTACTACAGATTCTTCAGATAATAGAGTTGGAGCTGCCATCTCGCATCGTTATGGTGAAGGTGAATGTCCTACTACTTATGCCTCCAGAACATTATCATCAACTGAAAAAAAGCCCTGACTATAATTTCAGCAGTAAAGAAACTCCATCAATACATATATAGACATAGTTTTACAATATGTACAGATCATTGTCTTTTATTTGGAATTTTTGGAAAGAACAAAAAAATAGCTGAATATGCAAGCCAGAGACTTTTAAGGAGATTAACATATTAGTCCCCTATGACTATGAGTTAGTTTACAAGGCAGGAAAAAAGATTAATCATGCAGATGCATTATCATGACTACTTGTAAAACACAGTTCAGCAGAAGTTTACAAAAGTAAACATGTTAGACACAATAAATATTATAGAAAATGTAAATAGGTCTAAAATCACTGAATGGATATTAAGCTAAAGAAGTGGATCCAAGAAGGATGGCCAAAAAGTTGACCAAGCTTTATTAGTATGATCATTTGGAATGCTCATCAGAGTTTGTTAATCTGTAATGGCTATATTCTGATGATTGATTAACTACTTATTTCAGTGAAAGAATGAAAACAAGTGCTAAAGTTGTTACATAAAGGACATACAGGAATTGTGTGGATGAAGGTGCTTGCACATTCATAAATGTGGTGACTCAAAATAAGTAGTGAAATTGAACAAATGGTAAAACCTGCCACGATTGCCAATCTGTGACTGATTTACTGAAGAAAATTTATAAACCATGGATAGAGGCAAACAACTATGGAAGTACATCCATATAGTTTATGCAGGACCTTTGAATGGACATTTGATATTAATAATCATAGATTCATACAGCAGATGTGCCAAGTATAAGCTCACAAAAACTATTGGCTGCTTAATGTACCATAAAAGCCTTTCAGAAAGTTTTTGCCATTCATGGATATCCTGAGGTCCTGGTATCTGATAATGGAACAGGGTTGACCTCTGAAGGCAATCCAAAGTTTGAAATCTGGCTTGAGAAAAGTAAAAGTTATAAATATGGAAGAAACACTAGTAGAATCATGTTCTACCAGCATTTTCTGTAAAACTTCTGGAGAGTTTTAGTTTGGTACAAAATGTCATACTCATATATCTAAACTTTTATATGTAAAAAAAGAAATCAGAAAAAGTACTTCTAGCAAAAATACGTACAATGCATACTTTGTGAAATTTAGAGTTGATGAAACTGTATAGGTTTGAGACATATTAAAAAATAAATGGATACCTGAAACCATAGTTGACAAAGTATCTGAAGTCATATGAATAATTAAACTCGAAAATGACTTATATATCACATATAATTCTCTGATATGTGGATGTGATTAATAATAGACCAGTAGCAGCCAATCCTCAGAAGTTTTGATAAATAATGAACTTGAAAATTTCCCTCTATTGAGCAGAATGATATATTGCCAGTTGAGCAAGATACGGGAAATGAAATGATCCTAATATGGATAAAAATACTTCTACTTCACAAACTCAGAGAAGTCACAGAAAGTCTGCCAGATATGGAGATTATTTTCTAGAGTGAGAGGAGATATACTGATAGTGCAAATATTTTAAATTGTGTGTAAATAAAGTTTTAATTAAATCATGTGCTGTTTTTTTTCTTCAGAATAATTACTCTAAAAAAACATATTACAAAAAGAACTTTTAAAATAAATTATTGTAAATTGAACATAGCTAATAAAAAAAAAGTCCAAGATTCTTAGTGTGCAGCAGTCGAAAGCAGTAAGTCACAGTCAAGAGGAGAAAACGGCTACTGAAAGTAAAGCAATGCATTTCTCAAAAGGAAGAAAAGATAATGCTGAACGAAGTTTAATTTTAGTAAATTACTTACTATTAAAGTTCAAATAGAAAGTTCTCATAAGCTTTATTTAGATGAGTAAGAAACTATGTGGAGATTAATAAACTGTATAATTATCGGTTATGAAATAAGCTATTTCACACACTAAATATATTTCATAGCAATTCCCAAAAGTAAATGGGATAGTAATATAACTTCATTGTACTTGTTATGTTGTTAAATTAATGTCTCAGCAAAAGAAATAAATTTGTTGATGTGTGTATATTATTCGTTTTTACTTACGTGGCCATTGACATGGTAAGTTAAACAGAATTATTTTGCATTTCAAATTAACTAAATTAAGATAAAAAGCTAAGATTCAGGGCTATGTATACTGGTCTTCAAACATGATTTGAGAATCTTATTTGCTACCACAACACTCAAATATATAGGACAATTTTTTATTAGTATATATAAGTTAATTTTTTCTAACACTGGGTATAGTGCAAAATTAAAAACTAATTTTAAACAAAAATATAAAATATGAAAACATTGTATCATTATAGTATGAAATATAACAAAGGCAAAACTCGCCATACAGTAGTACCATCCTGTGCCAAACAGAGTAATCAATGGATGCCAGAAGGCTTGTGCATAAAATCCCTATCTAGTGCCTACTCATCTAGTATCCCCAGACTAGTTTCTGGCTTGTGGCCATCATCAGTGAGGAGTCTTGGATCTGAGAGAACTGCACCTAGATCTTAGGATCTAATGCAACTCTCCAGCAGCCACCTCTTAACTCTACTTTACTACAAAATTATGAGAATGAAATGGAAAACACACAATAATATTTTCAATCTAAGCCTTCTAAAATCTATGTGCAGTGCTCTCAGATCCAAAGCTCCTCACTGATAATAGCCACAAGCCAGAAACAAGTCTGGGGATATTGGATGAGTAGGCACTAGATAGGGATTTTATGCACAAGCCTTCTGGCATCCATTGATTACTCTGTTTGGCACAGGGTGACACTACTGTATGGAGAGTTTTGCTTTTGTTTACAACAATTATGTGCTAGTATAGAGATGGTGATCATGTGATGTTTAGTATGAAATATAAAATATATACTTGGAAAAAATCTACAAAATATTTGCCATCTAGTTAACCTTCATTGCATTTATTTTCTCTTTTTTCACTTTTTACATGTGCCAATTTCATGTTTCATGTGAGGTATTCATATTCATCTTAATAGTTTAAAAACAAGTGATGTTAAGAGAAATTGAAATTAAATTTAATAATGAACTACATTTAAAGATAGAGTGGCTTTTAAACACATACTACATTCCTGCAGAACAAATAATTCTCCAACAGCTTCCTTTAGAGAAATAGTAAAGAAGGAAGTACTATTTACTAGACTTTACATTTGCTAATCAGAGTTTAAATGGCTTTTCATCATTCCTAAAGTAGCTAGTACCTATTTACTGGACCATACAACATGAAGACTCCTTGAAAGGATCATATCCAAAGGGACACTATCGAATTGAATTATAAAATGATAATCAAACCTATTGAAATCAGAGGTATTATACGTTCTGAATCTGTAACTCCGAACTCGCACAAATATGTTTGGCCTGAAAACATTTTGATATTGAAATCTAAACTTGTGCAAGATAGAATCTCCTCATAAGTCCAACATTGAAAAATACATTAATGAGTTATGCATCATTAGGTACAAATATAGAACACATCAATATTCTCAATAAATTATTCAAGAAGATCAGAGCTATATATACCCCAACTGACATTAAGCTCTGGATATAACTCCCTTATACCCCTAAAGTCTCCCAAGGTATGAATAAAATTGCTCTGATTCATATAGTGTCAGCCTTCAAACTGCACCAACTGTAAACTGGTTGATTAATAATTCTAAAAGATAACCCACTGAGCAAACACCCATAATGTTTACAAGATTTCAGAGTCCTGTTTACTTTGGAGAATCCCATGCCAGCCTTATGGCAAGATTGTCTCGATACCAATACCTCTATAGAAGGGCTAAAAATAATCCAGACCACAAATTTTTATTTCTAGAGCATGAAAGCAAACTCAGCCAAACATTTGAGGCTGACATCAGCTAGCATTGTATGTATAGAAAGGAATGATTCTAAATGCAAGATAAAGGAAACTTGCCATATCACCAACAATGTTAACTCGATAAATAAAAGTGAATTCGTTTTCCCCTCTATAAAAAGTGAACCAGTTAACTAATTTGTATACATTTATATAAAATTTACTTTACCCACAATCCTCTCATCCACTAGTCATTGCTATGAGTATGACATCAGGATTAAGTTATCGAAAGTTTCTCAGCAAACTTTTATTCTTAAGCTTTTCTTATTCAGCATTTCTAGTCCTTATATCAATGATCAATATTAGGTGATTAACTTAATTAGTTGTAACTTTTTGTAACTTTCAGCAACCATTTAAAATAGATATTACAAGAAATATTTAATTCTTTGTAAAAAAGTATAATTTTTTTATCTCTACCTTTATCCATCTTTTATTCTTATTTATCTTCAGGAATATATTTATATTATTACATGATTAGAAGATTATGTAACATTTGGCACCCGTTATGGCTTGAACATGATAGTGTCATTCAATTAATTAAACATTTTTTTTAAAAACTTTACTCTGCTGAAAATGGATCTCATGACCTCTAGCTCCTTACACTTACTGCTGCCATAAACTGTGCAGGGCAAAAGAGTAGTAATTATAAATAATGACATTTCTTTTTTAAGAAACACATACATACATTATATATACATTAACTGCCTTTTTTATATTCATATTTGTTTATTTATAGGATTTAGCCCATCAATTGTGACATCAATAGGCTTATTTAAAATGGTCTAAGGAACAAAGTAATGAATCTAATAGAGAAAAATATTTACTAAATATAAATATGTATTAAACATTTCCATATATTAAGATATAAGAGCCCAGTGCCTATTTCATGTTGGGGCCTAAGGCAGTTGCTTCACTTAAGGAACTAACCCTGATCATTTACAATCACGTATAATTTGTAAAAATAATATAGGAGCTATTGCACCTGAATGCAATGAGAGCCCGTCTCTTGAAAGTGCTTGCAGAATAGTTTAATTTTATTTTGTTTTAAGCATAAAATAGCTTTGCATTCAGGTACAATAGTGCCTATATTATTTTTACAAGTAGATTTTTCACGCAAAGTTTTTGAATTATTTTTGAATTACAATCATGTATAATTTATAATTTAAACAGATAAAAATACCAATCAAAATTTGACTTTTCAGAAATAGAATAATCTTTTTAGAAAATGATTCATGTGTAAAATAACAATTTTACAAGGACCATATGTCCTTATATGATTTGAGATTCAAGTTCAGAATGAACTTGCTACCTTTATTTCACTAGGTAAGAATAGTTAGACATCTATTCATTGATTAAGATTGCATGTTTAGCTGGATTGGTTATGAATGTTTACTGGAAATAAAATCATAAATCTGTTGGTCACCTAAAAAAATTATTAAACCTTCAACTCAGATCTTTACCATAGGCATAATAGACAGATCATGAAATTATATGCTTCCAAGTTACAACTTTTTTTTTGGGCTTCTGGATATAATAGCAGACAATCATCATTCTATCAATCATTCAATTTGTTTCCATTTTAAGGTGAAAATAAAATAGTTCCAGATCTATCCAGATCGGTTAAATAAATGATGATGGACCACCAACCATTAAAACATATCTATTTTATTATATTATGTAACATTCAGAACTATAATAAAAAAATAGCTCTGAGATTATGATTTATATTTGTTAAGAACACAATTCATTATTATATCCTTATACTTTTTTACATAGTAGCAATGTCATTGTTGTTATCTGTGGTAAGTATGAGTAACCTTTGGATATTAGATAGTAGTGCTTATTAAATTCATATCCAGTGCCACCTATCTATATCTTCAGTCTAATGTTTTGTTAGGGTGGGGTATAAATTTTTAAATACCATTCATTTGGATCTTTTGGGCATAGTAGAAATATACAAGCTAAGAATCATGTGATGCTTTTTAGTTATGAATGATATTCTATCGTACTCTATTATTGCCAAGTATCATCAGCTCATGTAATCAATAAATATCAGTAATAATACTTATTAAATGTCTACTCAGTGCTATTTTATCTATATCTCTAGAATAATTTCTGGCTTAGTATTTGTTAGTGTTGAGTTTGAACTTTGGATCTGTTGAAGCTATATCTTTTGGACAGGGTACCTCTGGGTATTTTTGGTTATGAATAGTATTTAACACCTTTGAAAAGTTGCTGAAACATTTTAAATATTTATTTTTCTTTTGTACCTATGTCAATATGGTAAAGAGAAGCCATAGAACAAGTGCTTATATTCCCACCAGTAGCATTGGACACATACCATACCAATAATGACGTTCACAATTTATTACAATCATAATTTTAAAGTTAGTGCGTTAATCCTCCTCTAACAGATTTACCTGGGAGTTTTAGCCTCCAGCTAATAATAGCTAGGTACTCATTCACTAATATTTTTAGCCTGTTAGACTGATTATGTATGTCTAGTTAAGAAAAAATATCCTCACTCTATTTTTAACTTGGTGAAAGCACACATTCTCCAGACCCTAACATAAAGGTTAGGCTATAGGCATGGGCTCTAGATGTACCATTTACTATACCTCAAGTGCAGTAATAGTATAGGATATTTATTTTTTTAAATATTTTTTTGCACTCAGTTTATCTTGTTACAGATAATCTATTTGTATTGTATTTACACAGAGAACACTTTTCTTCAAATGTGTTTTAATTTTTGTATGTATTAACATGATCAGATACAGCCGCAAATTTGCTTTTTAAATTTTTATAATGCATAAATATAAATATACTTTGATAATGTAGTACATATATGTGTTTTACATATGTTATACCTTTGAAGAAGATTGTTGCCTTGTTGAAACTGTAGCATTAAATAATAAAAAAGGAATGATAATACGCGAAAGTGGAAAACAGATTATTTATATATTGTCTATAGCCTTGTATTTGTGAAAATCACTTTTAAATGTATATGAACGCACACACACACACACACCTCTTAAATACATTCACTCATTTATATAAACTAATTTAATTGCATTTGAAGGTGAAAAGTACTAGACTGTTTTTGATTGACATCAACTTTTAAAAATACAGCAACAAATTTGTGATTCTTTTTGTACAAATTCTTTTTCTAGAAAAAAATTACTTTTAAGTTGACGTGGTTTTAGTTTTTGACAAGGTGTTTACAAGTAAAATCAAGTACCAGTAATGAAAAGGACCTTTGGTTAAGGTCAGTTATGCAGGAGTCAGTAATTTTGACAAAGTTTATTAACTTTTGTCTTTCTCTTTTAAAAAAAATAGATTTATTTTAAATAAAGCTATTAGTTGTTCACAAGTATAAACATCCTTCCACCCCCGTATTGGTTCTAATTATTAGTTACGATTATGAATTATCTTGTTTCTGTAAGTTATAAAAGAATATAACATTTAGGATATAATTATAATTTCTCTATGTGGAGACCAGTTTAGAAGTCTAAGCAATAGTAATACTACAGTAAATGATAATAAAGGTAGTTTATCATTACTTTTTACCTTCATAACATTGTTTCAACAAGCATAATCAGTTTGTCTATTATTACCATAATCTTTAAATATTTTATAGTATAATAGTTATTATATCAATAAGCTGTCTATGACTTGATGTTCAAATCTATGTGAAAATCAAGTTGTTGCTTCTTTTTTCTTCTTTTTATTCTTCTCCTCCTCCTTGTCCTTCTTCTTCTTCTTTTGTTCCTCCTTCTTCTCATTATTAATAAAATATACAGCCATCTGTTTATTTGTTGAAAAACAGGTATTCCAATCTAGAAAGTAAAACAAGAAATGAAATCTGTATGTTCTTAGCATCTAATATTTAACTGATTTTAAGTTTGACCTTTCCTTCACTAGAAGGTGTTTTTTCTTGTGAGAGCAATTTTAATGCAATTTTGTGCACCATCACCAACTTTAATGAAAGTTATTATATGTTGATTGTGGATTTGTCTTTTTGGCAATAATAGATATGTCCAACAAATAGAACTTTTAAAGTTGAATTCAAAAAACAATATAGCTTATCAAGTGCATGGATTCCACAATGGAAGAGCACTCAACTTTTAAAGACTCTTATGCAATGGAGCCGTTCTTTTGTTTATTCTTTCCTCAATTGTATAGTGTTACTCATCCATCACACAGGTGATAGTCTAATTCACAATTGAGGAATCATTGAATTAAATAACAGCAACAACAATAGCACAAACAAACCAATCAGTTAACCTGTTTGGTGAATCTGATGTTGCTAACATTTAGCAGGGAAAATATTCATAATGCTGAACTAAATTTGAAACATTTTACTAATAAATTATATGAGTCTGGAATGAGCATATTCTTCAGTTTTCACTACTTTTATGCCATTTAGCATAAGATTACACTAGATGGCAAAAAAAGTAGTGAGAATAGAAAATATGCTAATGAATATAAAGCTATATGAAAGGTCATGTGATGACTGTTGATCACGTGAATCTGAAATTATTTATGCATTATTATTAAATACACTCCAACTCACTTAAGCTAGGAGTGGTAACCCATTGCACTAAACAAATGTCAGACTTTTTACAAAATAAACTATGGGTCCTGGAAGTAATAGATTTTCTCAGTCTGATTAGATGGCAAAGTTTAACAAATATTGCATGAAACTATTAATGTAATTAATTAGCTTTGACACATGTTTGAAACTTTAAATTGGTTATTTTTAATTGTTTGGAGCAAACAGAAAATATTAATTATTGGCAATATATAACGAAAAAAAAAATTGATGCAGTATTAACTTTTTATCGATTGATTTTATCTTCATCACTATCAAAATTTAACAATCAGCAATCAAGTAAATTGAACATTTAACAATGCCCAACACCTTTGGCTCTATTCAATTTAGAGAAATAAAACAACCATATGTAGAAAGCCGCAGCTAATCAGGCAGCTTCAACAAGATAAGATAGCTTATATATTAAATTGATCATCCAGAAATCTAGATCAGACAAATACTTGTATATATTTGAAAATTATCCAATTGCAGTATCAACAAGTCTTGGAAAAGCTTTCTATTGGTACATAAGTAATGCACACACACACACTAAATGTCCATATAAATATATGGTTTTCAGATATTAAAAATTATTTTTGGCACATTCCTGGACAAAAAAATGTCAGACCATAAAAGAATGAGGAGAATTCATTATTAAACTTCCATTGAGAAGTTCTACATTGTATACGATTGATACAAATAAGATTAAAGATTTGATCATCTTCAGTACTTGAATTATAATAAATGATACTATGATAATAATTTTGGATTCCAAGTCTGCAATGTCCATTGAGTCAAAAAATAACTGCAGCTTATCAGCAAAATAATAACTGAGGCAACCAAATCCACCTGCTTGAAAATGCAAGAATAAAATTTGCAATAATTAGAAAAGCTATAAATGCCTTTCATCATATCTTCAGGAAAACACATTAGATTATTAGGAGATAACTGGTGTGGTAAAATGGTATATGTAGTGGCTAAAATGAGGCGGGTCTCAAAATATAATAAATTTAAGAAAGAACTACCCAAATGTTTCTATTGAAAAACACATCTGTAACTAAGATCATTGGTCCATATACTAACACACAAAGATACAAAATCATTTTTAATCAGTCAACACTATATTAATGTGATATATTTGAAAGTAAAGACACAGATGAACTGGAAATATGTTATCTGCTGAATTAGTAAAACCTTAAATTGCAACTTTGGATCCCTTTGAACTAACTAAATAGAAGACCACAAAATGCATCCAGATTACTGGAATGGGCTATTAAATGTTTTTTAAGATAAAAAGTGTTAAATAAAGCAAAACAATATTTGCATGAAAATAAATGGATTTCTAAACAATCCAAAGGGTTGCTACTTCAAGAAAAGACTGCCTCTTTTTAAAAGACAGATATTCTTCATCACCATTGTCAAAATGCTGTTTGTAATGAGAAATATAATTTTTAACTATTAGTTCAAAACACATATGGCACTGTAGATTTTCAATGCAATTCCATTCTGCTAGTTTAAAAGAATTACTATAATCTCCACAGACGTAACCACAGTATTTGAAACTTTTATCCAAAAATAGGTAACATGGTAATTCAAAATATTTTTCACATGATTTGCACATATAAAGAAAACCATATTACTTTAAATATAAGATGCCCTCAGGGTCAAAAATTTGGAAAAAAAAGTTTACCCCCAAATTTAAGATGCAGTAGGATTTTAAGCCAGAACAGAAATTTACAATAAATTTTTATATTAAAATCTTAATCATTCTTTTAAAATAATTTATATTTTTACAAATGTTTTCTAAAAAAAAAAAAAAATTCTAAAATTGGCAAAATAATGTTAAAAGATTTTTAAATATTCATTTCACTTTTAAAATCAAAATGAAAATCCCAGAACTGTCAACATTTTGAAAGGTGCATTCTTATGTACAGAACAAAAAACAAACAATCAACACGTTGGAACAAAGCTCTTATCTCATTGTTATATTGATTTGTTAGTTATAAAAAAATTCTAAAGATTATTTGGTATAAAATAATGGTAAAATTTGACAAAGTAATGTTTAAAAATTCTAAAACATTCATTTTTACCTTAAAATCAAAACAAAAATATTGATCAAATTGGTAAAATAACATTAAAAATTCTAAAATATTCATTTCACTTTAAAATCAAAATGAAAATCCCAGAACTCTCAAAATTTTGACAGCACTTTCTTATGTACAAAACAAGAAGCAACCAATCAGCACCTTGGAAGACAGGCTCTTATTTCATTGTACATATTGATTTGTTAGTTGTAAAAAAAAATCTAATGGTTCTAAAGCATTTGTTTTCACTTAAAAATCAAAACAAAAACATTGGAATTGTCAACATCAGCAAACTAACATTAAAAGATTCTAAAATATTCACTTTCACTTTAAAAATAAAAACAAAAATATCAGAATTGTCAACATCAGTAAAATAACATTAAACCTAATGATTTGAGAGAGAGTTAATCCCACTTACAAAATTAATCCATAAAACAGTGATAAGAAAAGATTTAACACACTATTGTACACATGTAACTATTGTAATACTATGTGCATGAATAGCATAAAGCAAATATTCACAGAAATAAGATGTTAAAAAATTTTGTTTTGAATATAAGATGCTATTAGAGGTCCAAAATTTGGGGGAAAACACATCTTATATTCAAAATAATACAATACTAATATGTTCTGTGGCTTGATGAGTGTATAATTCTGGGGTATTGAACATGAAACCACAAATTCCACAGGATCCTGTAAAAAAATCACCAAAAAAAAAAAATCAAAGTCATATATCACATGACTCAATTTTTAAGCTTGTAAATAAAAAATAAAGAGCTCTACTAATTTGCTCTAACAAGCTTTATTTATAAATGCCAGTTAAACAAAGCATTTAAAAATCTCTATCTTGAAAACGACTCCTTAACCTCAGACCAATGGTTTCATGCTTTGGCACTCCTCAGTGAGGTGCTAAAATAGTTTCAGACACTAAATCTAAAAATACTAAGCCAAAGCCAGCATTTATCTAAAAGTTAACTTTTTTTCCCTGTAAAAGATGTATTGGAAGACTTTTCAGAAAATTTTTTATCTGATGGATGTACAGGTGTCTTATTCATATCAGTTACATTTTCATGAGGTTTGGACTTCACTTAAATTTCTTTTGTGATTTTTTGATGCAGTTGCAATGTTGGGTATTTTAGAAATTACTTTATTGTCAGATGAAATGATTTTAGGACATATTTCTTTAATGGGCACATTTGTATTTTGTTCATCTACTATTGTCTCATTTTTTCCTGCTATAATCATTTCTTTAATTAGACTATTTTTAAATATACATTTTGATTTAATACTCTTGGTTCACTTGTAAATCCAGATTTATGTTTTTCACTTGATTTACACATAACCATATTTTCAGATGAAACAGATGAGTAATTAATTTTTTGTTCTTTTATATGAAAATTGGATATTTTTAGGCTGTTTTCTGGTCAGGAAGTTTTTTAATTTTTATAAAATTGAGATTGTCATTTAACTAATTCTTTTTTATGAGCAGTGATTAATTTATTTGTCAATGACAACTTTGGATCAAGTGACTGTTCAGCAATTAACAAATGATCTTAATTAAATATATGGTCACTTCATAATTGGGGTTGGTGGCACTTCTTTTGTATTTACAAAACTTGTACATGTAAAGAAGAAAATTTTACTATCTCTTTGCATATAGATGGTTCAGCTATCTGAGGTAGTAAATTTGTGTTTTGTGATAATGAATGTACATCTCTACCAAAACCTAAATTAGTGCCATTATATTTATGATCTGTTTATCAACATTAAATTCAAATGGTAGAGGAACTGAAGATAGGGGCATGTCAGAAACCTGATTGTCTGGAAGAGATTGTTCAACAAAAATCATTTACAAAACTGATTAAAAAGATCATGTTCCATTGAATTGCCAGGTTTACACACAGAATTCTGAATATTTAAATCTTTGGAGTTTACATTTGTATATATTCACTAAGCACAATCCCATTGCTATTATTTATAAAAAATTTGTACTGATTATTATCCATATCCAATTTCAACTCAAAATTTTGGTGCCAACCATTTTCAAATGTGAGAATTTCAACTGATCAAGCAATTTATCTGTTGAAAGCTGGAGTTTGTTGATTATTTTGTGAAGCACTTGCCAAAAGGGGTTTTGTTGAAATATATACTCCTAAAATTATCTCATTTGTCAGCAAAAAAGGTGCTAATGTATCTGAAAAATCAGTTATTTTAAAAGAAGTGGTTATTTAACACAATCTCCTCAACTGTCTAAATAAATGGCAATATATATTGATTTTGACAAGTCTTTACTGTTAGTACTGTTTTTACATCGGAAGATCCAAATATACATTATCATTTATGTGAATTTGTTGGACTTGATTTTGAAATGGCATTTTACTATCACTATTATGAAATGGTAGGTGTATTTAATCAAATGTTTGTAGAGATCTTTAAAGAATTGTGATTATAGGTATATCCATATCAAAGACCATTGGTCCATGTATTAATAATGCATAAAGATACAAAATCATAGTTTATCAATCAACACTATATTAACGTGATATATTTGGAAGTTAAAGGCACAGATGGACTGGAAATCTGTTATCTAATGAATCAGTAAAAACTTTATATTACAACTATGGATTTATTTGGGCTGACTAAATAAAAGACCAAAGAAGATTCATTCAGTTTTTTAGAAACATAGATGAGAGTAATGATTCCTCATCTTGGTCACCCAGGATTCAGGAGAATGAAAACATTGACCAAATTCTTTGTCTGGTGATCTTCTGTAGATATTTACATCATATCTGACATTAATATTGACATGCAGGTAAAACCCACAACATGCAAGCAAAGGATAAAATCTATCATTGGCCTGATTTTTAGCTCCCCAACAAGAATTCATATTATTTTTGCTGGTCATTGGGGAATAGCTTCATTAATATTGTGCCATATGTTCAAAGGGGAGAACAGTAAGTGGGTTCTAGTATCAGTTATAGATGTAAGAGACTTGCATATAGTGGGTATCCAAACAACATCATGATTGGAATAAAGATATGTTGTAACATGAGATGAATCTCCAACAATGATGAGAGCACACCAGATCAGTTGATGCCGAATTAAAAATATAAATTCCCAGGGAAACAGCCAAAGAAATTCAGATTATTTACAGAACTCAGACTAGAAGTTGATAAATTAAGATGGTCATCCAAATATCCATTAACCCTTCTTAATGATTATGTACTTCAAGTATAAACTTTATCTAGAAAAAAGGGAAATTGTAGATTATTTTTAATAATAAACTTGCCAATAAATAATATCCTCTCAAAGTCACATTTAATAAATAATGTCACCCAAGCAAATAAATAAAAATAGGCCAATTAATCAACCTGTTCAGTAAATCTGATGTTCATATTTTATTAGGACATTTATTTGAGGGTAGTTATTTTATTAATTTTTGAACAATAATTTTCATTGCACATTATTTATCAAAGCAATTAGGCAGGCAAGAGAGAAGCTTCTGGGCATATTTTAATATCAGACCTTTTGCAAGGCCAGTTATGGGTACTACAAGTGACAATATTTGTCTCTTCTAGGATAGGCAACAATATAACACCTACTAACCCTAGAAGGTAGTGAGGTAGTGACTTAGATAACATTTATGAATTAGTTTTAGTAAATGTTTGAAACAGCTAAATTCTTTATTTCAATGGAAAAAACATGAATTGCCACTGACATACATTAAATGCAGTGTGTCCTAATGAATAAGTTGTGAGATAAATTGTGACAATAGGTGTTGCAACTTAACTCATGATTAAACAACATACTATAACAGTTCTATCATATGGCATACAATAATATAGTATGTGTGCATACATATATATAAAGTTGAAAGAAAAAGACAAAAATTTTGTAGATATTTTCTACATTTCTGGAATAATAATCAGGCATTAAATTATTCTGAATGTAAAATAAAATTTCATTAGGAAATAAATAGTTTAAAAGGTTTAATAAATATTTTTATTGAATTCTGATTTTGAAATTAAAAAAAAACAAGTATGATTTATTTTTGAAATTTTTTAATTAATACTTGTATACAATTATCTATCTAAGTAAAAACATGTAGATCATACCTTCAGTAAAATTTCAAAGTTGCTTTAAAATGTATCTTTTTAATTAAAAGTGCTTTTAAAGGGATTAAAATTGTTTTTAATCAAGAGAGATAAGAAAACAGTTTTAAAATGTGTTTTATCACCCCAGATGACTCTTATAAAAAGAGTTTGTATAAGAGATAAAACAGTCTGAGTTTTAGTTTGGCTAATAGTTTTTGTAAGAGCTGGCCAAAAATATTGACTAGGTATTGTAGTTAACTGGCAGCATATACCTGTCTAGAATATATAGCAGTTAGTTGGTTAGTAATATTTTGGCAGAGTATAAGAGTTGGTTCGTTTCCAGAGCTATGCAGATAGCTACCATGAATCAGATATAGAAAGGCAATGAAGCAGCTGCTCTATAGTTCATAATGGTGGAGTTTTAATTCATTTGGAGGAAAATGAGTCATCTCCTAGTCTTAAAATTCATAGCTACAAATGTGGATAAGACAGTTTGCTGACCTGAGATCTATGTAGAACTAAGAAAATGCCAATTATATATCCATTATACTTTCCCCTGATGATGATAAGACTGTACCTTTCCTGATGAGTCAATCTGAACTATACCTTTCTCACCTAGACCAGCTAATTCACCAAAAGAAATCTTCCAGTTTACCCAGAGAATCTCAGCTTGCTGAAGAAGTAATTATATATACACTAGTGTATTTATATGCTGAGAAGCACAGATAAAATGCATATACAAGGGTGAGTAACATGTATATATATATATAATGGCAATGAAATTTTAGATAATTTCTTTCCTAAAAATGACATTTTAAAAATATCAGCAAATAATTTTGCTTGGATTAAAAATAAGAAAATAAAAAAGTAAAAAAGACATAATCTAAAAATGTGATAATTAATCAATCAAGAAGTACCTATCAAGCAAAAATTGACTTTATATTTAAAAAAAAAACATTGGTAGTACTTTTTTTTGTAAAGAAAAATAATCGATAAAGATTAAAACTTATTATAAAATAAACAACATTGAATTAATTGTGAAGAATATAAATTTTAATAATGTATTTCGTTAAATTAAAATATGATATAAATGTCAATGTGCACATATTATTCTTATGTGAACAACATATATGTTAAACCAACAATTAATTGTGTATTATAAAATTAATAATTTTTGTGACAAAAATGAAATATATGGTGTAGACATCAGTGTGTGCCTGCAATTTAATATGCATACATATGCACATTAAATATGTTATTTAATCATGTATTTTTATTTTATGGAAAGTCAAAGATGTTCAGAAATTATTAATCATAAAAGTAAACCTATTGAAATATATAAGTATACCACAATATAATAACCTGAATTTTGTATATTAATCATGTAAATCACATTGTGATAATTTTTTATTTTGTATATTAATCAAAATTAGAAGACTTAATTTATATATATAATCTTATTCTAGAGACCTTAATTTTAATTTTTTTTGTTATTGTTATTAATAAACTAAAATTAGTCCCGTAACTTAATTCTCTCAGTCATAATACAGTAATAAAACTTATGTTCTCTAACCTAGATTCATGCATAATGGTCTGATACATTAAGAGGATGTATTTTTAGTGTTTATGGGCATTCCAGTATGATATTGTCCTGGTTTTGGTATGATGATTATATTCTTAAAGTCCATGCACTACATTTTATTTTAGTTTATTAGAAATTAAGTTTATAATGGCCAGTACATTATTGGTACCAAGTGCACAAAGCATTGATGATGATCAGCATGTTTTAATATTCCAGCATTATTGTTTTTATGGTTATGTATTCTAATGGAAGAGCACTTAAGTTTGTGTATCCAAATTAATGTTTAAATAGTTGCCCAAGCTGGTAAGGGCTCAATAGTTATCCTGGTCTATAGTAGACCCATTTCAAATCCAGCCACAATATGGACTGTTGATTTATTGTATTGAGTATTTTGATTGTTGATAATTGATGATGATTATTATTTATACTTATTTTTACTTATTGATAATGCTGGTTGATGTATGGTTAATTATATTTTTAGTTGCTCTAAGGAGTTAACAGGGCTGATGTCTCAGAGATCTCGTAATCTCATGCTTCTTTAATAAACAAAAATTCCATGAATACTTTACATTAAATTTCATTATTTGAAATATTTTGTTTACTTGGGATGGATGATATTTTTCCATCACTCCAGATATGCCCATATTTTCCATCCCAGATTACCTCATCCTGTTATAATACTAACATTAAATTTTGTTTTGAATTGGGAAAAATTGCTACTGACAAATTTGAAATCAACTTGCATATGGCAGTGAATCATAAATAGCAAGAATAATTTTCAGGTGTTTTTCAAGATTTTGTAATGGCAGAAAAATCACCAAGTACAATCTACAAAGGTATTATACACAATGCTATATTTTTTGTTATATTTTTTGATCCAGACATACTAGGCATTTTAAAACACATGTTGATTCATAGATGGCACTCAGAAAGCTTTGACAGAACAAGTTACCTTTTTTCTGTAACCAGAGAAGCAATAAAAATAATAATTAATAGAAACAAAATACAAAGAAATAAATGATTTTTTTAAAATTATTATTCAATTTGCTGAAGAAAAAAAACAACTAATTCATATGACCATTAATCAATTTGTACATTCATTTAGTGCCATTTTTTTCTATATCTTTTCATTTATTTATTTTTTGGTGTATTATTTAGTGCAGTGATAGAGTAATGATGTCAGAGATAGAGGTTCAAGATAGTGTCTCCATTAAATAATATAAAAAAGCTCATTCTGACAAAAGGAATTAAATTTTTAAATGCCCATAAACCACTAGAGTACTCTAATGTCATATGATGTTATAAGAAATTCACCATATGATCATTTACTCTTTAGATATTACTTTTTAATTCTCTGAAATTTTATGAGATCTTTTTTGCTCTCTCAAACCCTGCATATTATTAAATTTCAAATACCCTCTTATAGGAGATTAGTTATATATCTCTTTTTATTCTACAAATCACTTCTACTAACATTTGTTTTCTTTTATTCTTATAGTTAAAGTACATTTTGTTTTTGTCATCTTATGTAAATGTTTTCATTTTGTAATAAAATTTGTAATGACTCACATGTAATAATAATTATACATTGAAATAGATTTTCAATTACACTTTTAAACCACTAACACTTTACATGATCACTATTTCCTATAATTTCACAAGCTGTTAAATTAGGAGCATACTCTCCATACAATAGTGCCTTCCAGTGTAAGCCATAGTAATCAAATGAATGTTAGGTTTGTATATAAATTCCCTATTTACTGCCTATTCATTGAATGTCCCCAGACTAGTTTCTAGCTGTGGCTTTCATCAGTCAGAGTCTTGAATCTGAGAGCACTGCACATAGGTCTTTGAATCTAATTCAATCCTCTAGCAGCATCTTTTATCTATTTAGTTAACTGTGAATCCAAAATGAAAACACAATAATGTTTTCAATCCAAATTAATTTTCCTGTGTAGTCATATAAATCTGAACCCAGTTCAGTATCTATATATTTTGGTTGCAATGCACTATGGGGAGTTTGCTACTGTTTTAATCCATTCTCTTGCTAGATAAAGAATTAAGATGTTAACGGGTGAAAAGTACTATGATTTGTACCTGAAGGCAACATATACTTGATTTATTAATTGTTTTTAGAAAAATTAAACTTATATCTTTCCAAATACATTTAACTGTTTGTAATAACATGCAGATCAATATTTAATACAATATTTTGAGAGATACATTTTCCTCTGTTCTTCAGATGGAATTGACCTGATTATGACCATGCTAGTATGAGAATAAATAGATGATATATTTAAAATCATGAATGCTTAATTTATAATGACACCAAAAAGGCTACTCTGTCTAAGAAAACAGTAAATTTTTTTATATATTTTTCTATAAGCAGAACTTCTGATTTTTCCATTTTTTTCTCTTTTTAAGGGCAAAATTAAATAAATCAATTTCAGTTGCATGACTTTTCAAAATATATTGCACTTAAGTTGCTTTTGACATTTTTTCACTCTTCTACAGCACTATTTTGCCAGTATCCATTCACTTGGTGATAGAAATTGAAACTAACATAAATATTAATTTATTACTCAAACATATCTGAAATAGTCAGTATTCTATAAAGAAGGTACTATGAATGAGCTGGTAATGACACTAATTACTGGATTCTTTGTCAGCAGTCGGCAAAAAAATTGCATATTTTCTATAGTTTATTTAAGTATTTATGATTATTTTTAGAATATATTTTGATATAATTATTAAAAAATTAACATTTTTCTGATTACACTTCGATTTTATTTAAATATGTTTTTTTAACAAACCTGTAATGTTCAAGTTAATCTGAATAAGTAAATCAAACTATAAAAAAGTCTTAAATGCAGAGCCAGCTTTAGGCACATCATTACCAGTAGTGCTGAATAAGAATATGAAGTTAGAAATATGCCTTTATATTAGCATGGTCTAATATATAAATTAGACTCAGTATGTAAATGATACAGAAAGAGACCACATGTGAGATGAAGGGATGAAATAAGAAAATGTACAGGGGTTATGTGGAAAAGAGAAATTAAGGATTAGAAAAAATGAATTGAACTTGGAGAGATCTTCATCTGCAGTGAATTGATAATGGTTGACAATGTTGATGTAAATGAAGTAATTATTTGTTTCATTTTTTTCGATAATGGAACACAGGAATCTTTTTATTGATGGAAGGTGGATTCCTTGCAATAAGCCAAGCCTCTTCATATTATCTTTTCCTATCATTCCTCTCAGTATATACTGATCATATATTGGAGGATAAAAAAGTGTGACCCATTTCAGAGAGAATCAGATTAGCAATATTCGGTTAGAACTTGATAAAGCATAACCCTACAATGAACCATGGAAATCGAAGATAAAAATTATGGGATAAATTTTCTGGATATATATATTAAAAAAACAAACAAGAGGGAACTGGACTTAAAATTTATGTAAAACTGACTCAAATAAGAGGAGCTATTCATTCCATGTCTAAAGTCCCATACAGGCTTTAAAAGTTTCTTACATAGAAACAAAAATCTATACAAGTATGAGGCTGACAGAAAAAACAACATCAAGTCTTATTTCAAGGTTTTAATAGATCTTGGATAGCCCCATAATACACACACCTATAAAAACTGTTGGAAAATTTTATGCTAACATAAACAAATTTTCAAACAATAATATAAGCCTGCCTTATGTCCCTCGGATTATAAAAAACTTTCCAAAATATTTGCTCAGACATATATAGAGTTAGCTTCAGATCACACCCTCCACATACACACACACTTAACTTCCTATTAAACAATTCAAAAAGTCAGGTTATCTGATGAACATGCTCTTCAAGTCATATACAAAATTTCATGCTGTAATTCTGTGTATTACAGTGAATCTTGTGCCAAACATTGACAAGAATTGCTCAGCACATTTATTTATATAATAAAGCTAAACAAAATTGTGAAAACAGTCAATTTTTTTCAATTATAAACTTACTATGGGTCAACCCTTTTTGCCTCAATTGTAAGAACAGTATGTGCCAAGAGGGATAATGTGAAAAGAAAATATAAAGGAGCTTTGGACATTGTAAGGTATTCACATTCCACCAATAAAAAAGATTATATCTCATTATTGAAAAAATGGAACTTCTAATAACTTCATTTACATACCAAGCCTAATTTTCATATTGGACCATGCTAATAAAATATTTCTAATTGTGTATTCCTATTCAGCACTATGATTTTGCCAGTGAACTGCCAAAAGCTGGCTCAGTGATTAAGACTTTCTCATAATTTATCTTTTCTGATTAACTTGAACAATATAAGTTTGTTAGAATTACAAAACTGTATGAAAAGAGTATATACTATTGAAAATTAAATGTGTTTTATTTTTAAAATACAAGTTAAGAAATTTTATGATATTTGAATAATTATAAATGCAATTTTAAAATGTAGAACATCATATAGGTTTTAGAAATGTAATTCAACCAATATTTCATCATCATTATTATTAACAAATGCACCCAGCCTTTTGAAAGACCGTTGTTTTGATATGTGAATTTGTCATTGTTACTTCTTTTGCATTAAATTTTCCATAACAAAAATTAGGTACTATTAAATCTAATATTTGTAATATGTTTTTTTAATTGACTGATTTAACAATTTTTTTAAAGATTTAATGTAAATTAAACAAAAGATTTTAATATTATATAAATAAATGTGACAAATTCACAATTGAAAAAAAAAAAATGTTTGGAACGTATCAGCAATGTATTATTAATACATTCAGCTTTATTAATAGTTACCATTTCTTAATGATGGAATACAAAAATGCCAGCCTTTAGGCTGTCATTTTTGTAATATTTTTTTTTAAATGATAAATTACATAAAATATTTTAATATTTTAAAATTAATTTTTAGAAATGTAGTCAGCCTCAAAGGCTGTCCTTACCTGGTTATTTGCATTACAAGTTTACAAATGGTGGACATTCACATAAAATATGGATGAATGCAATACTTTTTTTTAATTGGTTGTGACACATGATTTACAGTAAACATGTGACAACCTTGTAAACAAACATTCAGGTAACATGTCACAGCCTTGCAAACAAATATTCACATGAACTTTATATATAAGATTATTATTATTATAGTTACTTCTTCTTCTTCTTCTTCTTCTTCTTCTTCTTCTTCTTCTTCTTCTTCTTCTTCTTCTTCTTCTTCTTCTTCTTCTTCTTCTTCTTCTTCTTCTTCTTCTTCTTCTTCTTCTTCTTCTTCTTCTTCTTCTTCTTCTTCTTCTTCTTCTTCTTCTTCTTCTTCTTCTTCTTCTTCTTCTTCTTCTTCTTCTTCTTCTTCTTCTTCTTCTTCTTCTTCTTCTTCTTCTTCTTCTTCTTCTTCTTCTTCTTCTTCTTCCTCCTCCTCTTCTTCTTCTTCTTCTTCCATTATTATTATTATTGATGATGATGATGATGTTACTGCCATTGTTATTGTTTATCAGCATTGTGGCAATCGTCCAATAAAAAAAAATATTTCATCATATATTTCACATTATTATTATTTTTTTATACTTGCAAAGTTCAAGTATGATTTTTTAGAATGTTTTTCATTTGTAAACTTATATTTCTAATAAAGCAAATATAATTTATGAATTCATAGTATAAAATAAAGGTTTTATACTAGGAGTTGATGCAAAAATGGTAGAAAAATCATACGGTTAATGAGTGATTTACAAATATTATAGATTATCACACTAGCATGACTTTTGGTGTCATTTGCCATTATCATAAGAGCAGTTTCTTTTTTTTTGTCTCAGCACAATATTCTATTTTTTTCCAATCCAACTTTTGTTGATTGATATATGCATAGACTGATATTTTAAGCATATCTGCCCTTTTTTTTTGTAAGATAGTTATTTTTTCAAGCACTGTTAAGTCTATAAAGAAAGTGTTCAGCTGTTAAAAACTCAGGTGCTTTAATCTTAAAATTAATGATGAAGTAAAATCTTAGTATCTGAGATATTATATCGGCTTTTTAAATAGCAACAGAGAATGCATTATGTTATGGTTCGAATCCATCAGTATTTATATGTCTAACTTAGATTATTGCTACCTTACTTTTTTTCTCAATATATTTAATGGGATTTAAACACACACCCACACAATGATTTAGATAAATGTATTAAATAACCTCCATACTACCACACATTCTGTTGAAAACATATGAAGAGATCTTAATACATTGTACAGGCTTAAACCTGCATTTATATATGTAATATATGCGGGGTTCGAACTCAGACTTTCACACGACCCACCACTCTCAGTGCATTCTCGAATAAAAATGTTTATCTTTTATATGATTTGCTTTAATTGATGATGAATGCATAAATTTGCTTTATCTTTATTCAATTTTAATCCTAAAAAAATATTTTTAGAGAATTACTCTTAATTTTAATAGAAAAGTTTAGAATTTACATTTAATATTATTACAAATGTTCAAATAAATCGTAAGATTTGACTGTCTTTTACTTTTTATTTGGATAAATTAAACATAATACTAATTATATTCAGAGAAAACGTTACAAGTATTAAATATAATCTTAGTGCGCTTAATTTATTGCATTTAGTTTATTATAGTTTATAATAGCTATTTACAATTTATTTAAAAATAACTGCGATAATCTGCCTTTTATCCTGCCTGCACTCCATCTGATGTGTAAAGGTAGAAATATTTTTAAGTTTATTTGGAAAAATATAAAATAAATATGCAATAATGTAAATTTATTAAATTTTGCTGATAGGTTCAGTACAATTTTCCATCTTTTAATTTATTAACTCCAGTTATAATATTACTATATTGTGAAAAACAAAAGAATATCAAATTCATACATAGTTATATTACAACTAACTCAATCTTGTTACCCGATTCGTTCAGTTTACTATATTATTATAAATAAGAGCATTTCTCTAATCCAGCACAACTTATTGTTAACTTAGGTAATCAATGACTACCATATAAGTGTGCAATTTAATCCACATTCCCAGACCAGTTTTTCTTTGTCGTTCTCAATGAGGGTTTGGAATTCAAAATTGGAAATAGTGTAATTATATATTTAAAGATTTGCAGATAGTAGTGCAATTTAATTCTCATTTCTAGATTAGTTTTTGATTTCTGGATTTATTAATGAGACTTTGCATTCAAAGCTGGACTAATTGCAGTTATGCCACCGACAGCCACATATAACTTTTTTGTTTGTTTGCTGTTTAGTTAGAAGTCTCAAAATCTCATTACTACACGAATCATTTATAGTTTAATTGAATGCATTATAACATATTAATTCATTTCCTCATTAATTTTATTCATTTTTAAAATCTGGAACTGATATTCCACTTTCTCATATTTTGCAAAAATAAAATTGGATGCAATGATGAAATAGCTGTTTATTAATAAGCAGCAATAGTCATCACGATCTGTTGTTGCTTAGCAACATTTAAAAATCTTGTATGTGCTTAGTGTTATCTTAAGCTCATTTTTAATAATAGGCTTTCAAACTACTATTTAGATCAAATTCAGAAATACAATACAGCTGAACTAAGAAACAAAAATAATACAAATAAATATCCAATGGTATAAACGGAATGATCTATTAACTAGGCTAATAAATCTGACTGTTCACAGTAAGGTAGGAGAGTTGGATATAAAACTGAAATCCATGTAACAAAGAGCTAGTAGTCAAGTATAGTCATCAATGTAGTAATTCACCAATCTAGAATCACTTTGATAATAAAGAACTGTAATCATTATTCATGGAATGCAGTCAGTTAATTGGCGATAACTATCATTCATGCTTTTCTCAAGGCAAGCTGATATGGCTGGAAGTGTTATGTTTATTAGATTGATCATAACACCCTCCCCCAATCATCTGGTTGATTCTGGCAATAATCACTATTATAAACTCATGAACCATAATGGATGGTGAACTTTTATAACTATCATGAATATATTATTACTGTACATAAATGCAGTAAATGTTTTGATATTACTTCAGTTGATCTCAATTATTTATTAATAGAAAATATTTTATGGCAGCAAAACACACACACTATATATAGTGCTTATTTCTTTGTTCCATTTTAAGTAACAAATGAATTTTTAATTTTACAAAATACTATACATTGTATATACTGTGTTTCAATTATAGAAATTTATAAATTGTAACATGATTTTTTATGTTACATATTAAACAGACTTGGATATCTCATAAAGACATTTAAATAATTTCACTTAAGGATGCTCCTTAATGTTTTAAAAATATAATGAAAGACCAATAAATAAAACCATTAGTCAAATGTTTTTATTGCTTAAAAGTTTATAAGATGTTTAAGCACCAGAATCCAATGCCCATATGCTCTGCAATCTGATACTGTCTTACTGCACTAAATTATGCAAGGCAAGATTGAGGGACCTTATTAGTCGGGAGATTATAGGAAATTCAAATGCTGGAAATCTGAGAAGCTTACAATCTAGAGTTCTAATAGTGCAGTTAAACATGTAGGTCCATAAGCTTAATCAATATTACCTTCACCTAGCTGTAATGCCATATCTTCATTTGATTAGACATGATTTTATAATAAAGTTAAGCATGGTTTTCATGGGAGAGGTTGTCCCTATTTATGATATAAAAATTTTCTGAAGATACTGTGAAGAAGTATAAAATTAATTGCTTCCATTGGAAAAATATGGGAGAGAATATAATATAAAGGAGAACTACAATTAGAGATGGCGATGAAGTGTTTCAGAAAAAAAAATTCTACAGAAGGATAATATCATAAAATATCAGATAAACAAAATAACGAAACAGCTTGTTCTACATTACGACATTTTTGTGGT
The DNA here is from genome assembly GCA_028023455.1 of Epiperipatus broadwayi. Classification (NCBI taxonomy): domain Eukaryota; kingdom Metazoa; phylum Onychophora; class Udeonychophora; order Euonychophora; family Peripatidae; genus Epiperipatus; species Epiperipatus broadwayi. The sequence continues at coordinate 157,815 of JAQFVV010000749.1, read as the reverse complement.
TCACGAATTGGTTTGCATAGGCATCGCAAATGCATTATTATTATTTTTTATTTTAACTCGGAGTTGGGATGCGTTTGCGAGTGTTTGTAGCTCAGCTGCTCTTGAAATATTTAAAAGCAATATATTTCAACAGGCAAACACGCACACGCACATCGGCATATGCGATTAATATTTAACCTTTTAGTTCTAGAAAATAAGAAATTTTTTAAATAGTTGAAAATATTTTATGAAATATACAGCCATTTAATACCGATTTCTATATTTATTCAGAAGTAAAATTTTAATTTTTTAAAGTTTATTATTCTAATGGCTAAAATATTGAGTCATTTATATACTGTCAGGATTTATTGCTAAGTGAATATTTTTTTTGTAGAAGTGGATGACAGGATAAACATTAGGAGTGATATTGCTAATGACAGCCCCTGGGGTTGGGTGAAGTCAATCAAGCGCTGTTGGTGGTTATCTAGTTTTTATATTTTTCAGTGACAGAGATTTTGGCTTTAATGCAATTTGCTTTATGTGAATTTACTATTAAACTTAAAGTTCCCTCTGAGAAAAAAAAAAGTTTTGACAAAAATGTAGGTCAACACTTTTCTGAACTGAACAATTACAAGGTGAGCCCTATTTTTTCAACGTTTATTAAAATTAGGCAATATCGATAAACAGTGTATTGAGGATAATTATATAAATGACTTTCTAACCTTGATTCAGAATCGTAAGCTGGAAAAATTTCCACCCGCATTCAAACCCCAAGTTATGAACATCTCTGTTTATCAAACCTCTTTGTCATTTCATTTTATTATTAAAATGATTATATTAAAAGTAATAACAACCAAGCAATGATTAGAAAATAAAATTATAAGTTTATAATTGTCTACTTATTTCTCTATTTATCTTTTCTGAAATTTATAGAGGGACAAATTTTTTGAAATATGTTCTGACATAATGGATGCCTGAAAAAAAGGTTTTGATTAAATATTTTCGGGGGGGGGGGGAGGTGTACACCAAGGGATTACGTTCCATAGAAACAAAGGAAACATTGTTTTCTTCAATAATTACATTTTAAATAACGTGAGTGCAGGAAATGACAGGTTTGGGCACAGTCAATGACATCAATGTCTACCATTCTATCACTGTACTTAGCCACCCAGGGCAATTATATATATTTTTATAAACTATTTTTCACAAAAAATAACAAAATCAAGAATTTATATATATATATATGTTTTAGTTGGTCGTTGAATAAATTATGACTTGCTTCCCGAATCCTATTCTTTGATAGCATTTTCTCACCCCGATATGAATAAATACTGGCGGAAGCAATTTTTGAATCAAGACCATGCAGTATTAAATAGTTCAAATATATTTACATCTAAGTACTTTTGTTTCTGTACGTGCTATTTTGAATTATATCCGCAATATAATACACTATAAAAGATAAATTGGCTATAATTTGAAGTTTTTCAAAGATATTCATAATAATCTAAACAATGTTTATCCATATGAAATAAAGTAAATTTACTGTTACCATTTAAGTGTTATTAAAAATCATCATCATTATTTTCTACCATTATCAGATCCACTGCAGGATGATCTTTCAAAGTTGAATCCATTTTTTTCGATCTCCATCTCTACATCAGTCTCAGCATACTTCTCTTTCTTTGTCATTTATAATCTCTTGGAATCCAATTTAAGATTTCAACCATTCATCTATTACACTTTTTCTATCAATACATCCAGCCCAACTCTACAGACTTGTAATTCTTTCAATGATGTTAGTAACACTTGTTTGTTATCTCACCCATGTATTTGGTTTTCAATCTCTTCTTATTACTCTTAACATGCATGTCTCCATACTTTGTTGAGTAATTTGAAATCTCCATATTGCTATTCTGATAAGTGTCCAAGTCTCAGATCCATAAGTAAGACCTGGTAAAATACATTTATTAAAACCTTTCTTTTCAAACCAAGAAAAATATTTTATTTTAATATTGTTACTTCTACCAAAAACTCTCACCAAACAAGATTAATTCTATGATTAGTTTCATACACTGTTTTCATTTTTAGTAATAATCTGACCAAAGTATGTGTAGTTGTTAACATCTTCTAATTCATCATTATCAATCTTTTATTTTATTTTTTGAGAAAATCCATTGAATATTACTTTAGTCTTTTTAACATTTACCTTTAATCCTACTTTCTTACTTTCATCTGATAACTCTTGCAACATTTCCTGAACCCCTGAAGCATTATTTGCAAAAACAATTACATTATCTGCAAAATCTAAATGACTTAAATAATCTCCATTTACTTTTATTTCCCCAGCTTGCCATTTTAATCCACAAAATACTTCTTGCAAAATTGCTGTAAGAAGTTTTGATGATATGGAATCATCCTGACTTACAACCTTCTCAATGTTAACCTTCCTAGTTATCGTTCTGTAATCTAATTGTTCCTGTTGCATTTTTATAAATATTTTTCAGAATATGACAATATCCTGGGTTGGTTTATTAAAGTTATCATATACTAGTAAAAGAAAAGAAATATTTTAATCTACTTTTTGTTTCATATTGTGTGTGTATCATTATCATCATCAATCATTATCAATCCACTGCAGGATGAAGGTCTCTCCAAGTTCAATCCATCTTCTCCGATCTTTAGCTTCTTTTCTACACATCACCCCTGCACACTCTCTTATATTGTAACATTGCAGTATCATTGTAAATTGACTATTACATTTAAAAAACTAAATATTTTGTGGGCTTTAATTTTTATAGTTAAGCAAATATATTCTCTGCTCTCAATGGATATAATCAAGATCATGTTTAATAGTTTCCCATACTAATGTTTATAAGAAATATATAGTTTTAAAGGCATTTCTGAATAGCTTGATCGACTTCTTTATTTGTATAAATAAAATAAGTACACTCATATTTTGTTGTTATTCTTATTAAGGAATAAAGTTATCAAACAGGATAAATAAATAAAAAAATGCTCTCACACATAAAACAAATAATTCAAAAATAGAATTACAGAATAGAATTTATTTAGCAAGAATGATTTAGCTTGCTAAAATATTTATTCAATGATATTCATTAAGAGGTTGAATAAAATTTAATTGAATAAATATCTAAGAATTTTATAGTTTTATGATTTATTTTAAATAAATGCTTGAAGAATTATTTCAAAACCTAGCAATCCAAATGAAGCAATAAAAAAAAAACTGCAATTATTATTTTCTTCATTTTTAAATGGTGTTTCTAATGTTTTACCATTTTGATTCAAAAATCTTAACTCTTAACATTTTGCATGACAGTAACCATGACAGCCTTTTCCAATATTTCACAAACAAATGAAGAAAACCAATGCATGATTGGAGAATATTCTGTAATCCAAATATCATGTGATGACTGGTATAAAAGCCGAAATTTGGAAAATCCAGACAATCTCCATAAATTCTTATTATAGTCAGAACTAAAAAGATCCAAATTTTTAAATAGCCTTTTTGTTTGCTATCTGCATGACAGGGTAGAGTAACTAGTCTAGGCATTTGCCTTTGCTAAGGAAATGACCTTTTCTCATCATTCTAAGAGAAAGATGAATAACAATAAATAAACCAGAACCCAATTCATTAATTCTTTATTTCCAAGAAATCTCATTTATTACAATCAACTGTTAGTGGATAAATGAACAAATTGACTTATAGAATGCTATCTCATTACTTTAGCAATAAATAACTGGATTTATTCAATTGAAAGTAATGGTAAATAGTTAATATATTTTGAAAAATTATATTTATTAATTTCAAATAAATTACTGGTGTTTTTAATTTTTCAAATTACTATATAAACAACTACTTTCTTCACTACAAGAAAGATGCATATTCATCTCAATGTTATGAATTGTCCCATCTTTAATTATGTATTTTTTTAACTCAAATATGCCACCATACAAACTTGTTGCTTAGAGAAATGAACTTTGATTTAAAAAGTAATGAAAATTATTTTGTCATGGATGTTAAACTCTCAGAAATATGATCAGAATTACTGGCATCAAGATCTATCAATGAATAGATTAATTTTATATCTCAAATTAAACAAGTAATGAAGCTAATCATTTGGAAAAAAATATAGCATCTATTCAAATAATCATTGCATGGAATAAATTACAAATTGTTTCCAATGTTTTAGGAATTGTATTACAGATTATCAATGCTAAATATTTAAACAGCATTCAATGGATAATGGATTAGGAAAACTGAATATTTAAATGCCATTCCTGAATTATGGACCATCAAAGCAAATATTAATTATGACAAACATCTAAGTGATAAGCAATCTTCAAATGCTTTAATGCGTTGAGTGTAACTTCCCTTGAATCAAGGAGTATGATAAATGGAATTTATTAATCTTTACGCTGTGTCCAGAACAGATTATATTACAAAGTGAAATTATTTGTGCTTTACTTCATCACTGATGCAGCTAATGTAAATAAGTTAGTGAATAATTCTAAAAATATCATATCTGTTAAGGAGAAAAATAATTGTGTTTCAAATTTTTTGTGCATGTATTGAGAAAAGATTAAATGAGCATAAATATGTTATACAAGATGCGAAAAGTAAAAATAATAATGATTTAATGACTGCTTCAGTTTTCTTGGATCATGAAAGGACATATAAATATAAATTTAAAGTTGAAATTGAAAGTGTTAAGACTCTTTATGAAGAGAGAAACCATAATGAAAGAAAAATTTAAGGATGCAATTTCAATAAATAGAAATAAAATAAATACGATTAATAGACAAGCTGCTAATGTTAAAATTTGGAATTCATGGGATTTGAGTTGATGACGTTAGCTTTCATTTTCTTTTTGAATTTTTCAATGGTTGAGGAAGTTAAGGAATTAATCAAAAGTACTTCTGCAGATTGAAAGATGGAATATAATAATTAATTGCCATTATTTTTATTTTTATTGTTATTACAATAGTTTTAAATTAATGAACATTTTATTTGTATTATATATTGTAGCAATAGAGAAAATAGAGATTATTGAGAGAGAATCTGTTGTTATAAGGTCCTACAGTTAGGGAACAATTGTAATAATATGGAAATAGTGGTTCCACAAGTTGGATAACAATTGTAACTGTACAAAAAATAGGAATTAATAAGAGAAAATCTAAGGTTATAATGTCCTATAATTAGGTAGCTATTTGTAACAGCACACCACATTAGGGCAAAATTATGAGGTGGGAAACCATCAGCATCCCCAAATAAAATATGAAATTAAATATAAAATGAATGATTATGAGAGATTGGCACTGAACTAACTATAAATTTACCAGCATTACACAAAAGTAATAATCATTCATCATCATCATGATTGATCAATAATAAAAGTAAATCAACAGTCAATCTTGCTACTGTATTTGAAAGTGGTCCACTATAGACCAGACTGATTATTTAGCAACTGCCAAATGTAAGGCAGGAATACCAACAATAATTATCTGGATGTATACACTTAGATACAACTCCAGAAAAATACAACAATAAGTCAAATAATGTTGAGATACTAAAAACATCCTGATCATCATCAATGCTTTGGCCACTTAGTATCATTGATTTTCTGACCTACTATAAATTAAGTTTCTAAAAAAGTAACAAAATGAAATGTAGTGAATGGATTTTAAAGTATATCCCTTTTACATTAACCAGGATCATTATCATCTGGATGTCCATAACACTAAACATAAATCCCTATTCCATATAACTTATGCACATATCTAGCTCAGGAAGCAAGATATTTATAAACTATTATTGTAAGAGATAAATAAATAAAGCAATATTTTAAATCACTTTAAATAATTTCTAATTTACCCTATTATAAGTAAATAGTTTTATTGGAGTCATTAAGAAAATTCTAAAACACCAAGCCATCATGAAATAAAGACACACACACTGCAACTTATGAAACAGGAATTGAAAGGACTAAAGAAAATAAGACTAAAAAAATATTTTTAAAACAATTATTTAACAACTAATTGATTAACAATAAACAAAAAAAAATGATATCATAGTATAAAATTTTAAACATTCATTTCATCAGAAAATATATTTTTATAAAAATGATAATCAATCAGTTGATTTCTATTCATAAATTAATGTTTAATTAATTAAGTTATTTCTTTAAAATAACTAAGAGTTGAAAAAATAAGATTTTCAAAATCAAAGATAACAATTTTTGATTTAACTTAACTGTTAATTGTTTGAAATTCATATTGGCTGAGTAAATTAAAATTTTAAACTTTTGATTGGTCAATTACAAAATCAGCTGTAATATATATATATATTAAAAATTATACTAATTTTAGTTTAGTTTCCGAAAAGCAAATTAATAATTTGTTAGATGATTAAAGTAAAATTTTTCAAAAATAAATTTCTATTCATAATTAATAAAAATAATCTATAGTGATCAATATAAAATGTACTTTTCATAATCTATTACAAAATGCAGCCTACATCATTGATTTCTTTCTCAATTTACTTTTGTGTAAAAGTATACAATATTTACTAAAATCTGAAATATTTTTCTAAAATAATTATATTTTCATATATATTTTATGAAAATAATAATAAATATGTAAAAAAAATACTTTAAAGCATACATTTTTATTTTGAAAATCAAAACAAAGAACTTAGTCTAGTCCTGTCAAAATTGTTGACAATCACTTTCTTTTGTAGAGAATGAGAAACAACCAATCAGCACCTTGGAAAGCAAGCCTTATCTCATTGTTATAACTTTAAATTTAAATATTATTGATTTTTAGTTGTAAAATTATTTTAAAGGGGGCAGCATCATATGGTACATTTTTCTTGATAAAATAACCATAAAACTAGCAAAATAACATTAAAATCAGCAGTTTGAGAGCAAGTTAAATCTGATGACATTCATCTTCAAAAAGTATGGAAAAAAGGTTAATTAATTTTAGTAAGTTTTTAGGAGGGAAAATGTGAATTCATAAGAGGCGGGAAAAGGGTTAATCTTTAGTAAGTTTTTAGGAGGGAAAATGTGAATGAAAAAAAAACATGTTTTAAAAAATTAAATTTGAAAACAATTTTTCTAAAAACTATTTCATAATTTTGAAGAGAAAATTGACCGGATTAAAAAAAAAATGGGGTTGACAATTTCAAAACATTAATTTAATAAAAAATTTTAAAATTATCAATTCTTACAAAAAAAAAATTATATATAAAAAATCTTTCCATTTTCTGTTAATAAGAATATACTGTGCACACAAAAAATACTCTTAACCATAGTTTGATTTTTTTTCTGTGGAGTCCTTCCCAATTATAAATTCCAGCAGTTTTCTTCTTGAAGTATTCTACACATGAACATGATTAAATTGTTTTTTTTTTCTGGTGTGCAGGATTTTATTTTCAGGTTAACAACAGCAAAATTTTATCAATTTTCTTTTAAAAAAGTTCCTAGGTGAGACTAACACAGACAAAGACTCATGCTCTTGGTTGAATACATGGTTGCAGATTACTTTAAGGGGATAACATTTCTATATTTTTATTTCTGTGAAAGCAGGTTACATGGAGAAGAATGATGTCTAGATTTTAGAAGAATTTAGCATATGGTTTTCATTGTAAAACTCATTTTATGATTAAACTCATAATATGATAAAAGCTTGGTTAAAACTTCTGCTATTCTATGCAATGGCTTAGTAAAGCCTCCTGTTTCTTTTTTTATCAGCTGGATTAAGACTTGCCTGCTTTCTCTTCAACAGTTACATTAGGAATATTTCTTCTTGCCAGATACTTGGGTCTTTTGACTTATTCACACCCTCATTATTTTTAGAACAACTTTGCTTACAAGCCAATCACAATGTGTTTTCAACATAATAGTTGTTATAACAACCAATTAGATAATTTTTTATAAATCCAATTGTTTCACTATTTCTCTCCTTAATCATAGGCATTCAAAAGCAAGACAACAACTTAAATTAGCATCATAAAATTCTTGGCATTATTTTCTAATTTAAAAAAAAATATTGCAAAAGGAAAGCAACATAATCAGTTATTTGCACTGATTTTGATTTTTTGCATTGTAGAGAGATAAAGAGAAAAAAAAACAACTCTGACTAATTAAAAGTAAAATTTACAAAAAGGTTTACCATCTTTTTTTTCTTTGTAAAAATATTATTAAAATTAAAACTTTATCTCTCTTTTAAAGTTACAATTAACACCTATTAGATAATTTACATAAAGAGAAAATTATTATTTTCTCTTAGTACATTTTCATAGTTTAAATTAAAACTACTAATTAATTATAATTCCAGAAAAGAGAAAAAGTTAAAAAACTTATGTACATTCATTTACAATTTTCTCTCCCTTCTACAATCATTTATAATTCTTATTAAAATATTTACATATTAAAATCATATTATTTAACAAATATAATGTTTGAGAACTCTCATACTATCATTTTGGGACTTAAAATATTTAGTTAATTGAAGACCTATTATTATTATTATTATTATTATTATTATTATTATTATTATTATTATTATTATTATAATATAAAAAATATGCATGGGGAAATTAAATATTATTTTTTCCTTTAATTAAATAATTCTATACTTAAACTTGAGGAATATGCTGTCAACTATTTAATTATTTTTAAAGCAGCTATGTAGCTAATTGGTTACAATATATATATATATATAATCAAATGGTTTATTGCTTGCTAATTGGTTACAATATATATATATATATAATCAAATGGTTTATTGCTTGAGAATATATAAGAAATATGAGCAACACAAGTGCTACAATTGGAATTGATCCAAAAAACTTGCAATTTCATTAGATACTGTATTGCTTCAATAAATCATGCATACCATTTCTGCAGTCATATATATATTGTAATAGTATGTACTCTGGGGTAAACCTGGGGTGTTGTAAAACCATCATCTCCAAATATATAAAAGGAATATGAGGAATATATAATGAACATGAGAAATCAGTACCAACACTATAAGTTCACTAGCATTACATATAAAAATAATCATTTTCATCATGAATGATCAACAATAAAAATAAATCAATAGACAATTTTGTGACTGGATTTGAAAGTGATCCACTATAGCAGGCTAATTATTTAGCCCTTGCCAGCTTGGGATAGATTATTTAAACCTTAATTTAGATACATAAACTTGAGTGTTAATTCATAAGAATACAACAGTAAAAAAGTAATGCTAAAATACTAAAACATGCTGATTATCATCAATGTTGTGGGCATTTAATATCTTTAATGTACTGGTCAACTATAAACTTAATTTCTAATAAATACTAAACTAAATAAAATGTAGTGCATAGATTTTAAAAGATATCTCCTTTGTGCCAATACAGGATCATCATCATCAGCTGGAAGTCCATAAACACTAAATATAAAATTTTATATAACAGACTGTTATGTGTGAATCTAGCTCAGGAACAAAAGCTCTATAACTGTTATTGTGAATAAAAGATAAAATTCAGCATATAATAATTTATATTTTAGGATAAAATAAATTCCCTGGAATAATTTTAACAATGAAATATCAATTTATTAATAACAATTAAATTGAAAATAAGATCTGCTAAGTATGCCATAAATATAAATTTGGCATTCTGATTTTGATTAATATACTATTAGTTATCACATTGTGATTTATAAATACCTCAATAGGTTTACATTGAACATACTTATATATAAGCACACAGATGTACAGAATAATAATGTATGAACATAGTTGAATTGCCATATAATAACAAAATATGATTAATTTTAACATTCATGTATTTATCTGACATGCATCTATATAAGCATGCAGACATGCCTTAACATATGGGAATTGTCATATAATAATAATAATTAATAATGTTATTACATTTTAATGATACAAAAATAATGACTGATTTAACATATATGTGTGTGTGCCTGAAAAAGAGTGCACACACTGACATTTATATCATATATTTTAATTTGTCAAAATAATAAAATTATTAAAAATATATTTTTCACAATTAATTCCATGATGAAAGTATTCATAAAATTCACACATATTTGTGAATATATAAAAACAATAATATGAATTAGTTATTAATCCATCCGTTATTTAATAGAAAACAAAAAAAAGTTTTTCTTTTTTAAAAAAAAACCTAATACTAATTCTTTAATGGTGTTTTTTCATAAGTTTTTTTTTTTTATAAAAAATAAAAATAATATCACATCTTTGACAGGTTACTCTTGATTAATTATAAACATCTTTAAAAAATACTATAGCAAGTCATTTGTTTTCCAATCTAGAAACGTTTTTCTGTTTACTTTTTTTTTTCTAAATAAAATTGTTTATGAATCAGTCCTTTGTTTTTTTTAGACTTTTAATTCAAAAAAATATTATTTACTTGTTTTATTTTTAGTTAACAAAAGTCATTTACCTTTAAATTTGGTTAATTGGAAATTTTAAATATTTCAAGAAATTATTTAAAATCTTATCATTCTTAATACATTACTCACTAGTTTTAATATATATATATATATGATGCAATATGCCCATCTGTGCCCCAATGCATACAGATAAAACAGTAAGCATAAACTAATATTCAGCAAACTGATGGATTCTCTAAGTAAGCTGGCTTCTTCTAAACAATAGACTGGCTTCTTATCATCATTCTGAAAGGTATAATCCAAGTAACTGTTTGATTGCAGTGATCTCCCTTCAGTCTCTATTTTGTCCAACACACACATATATATATGGACTATTGAGAACACAGAAAGTTGGTCTTTTAATCCCAGGTGAATCCAAACTTTACCATAGTAAATTAGTATCAGAAGCTGGACTTGCACTGTCTTGCCTTCAGTCATAACTTCATGGTAACTGTCATCATATGTCCAAAATTTTAAAAAACTAAAAGAAACCTTGCCTAATCATTTTTCCAACCTTTTTATAGTCAGGGTAGAAAAAATACAATAATTAAAAATAAGTTTGCTCTATCTTAATTAAAAAAAGTTATTGACTCTTCAATTTAATTTAATCCTTTGAAAAACAACTTTGTGGAATTTTATTAAAATATGTTATACAAGCATTAATTACAAAAAAAAATTGCTAATCAAAATAGATAGTGAAATTTTATAATTTGAATTTCAAAATCAAAATTAATAAAATATTAATTAGACCTTTGTTAAATGTTTAATTTATAATAAAAAATGTTAAATTCAAAATTATTTAATCTTTAACTGTTATTCCAGTATAATACAGAAAATATCTACAAAAATGTTTTGTCTGTTTATTTTTACTTTTCCTTTCAACTTTATATATATACATGCACACACACTATTATGTTGTTGTATGCCATGAAACACATAACCATCTCAATATATATATATATATATCAGGATGATTAGAAGAATTTTTAAGATCATATGCTGCAAGCTTGTGTGTTCATATGTTTTTAAAAAATTATTTCAGAAATAGTTTTGAAGCTTTTATCTCATCATGTTATTTTAAAAACTAATCAGTATCTCATCAGGATCTGATTTTTATATTTACAAAGATCTGTTTTAACTTCATCATATTAGATACCTCTAAGCTGATTGGATAGATATATCATTTAAAGCAGTCATTGTAGTTCAATGATGATCGAAATACTTATACTAACAGTTTGAAATATCATCATCACATAAAAATTGTTATCCATAGATTTATGTAAAATTATTACTTTTCGGGAAAGGCTTGATAAAACAATAAACATAAATTTTAGCGGAGAAACAATTCAGATTGAATCATGTTCATATCAGTTTAGATATGAATTTACATAATCTTTGTTTATAGAGCAGCCCTACATTTGTCTAATTATCGTTAATACATAGTTAATCCCTGATGCTCATTTCTTGTTTAATTAATAATTTTTGTTAATTTTGCAGCAGTATCCTGCACATCTTGATCTTTGTCCTTTCACGGAACTACATCTTAGTTATACCAAATTTTTCTACTATATATTTGGTAATTTAAATTGCGCTTTACGCAAAAGCGCTTAGCCATATAACTCTTTAATAATATTTAGACATCTTCACTTTTTTGCTTACTACTCAAAGGTGAAATAGAAAACTAGTATTTTATTACATATTTGGTGTAATATTGCAAATATACCTTTATTCTATAAATAAAAAAATGCTGTAAACTGTATTTTATATGTAAAGTGGATCACCAAAGCAAGATAAAATGCCTCCTATTTATTTGTGAAGTTCAAAATTCTTTATAGGATGACTAAGTGGTTCACATTATATGCCATTTGCTATTTTCTTGGCATGTGATTTTGGGGAACACTACTCCTTTTTCCTTGAAAGGACAATAATTATTTCAAAATTAATTGTACCAGTACAATGCATTTAATCCTCATTGCTATACTTTTAGTACCAAATAATTTCATTCTTTACCACATCAGATCAATTTAAAAAAATTTCAATCCAACATTTTAAGTCACCTGGGTGTATTGTCATGAGGATATGTAAACAATCTTTAATGGTTTATATTTGTCTAAAAAGCAATTTCAAACTTTTAGGGAGTTGGAAGCAATTACAATCTGGTACACAGGTTTGTTTTTTCTCTACAGTCATTATGATGAGTTAAAAAGATATTCCAAAAATTATGAGGTCAAATTTCATAAAGATTTGATTCATTCATAAGTACTCTATAAATGCAACATACATAAATGGATATCATTTATTTATTGACTCCTCAAATGTCAATTTAAGAATTTGTTTTTTTATGTAATGGAAATAAGTTTTATTTTATTTCTGTTACACATACTGATACTATGAAACTGCTTTTAACCTGGATTAACAATAGAAATAAATTTAACATTGATAAAAATCTAAATGCTATTGCCTCTGTTAGTAGAATTGTAGCTAAATTACACTAAGAATGTTTATTTATGTGATTGTGGCAGTAGCAACAAGCATTGTTCCTGAAGTACACTATAAAAAATATGGTTGATTACATTAAAAGTTATATGCCAGAGGACTGTGCTAATATTATACTGACCCTCTAACAATTTATTCAATTAGTCTGAGTTTTTTTACTTGCTATTCAGCTAATAATTCTAGAACTGTTAACTATGATTCTACCGCTCTTACACTTTTTCATTCTGCACATGCATGAATTACAGGTGTTGATTATGGGAATGTATATTTTTCTGCTTTTTATATCAAGTTAGGACTTTACTAAAGTGATAGATAAAAGCCAAACTGAATTCCCATATTTAATAAAAAAAGTTATTCTGAATCAGCAAAATCAATGTTGTAAGCTATCAGATTAAAGGATTGTTAAGAAAAAAGAGATTTGATGGAGAGACTAATGGAATTGAAAATTAAAAGCATACAAAATTAATAAGCCGGAAACTGCCCTGAAGCAATGTGTTACCCTTGCAGTAAAGGGCAATATGTCATGAAAAATGTATTAAGATTTTCCTAGTAAATCTGGAAGTGAAACCCAATAAAATATCCTAGCTCCATTATATAACTCCAACTTACACAGTGCTGTTTAACAGCACATTTGATGTGATGTGATGAATTGTGGCTTCTCCTTAAACGAAGTTAAGAATGTCTAAGCAATTATGCCCAGATAAACCTGTTAGCCACTTAATTTTCCATTCCCCACTCTAAGTTTTCCCATATTCTGCTCCATCCCATTTCCACAACATAATCTTTGTCAACTCTATAACCTTAATATCTAATTCCCTCTTATCTTTTCCCAAACCCAGCATAAATAACAATAATTCACATTGATGTGATGTGATGTACTGTGGCTTCTCCTTAAACGAAGTCAAGAATATCTCAGCAATTATGCCCAGATAAACCTGTTAGCCAAATAGCAATGATATAAATTCCTATTCAGTGCTATCTTATTCAATATCCCCAGATTAATTTCTAGCTTATGCCTATAATCAATGAGGATTTTGGAAGTGGCACAGCTGTGGTGAAAAAAAAAATATGGATGTTGTCAGTAGTCAACACAGTGACCATTTTTATCAAAACATTTATAACATTGAAAAGCAATAACATAACTATTGAGACTCAGTATGATGGCCAATTATTGCTGGCCTTTTAAAAGGAATATTTTCGAGGCAGAAAATTATCAGAATTACTTTTTAAATTATCGGTTTTTTTAAAAATCAGACTTTAATAAATGTGTAAAAAAATAGATTTTAAACAATAAATTACATGCCTTAAAACATTTATTTAATAGAATAATTTTACAAAACTGTATGTACAGTGAAATCCCAATATATGCTATATCAATATACACAACTTTAATTATATGCTATTAAAAAAAATTGTAAACATACAAAAAAAATGTAAATAAACAAAAAGTAAAAACAATATAATTCATAATATGACATTGCAACGATTATTTTTCCGTTCAGAGCACTATATGTGAATATGTTTATTAATGTTTTCTTGGTTTACATCAAAACAACTGTAAAATCCATTGCCTTCTAATAATGAGACTGCTATTTTGCTTCTATTGGGGAAAAAAAAGAAAAATTGTCCAAATTAATTCATTTCCATCATCTATCATTAAATATTGAATGTCTAAAAAATATTAAACTTTATTTAAACTTTTCAATTGCAAACTTGTTAGTAATAACACACAAATAGATGACATAGGTTAGTAATTATAGTGGTTTGATTAATATTATTCTATTTCAGGTGTTGCTCACCTGGTTAGTGACAACATTAGCATAATAAAGAAATCACACCTTTAGATTCTTAAATATCAAATTTTGAGCAATGCTCTAACTAACAGTTATTCTGCCAAACACAACAATCAGTAGAAATTTCATATACTTATCTATGTGGGTTGATTCAAATTCTCCTCATTCCTTCAGTTTTTTTAATACTTTTTTCTAAGAGCAAGGTTAATTAAAGGCTTCCAGACATTATGTATTCCCGTACATTATTTGCCATTGTCATAAGAGCAGCTTCTTTAAATATTCTTCTTTGCACCTTTTTTCTCTCTATCTAATATTTTTGTATTTTCCCAATGGAACATATGTTCATTAATTTATATGTGTTTTGCTACTGCAGACACATCCGTTTCTTTTAACCATTAGATTGTTTTTCAATCACTCTCCAACAGGGTGGTAAGTCTCATCAATATATTTTATTCCACATTCATGTGGTATTTCTTGTTTTTCAGCATTTCAAGTTTAGACTTTGTAGAAGTTAGAATTCCTGAAGTGGGGTATGGCTTTGGAAAGCTGTTCTAATGTTATATTGATTGCAGATTATCTTTAATCTGTCCACTATTTCTGATATGTGCAGATATACTACAGAACCATTAATTGTTTTTTATAACTCTTTTAGTTGTCTATTAAAGGCTTTTTTGATGATCTTGCCCTTAGAAAAAAGTATTTAAAATTTTTTGAAAAATCAGGAAGATTTAAACCAACCAACCTAGATAAGTAGTTAAAATTTTTACTGACTGTTACCGTTGACAAAATAGCTCAGTTGATTAGGATAGTGCTTTAAAATCTAATATTCAATCACCTAAAGTTGTGAGTTTGCCTCCTATATTAATATTGTCATTGGTCAGGCCAGCAATACCTGAAGAAGAGCAGAGAAAATACCATTTAACATGTTATGTAATCTATGTTGTCTATTTATATGTTATTACTAACAGTTATTTATATTTGAAAAGTTTAAATAAAATTTCTTGACTTTCAACATCTAATCATAGATGATGTAAACAGCCCAACATATCACATCTAAAATATCAATAACACAATCTTTCAGTTAAATATTGGTACAATAAGTTTGGTATTACTTTTATTTTTTGAAGGAATGCAAATAAATGAATCCATACACAATATATATATGCTCTCTCAATTTATTATTAATAACTACATTATTATTTTTTTCAAGGTTGTTTGTACTATAATCTTATGTATGTAGAAAAACGTCTGTATTATATATATATTTTTAAAAACAGCCAATACTTATACAATCCCAATATCAATAATAATCAACAATATCAAACTGTTGTCAAGGTAACCTACTTTTAATAATAAATATTATCGCCATGCAGTTCAGTAAACGATAGCGAATCTATTATAAACAAAGCTTATCAATAAAAAATATGAGCTACTATATGAAATATACTGATAAAAGGGATTTGGAACACAATATAGCAAATACTACAACTCCACTGGTTTGAATTCAAAACAAATATGTGCTATTTTTGTCATTGAGACACAGACTTTTTTTTAATGGGATTTATTATAATATTTTAGATTAGAGATTAGAAAAATAATAATAGTTAATGATTTTTTATTGGGAATTCATTAAAAAGTTGGAGACACGGAAGTGTCGCAATTGGGCTGCATTCTTGGAATTTGAATTCATGCCAGCACCTACCTTGCATTTTTTTTTAAATGTCGCACGAAAATTACAACATGTTTTGGTTATCTTATTCATTAAATTAAGAGACTGAGAAACGCCTTTAATAGAAGGGAATGAATATTAACGCTATTTCCAAATAGAAATTACTTAATTATATATATAAAAAATGTACTTAATGATTAAACTCCGGTCTTCCTTTGGAAACTGAAATCTGAAAGTCGTTTTAAAAAACATTAATTATCATATGAAGTGATTTTCTCATAATTAGATTAAAACTACTTCAAGAGATTGCAACTACTTGAATTTCAATTAATTTCTTGAATTGTAAAAATGCTAGTATTTAGATGTGATATTGAATCATATAAGAAAGAATTCGAAGCATTTAGATGTTCATATCGTGATTAAATACAGAGCTTTTAAATTTATAATAAACATTCATTTGAATTTTTGAGTGTTTTTATAACTATTCCTTCGGATCTCAATAATATCTAAAGAAAAAAACATTTAGCTTTCACGTTCTCATTGTTCAAAAATAATAATAATAAAGCATGAAAAACTTCCTTTTACATAATTTATTTGGAGTAATAAAAGTTTTACATTATTTTTTTAAAAAAGTATATATATATAAGACTATTTTATCCTTACATATGTACTTTTTTAAAGCAGACTTTAAATAATTCATGCAAAGCAACCTCCATCTCACACCCATATCCAGAAGAACAATGAAAGGAAACATGTTAAGCTTGTTGACCACCTGGAGATAAAAGATTGAACATTTTTCTTTAGTTGTTAATTAAAAATATCTATTTACTGACAAGATTGACTATATGAAAAAGCAATCCCAGGCTTGATTAGGATCTGAGGATTTTTTCAAGTTTTATCCAAACCAGGTCCAAAGCTAAGAATGGATAATATTTTATAGTATAATTTTCATTGCACCACTTTCATGCAAAACAGGGACTATTCCTATCTACTTTTAATACCATATGGAGGAATGTAATCATAAACATATAACCAAAGATGTGAAAAAGATGGATGATCCTCAAAATGCACATTTTGTGCTGAATCAGCACTTGTCACCTGACATAGACCAGAATCTCGTACACATACATATGAGGATCATACATCTTTTTCACACATCTTTGATCATATGCTTATGATTACATCCATTCACAAGGTTAAAATTGGGTAGAAATCAGTCCCTACTTTGTGTGAGAATGATATAGTAAAAATTACACTACAGAAATATTATCCACTATTGAATAATCTTTAGTCTAATGAACGACTAATAAAAATTATTAATATATGTCCAAAGCTAAGTTCTAGATGTGACTGGCAGTAGTGCTTCCACTCTTCCCTAAAACTCTTAAAAAACTCTATATATCTTATTATGATAATAGTGCACAACCTATGAGTCTAAAATGCTTTTTTCAAGACCTATAATTTTTTTGCTGATTTCACCATTTTATTTTTATAATACATTAGTTAATTTGTGACAGTAATAACCCACACCTTAATAAACATGATTTTTATTTGTGTATATTCATCAAAATCAGTGTTGATTTCTCACATTCAGTTTTTGGTCACTAATTATTTCTATATCCATTCACATCTTACTGCAACAGTATCCACATATATGGCACTTGACCTATGAAAATCATTTAATTATGATAGATCATAAACAGTGACCATTGGTGCAGTGACCTGTAGGGTTTAATCCAATTAAAAAATGATAGACTTTGTTACTTCCAGCACTCAAACTTGTTATGAACTCCCAAGCAACCATTCAATTATTTTTCTTGCATAGTTTGGCATAGTGGTGAAATAACAGTCTCTAGAGCTCAAGGTTTAAAAATTATTGCTGCACTCTGTCACTATCCAGAATCCAAACTTCCTTCAGAAATAAACATTTAATTACTTTTTAAAAAATTGGTCCAATATGAATAACATCAGAGATCAAACAGTGTCTGAAGCTACCCTATGGCCTCTCTGAGAAGTGCCAAAGCACGAAACCATGGTCAGAGGTTTAGAATGAGGGGGGGGAGTTTCCTGACAGAGATATTTTAAATGCTTTCTCTGGCTAAGCATTTATCACAAAGCTTGTTGAGCAATTGGCAATGCTCATTGTTCATATTTTATAAGCTTAAGAGAAAGGGGTCATGTGATCTATGACTTTTTTATTTGACTGAATATATACTACTATATATATAGGGCCATAGTGATCACATAGGAAAATGGGCAAATTGCCTAAGGCATCCATTGAGAGAAGGAAGATGAAATGCTTGTAATGTAATTGTGAATTTATCTTAATCATTTCAGAAATTATTTTATCAGTAATTAGCTAAAGTGGTAACTAATTTTACTGTTTTACTTCTTTGAATATGCTCTCATTTAGTTCCAACTTTCATATAGATAAAACCACAAGCAGGCTGAATCTTATACATATTCTTTCAAGTGTAGATTATATCGAGTGAAATATATTTACAGGTCAACTATTCAAGGAGTTCTGAGAGGACTAGGTGTTACCTCATAAAAGAAAAGACCTAAATAAACTGCCAGTTTCTGAAACTGTTACACATTTGTTTAAATTCTCAAACAAAGATCATGCATGGGACTGACTTAGTATGTGCATACTGAGTAACCAATGTGAAATGGCTGATGTAGAAATGATCCAAGAATTCCTCCATAGAAGATTGACATATGAAATTTACAATTTTTATTTTTATTTATTTAATACTTTTTAAACAGTATGTTACTAAAACTATGGGTGATAAGTTCACAATTCAAGCAGACTTTTATATTTTATATGTCATTTATTGATGAATTACATCCAGATTCATTATTAAAGATATGATGAAACACAGTATTATTTTTAATAAAATGTTATTCAGAGTACTTACAACTTCAATATAAACTAAACAAGACATTAACTAATGTAAAGAGAAATATAAACCTAAATTCTCCAGTAGGGTAAAAAGCATGTGTTAGCAATGAATGTTGTATGATAAAATCACCTTTCAACAAGATCCATTGTCCAGCCATGATATTTGATGTAAATAAAGTGGCAAATGTAAAACAGATTTACCATTAATAAATATAGATAAAAGGCAAATATCTCACTGCAGGATAATGATCTCTCCAGCAGTCCATCATTGAGAAACAGTCAAGGAGAAGTCAGTACTCAAGAGGTTTGACTATTGCAAGTTCGATCATTTTTCTATTCTTGTATTACTATTTAGATAGGAATAGTTAGATATCCATTTACTGACCAATACATCAGACTTGACTGTCGGTTACTACCTGAATGAAAAATCCTAAATCTATTGGAATTTTTTCCAAGTATACTTGACATAAATTTGAACCTAGGTTATCTGTATGATATCTTATGAATCCATTGAAATATGACCCTTTTTTGTTTTTTTTAATCTGTATATCAAGGCTTATCTGGTTAATCCATATTAGCATGAACCATCTAGTTTTTACTTAAAAACAATCCAGATAAACATTGAATAGCTAATTAAATTAACCATGATGTCTGCCAACTGAAAAAAAAAATCGTAAGCTTTCTTAAATATTTTTTTTGTTTCAAAAAATCTGTTCAGTAAAAACTGCAACAAATAATGTGAATGAATTATAGTTCTCTCTATTTTCATTATTATTTATGAAAATGAAAAATTAATTTAGGTTATTTTTCACATGTATATCACTTAGTTCTTAAATCCAATTAAGTAATTATTTTGTATTTTAGAACGAACAAATTTAATTCAGATCTGATAAGCAAAAATAGTCAATCAATAATGATAAAAAAATATTTTAAAAAAGTTTTTATAACTGAATCTAAATTTTCTATTAATTAAATTACTATTGGAAACTTAAAATTTTTATTGAATAAATTAATATTATTAGAAGTATATACTCTTATTCTTCTCCTTTACTTTCTTTGCATTTTTTCATATATTCATTTATCTTCTTCTTCCACAGCTTGATTAATCCCACATCAAGTGGGGTCGCTGGTGCGGATCAATCTTCTCCAGGCTACTCGATCTAAAGTCATTTCCTCCCTAAGTGACATCTCCTGCAAGTCCTTTCTCACTCGATCAATCCATCTGATCTTAGGTCTACCCCTGGGTCTTTTCCCCGGTGGTTCCATCTCCAAAATCTTCCTTCCAATGTAATTTTCTTCTCTTCTCTTAACATGACCAAACCACCTCAACCTTGATTCTTTCATTTTTTCACTGATCATTCTCACTCTCATATTTTCTCGAATTACTTCATTTTTCACTTTGTCCTTTCTAGTGAGGCCCGAGGCAAACCTAAGCATTCTCATTTCTGTTACACATTGCTTGTCTTCTATTTTCTTAGTGATCGGCCATGTTTCTGCACCATACATCAGTGCCGGACGCACCACAGTTTTATATACTTTTCCTTTCAATCTTGCACCTATTCTCCTATCGCAGAGTATCCCAGAGACCCTTCTCCAATTATTCCAACCAGCTTGAGTTCTCCCAACAACTTCTCCATCCAGTGATCCATCTTTATTCATCCAGGCCCCGAGATATTTAAATTTTTCAGCCTCAGGCAACTTCTTTCCCCTAACAAAATGCTTCCTCCACCATTACCACAGAAGAGCACTTCAGTTTTATTTCTGCTAATTCTCATTCCTCCTTCCTCCAGTGCTTTCCTCCACTCTTCTATCCTATCCTGAGCTTCCTTGATGTTTTGAGTTGCAATCACTATATCATCGGCATACATCATGTTCCAGGGTGCTTCCCTACGAATATCCTCTGTTAGAACATCAATAACGATATTAAATAGTAGGGGACTCAGGGCTGATCCCTGATGCACACCCACTTTCACCTGAAATGAGTCTGTTTCTCCTGAACTACATCTCACACTGGTTTGACAGCCTTGATACATATCTTGGATCAGACGAATGTATTTTTCCTGAACCAGCTTTTTCCTTAGGCATCTCCAAAGTTCATCTCTAGGTACTCTATCAAATGCTTTTTCCAAATCAATGAATATTAGAACAATTTCTTGGTTGACTTCTCTATGTTTTTCTATAAGTTGCCGCAGTGCAAAAATTGCATCTGTGGTTCCTCTACCTGGCATAAAACCAAACTGTTCTTCACTGATGTCTATTTCCTGCCGTAGCCTATTTGCTATTATTCTCTCCCATATTTTCATTGTGTGGCTCATCAGCTTTATTCCTCGATAATTACTACATTCTAGAATATCTCCCTTATTCTTATAGATTGGAACCAAAATGCTTCTCCTCCATTCATCTGGCATTTTCTCCGTGATCATGATGTTATTAAAAAGTTTGGTCAGAAAGGTGATTCCCTCTTCTCCCATTACCTTCCATACCTCTACAGGGATGTTATCTGGACCCACCGATTTCCCACATTTCATTCTTCTGACTGCTTGTCTAACTTCTTCCCTACTGATCTTTAAAGCTGGGCCCAAATTTGGAGTCCCAAATCCCTTGTCAATCCGAAAGTTTTCTTCATTTAGTAGGTGCTCATAATATTGCTGCCATCTAGCTATGATTTCATTCTTGCCACACAACACCTTATTGTTAGAGTCTTTTATTCTATTTGCTTGGTAAGTATCTTTACCACTCTTATCTCGTTGTTTTGCAATACGCAAAATCTTCTTAACTCCTTCTTCTTTCTCTAAACTTTCATATAAATCTGAGTATGCGTCAAACTTGGCTTTGGCAACAGCTTTCTTTGCTTCTTTCTTTGCTATATTATATTTGACCCTACTACTTTCCCCTCCGTCTTTGTCCCACTCCTTTTTGGCTATTTTCTTATTCCCAATTTTTTCCTGCACTTCTGCATTCCACCACCAAGTCTCTTTATTCTCTTTTATCACACCCGACGTTTGGCCAAGAACTTGATCCCCAATTACACAGATGTTGTTTGCAGTACTTGTCCAAAGATCTTCCCCTTCTTCTTTGTCTTCAACCTTCATCAATTCATCAACAAATTGCTTTCTGTAGGCATCAACCTCAAGTTTCCACCATTTGGTCTTGATGATACCTCTTCTAGGATTTATTTTAATTCCTGTAAGATTAGCATGACATAGTAAAAGTCTGTGCTGTTGACCCATAGCTTCTACTGGAATAACCTTGCAATCCTGTATATCTTTTAGGCCAATTCGTCTATACATAATATAGTCAATTTGGGATTCTCGTCCCCCACTCATGTAAGTTATCTTTTGATTTGGGGGTTTCTTGAAGAAGGTGTTCAATAATGCCATATCCATTGAAACAGCAAAATCAATTATTATATCTCCCTCTTTATTTCTTTCCCCAATTCCCTGATTTCCCAGGATTCTTTCCAACCCACCATTTTCTCTGCCCACATGTCCATTCAAATCTCCACAAAGGAAGACCTTATCTGTTTGTTGAATTGAGCCCCAAATATCATCCATCTCACCCCAAAACTTATCTTTCTCATCCTCATCACATCCTGACTGTGGAGCATATGCACTAATCACAGTAATCACACAACTCTCCAAGTCAATTCTCATTGAGATAATCCTGTCATTATACCGGGTAACTTCCAATACCCTATGTTTCAAATTTGAGCTCAGTATAATTCCAACCCCATTTCTTTTAGAATCACTACCACAATAGAACAACTTGAAGCCATTTCCCAGTTCCCTTGCCTTTTGGCCTTTCCACCTTGTTTCCTGAACTGCCACAATGTCCACTTTTCTTCTTATCATCATGTCCACAAGCTCACTACCTTTCCCAGTCATGGTGCCAACATTGAGAGTACCGACAGTCAACCTGACCGAACAACCCCTCATCCTTCCTTCACTACTCAACCTCCTTTTCCTTTGAGCAATCTTCTTTAACCGTATCCGCTCACGATATGGTAGCCCTTGTCCGCTTCTCGGTGGAGTCAGGCGAGGCCCCAACGCGTCGCTTACAGGGTACGCCCTAGCAAGATCTCTATCTGAATTTTTCCGCATCATGTAGTTTGAGTGGCAAGGTCCTGGTTTTATAGCCGCATGCCCTTGCTGCCACCAACCCATCATGGGCAACCCCAGATGGGAAACCAGCATCTTTCTAGGTATTTGCAGTGCTATGGCCATTAAAGATGCTGCATCCATGCCCATAGATCTCTGGAACCAAGCCATTCCGATATCTTCATCTTCTGCCTTGGGCCAGTAATGATAATGCTGCTTTCTCCATTACCATGGCCATGGCCTCTGGGTATGGCACCAGAAACTCACCTTGGCACAATGTTGTCATTGGGTTTATGTGGTATTTAGCTGGAAACATAAGGAGCCACCCTTATGATTCCCCACACCCTATTAACATTGCCGCTGTTGGTTCAGGACTGCTTATTTGCCTAAATGCTTATTCACAGCTGACCCCCATATCTGGGGGCCATTCCCCTATCCACCACCTGGGGACCTGCCTGGTAGCAGTTACAGCTCTGCCTCCCTAGTAAAACTTCTTTATTTTTCTGACAGTTTCAACTGTCCAGCAGTCTTCATCAGAGCTTTTTAAAACTTCCTCTGCTTTTTAAAAGAAAAAAAATCAGTTAATTTAAAAAGCAGAGGTGATTTGAAAAAGTTCTGATGAAGACTGCTGGACAGTCGAAACTGTCAGAAAAATAAAGAAGTTTTACTAAAACATATTTGTTTTTAATTTCAATATCAGAAAACAATATTAATATTTACTTAGACCTTTTTTAAATTGTTAATTTATAATAAAATTTTATTTTACATTCAAAATTATTTAACTGTTTACTAAGATTATTTTATTCCAGGAAATGTAGAAAATATCAACAAAATTTTTGTCTGTGTTTATTTCTAATTTTCCTTTCAACTGTATATATATATATATGCACACACCCTATGTTATTGTGTGCTATGTAACAAAAATGTTACAACTTATTAGAAGTAAACAGAATATTGGGTGCAAGTTAATTTATGATAATAACAAGGAAATCAGTTTACTGTTTAAGGCTCGAACAGGATCTTTAGCAACAAGGGAATATACACAGAAATGGAAATATGTCAGTGATTTTGTCTGCAAGTTGAGTAAGAAAAACATAGAAAAAATTAGCATCTGTTAATTGAATGTAAATGCTTTTAAGTAGAAAAGGTACAAATAATGAAGTTGTGGGAAAATAAATATAAACAAAGGGATTATGTAGAAGGTGGGTTCTTGGTTTTTATGTTGGTATAAGGGGAATTTAGCTATAATGTTCATGGAGCTGACAAAGATTATGTTGTGGAAATGGAATGGAGCATGATAGAGAATATGGGCAAACAGGACAGGGAATGGAAAGGGAAGGTAAAGGGTCTTAGCAGGTTTCTCTGGGCATGGTAGCTGAGGGATTTTTGGCTCTGATAAAGTAGAAGTCACAGTGCATTTCATCTCATTTCATCATGTCTTCTCAAATACACTATATTAAAAGTTTTAGTAGTAAAGATATGAAGCTATAAGTACATACACAGCATCACCTTCATAATAGATACTTAAAATTGCCTCTAGGTCACAGGAAACAGAGATTTTTTTAGAAACATCAATTGAAAAGAGCAGACAACAGTAAACAAATGCTAAGATTGATCTACTAACAAACAAAATAATTTTATTAACAGTTCAATATAATACAGTTAGATTAATAAATTGAAATTGGACTTTTTATTATTTTATATTAGCATCTATTGCATTTGACATTGAGTAGCCTTTAAATATTAAGACAGTCTTTTATTAATAATTCATTATCGTCTCTGAAGACTATCATGAGGTAATTCTATTGTTTATCAAATTCTGTTAGATATGTGTTAACTAAGGTAAGATGTGCACCTCAATATATATTACTTTTACATTAGAGAACAAGTAATAACTAAACAGATTAAATTATATATAAATGTTCACAACATGCAGGCCATTGCAAAATCAAGCCTTTACAATATACCTTTGACCCTATGCCACATTAAAAGTAAAACAACATAATCTCTAACCATCCATAATACAAATCAAATTCATAGGGAGAAATGTTTCTAAACCTGGAGAAAATTAAAGTTAAAGTTATCTATAAATGACCCAAGCACAAAATAATATATATAGCATGGGGTGGCAAATAACACCCACAATTGAAGTATAGTGGGTAAAAGATTTACAGTATTGCTATATGAATTGCACACATATGTATATTAATCTAATTTCAGATGCATATGTAAAAAAGACAAAATAAAATGGCAAATTACCTACAAGTTCCTAGCATAATAAAATCAACTTACTAAACCAATTTAAAAATCTCTATAATTCTACACGTAGAATGATGGACTTAGATATTGAGGTGCAACACAGATTGCAATATGTTACTGTTACTTATAACAAGTTAAACAAGTTTAGTTTGTGACAGAGAAATAAAAAACTGCTCTTTTGCTTATAAAAGCATTAAAAATGTTTCATTTAAAAGTTTTTTAAAATACCAATGGCCAGATCATAAAACCAATTAATATGATTTTTAGTTTGCTTAATCCACTATTATAAAATCACACCTGCATTAGACTAAACATATAAAGTGATAATAATCAATGCAAGAATTCTTAAAAGTGTTTTATAATAAACTTGAACATAGTTTTTGTGGAAGAGAGACCTCACTTACATGATAAAAATTATATCAAAGACTTTCTAAGGAACTACAATGTTGATTATTTCTATTGGAAAGATGTGGTAGAGAATAGAATACATTAGGGAGTTACAATTAGATATGATGCTAAAGTATTTTAGAAAAAAAGATTTCTATTAAAGAAATTAAAAGTCAGCATTGCAAAATATTAAATGAACAGATAAATGGGCCAGCATGTTCTGTAAGTGGACATATTTGTGTTTTGCAGATATCTTTGCAGTCATTAACTGTACTTGTTTATGAATGATTGTAATTATTGTATTTATTTAAAATTCATGACAAATTAGTTATAAAATTAATAATAAAATCTAACTTCTGTACAATTTAATTATCTTAATTGAAACAAGTCCTATTATTTAATGTGGTGTGATGTGGCTAATCTTTTATCAAAGTCAGGAATCTCTCAGTTAGTATGTCTAAAAAAACCTGTTAGCCACCTCACCTTTCCATTCTCCACCTGTTTTTTTCATATTCTTCTCTAGCCGGTTCCATCTCATTTCAACAACATCATCTTTGTCCCCACCTGTTTTTCTCATATTCTTCTCTATCCTGTTCCATCCCAGATTGACAACATCATCTTTGTCCACCTTATGGCCTTTATATCTAGAGTCCCATTATCTTTTTCCCAAACCGAAAACCCACTTTCTGTATAATCACTTTGTTTATATTTATTTTCACACAACTTCATTATTTGTGCCCTTTCTACATGCAAGCATTTGCATTCAATTAACAGATGCCTAATATTTTCTATGCCTTCCTTACACAACCTGCAGATTAAATTACTCATATTTTTCCATTTATGTATATATTCTCTTATAGCTA
Source organism: Epiperipatus broadwayi (assembly GCA_028023455.1). Classification (NCBI taxonomy): domain Eukaryota; kingdom Metazoa; phylum Onychophora; class Udeonychophora; order Euonychophora; family Peripatidae; genus Epiperipatus; species Epiperipatus broadwayi. The sequence continues at coordinate 130,880 of JAQFVV010000749.1, read as the reverse complement.
AAGATTCTGTTAGAGCCTTAAACAGTAAAGTATTTTCCTTGCTATTATCATAAACTAACACTCACCCAATATTCTGTTTACTTCTATATATATTTAATTTTTTTTACTCACTATACAATTTCTCCATCTCTCCAACTCCCTATTCTTTACTAATGCATCTATTGTTCTATTCCATTCCTTGCAACTATTATACTTAACAATTCTAGCACAATCATTCCACCTTTTGTTTAAGTATACTGACATAAATTCTTTATTCAAATCTTCTGTATACAATACCATCTTTCTCACCCATCTTGTAGCCAGCTCTTTATTCATAACCCAATTAAATACTATTGTGGTTATTCTTATTCATAAACTGCAATCTACTGAATATTTTAATGATGTTATGATGTATTGTGACTTCTCCTTACACAGAATAAGGAATCTTTTAGTCACTATGCTTGGCGAAACCTGTTAGCCACTTTACCTTCACTTTCCATTCCTCACCCTAAGTTTTCCCATATTCTTTTCTATCTTGCTCTATCCGATTTCCACAACATAGTCTTTGCCAACTCTGTAGCCTTTATATCCAAATCCCTCTTATCTGTTCCCAAACCTAGCATAAAAACCAATAAACCACTTTCTGTATAATCACTTTGTTTGCATTTATACTTCCACAACTTCATTATTTGTACCCTTTTGTGCTTTCAGGCATTTACATTTAATTAACAGATGGCTAATATTTTCCATGCCTTCTTTACACAACTTTCAGACTAAATCACTCACATTTTTTCATTTGTGTTATATTATTTTGTTGCTAAAGATCCTGTTCGAACCTTAAACAGTAAACTACTTTTATTGTTTTTATCAATATTCTGTTTATTTCTAAATATATTTTAACTCTTCTTACTCTCCATACTAGTTTCCATCTCTCCAACTCTCTATTCTTTATTAATACATCTATTCTTCTATCCCATTCCTTACCACTATAGTACTCAACAATTCTTCTAACACAATCATCCCACCTTTTGGTATAAGTATACCAACGTAAATTCTTTATCCAAATCTTCTGCCTATCGTACTACCTTTTTCACCTATCCTGTTGCTTTCCTTTTACTCATAACCCAATTAAATACTATTTTGGCTATTCTCTTATTATCTATAAACTGTAATCTTCCAAACATTTTCATTTTGCTTGTTGCATCTCTCATACAAAAACCTGACCATTCCATTTCTCCTTTGCCATCCACACATCTGCAAATAATGCATGTCTTCCTACTTCTCTTTGTACTTTTTCTAAGATATCTAATACACTTTTACTATCACTTAATGCATCATTACCATATGTTAACTCTGTTACTGCCACTCCCTTCCATACAATTCTAGATACATCATACTTATATGAAAACTTACTAATTTCTTTATCAATCCCCTTCTTTTCTTTGCTTCATTTATCTTTTTTTTTCTCTCATTCATCCAAAAATTTTTTTGATTACTTAAGATGATTCCCAAATAAGTACACCTATTCACCACACTTACCTTTATATTCTCCAATACAAATACTTTGTCTTCTCTTTCTCCAATATTAAGCATCATTATTTTTGATTTTTCCTCATTAAATTTAATCCTTATCTCTTTACCCACCTGTATGCTTGTCTTCAGCATAACTTCCATATCTTCCCTTTTTTCTGTGCACAAGAAGACATCATCCACAAATAAAAGACCCAAAAATGTATATACTCCCTTGCCACCTATTAATGGTATCTCTATCCCTCTTTCTAGTCTTTCTACTGCTCTCTCCATTTTGCTCAAATACAACAAAAACAAAATAGGTGACATAGGACATCCTTGCCTTGGTCCCAGCCCAATTTTAACTTTAACTGATTTTATATTCCCTAATTGGTATGTATAGTAATTATTTTCATATAATCTCTTAATATTTACTAAAGCTCCATCCATTCCCAAATTTATTAAACTTATCCATAATCTATTTCTATTTACTCCATCATATGCCTTCTTTATATCTATAATAAATCATATATAACTGTCTACTTGTATTTCTATTCATAACTATAGGTTGTGTAACTACAAATAAACTATATCCTATATGCCCATCTGATCGAAAACCTCCTTGCATTTCTCCCACTATATTATTTTCTTCCATCCATTTTGCAACTCTTCCAGCCACCATATATAAGAAAACTTTATATAACAATATGATCATACTGCTATCAGTCTATAATTGCTTATCTTTCTATGATCCTTACCTTTTCCTTTAACTAGTAGCCTTACTCTTGTATTACTCCAACTATCTGGAAAATCGCTCTTCTATGCTATCTTATTAAAACATGATAATAGTTTTAATTTTGCCTATGTCCTAAATTCATTACCATCTCAGCTACTCTATCCATCCAACCCTCTTGCCCTTTCACTTTTCAACTTCTTCCCTGCCTCATTCACTTCATTTTCTGTAAACCTAATATTTCAATTACTATATGATTTCATGTTTGTTATCATTCTGCATTATCTAATAATACTATTTTTCTCTCCCCTACATTTCTTCTTTTAATGTATTTCCAAATTTTTTTATTCCCATCTCTTCCACTTTTATTAATATCCTTCAACAATTTACTGTTCAATTTCATTCTCTTTCTATAATTATCTATTTCATCCAACTTCTATTTTTAAATACTTTTTCCATTTAACCTTAACAACTTTTTCGCTTTCTTTCTTTTTAAAAGCATACATATTCTCTGCATGATTCTTTCCTCTCTTTAACACTTTTACTAACCCTCACTTTCCTATTACTTTTTTCTTCTGAATATTCTCACCTAAAACCCTATTTGCCACTTTTTCTACTTTACCACACTAGTCCTTATATTCACTCCTAACCAATTCTTCCATGTTTTTTTCAACTTTTATTTTATATTCTTCTAACTTATTATTATCATTCATTTTCCATCCACATTGTTCACTATTCTTTCTACTTTTATTACTATTTTCCATCACATTACTAACCATTTCTATTATAAAAAATACTCTCTATTCATTATCAAACACTTTAATATTCCATACTTTATTCATTCCCTCTTTCTCTACTAATACATAATCTATTGGGTGAAATATTATTTCCAGACCATGTATATTGTCTCTCATAAATATTTGACAAATTTCGAATTTTCAAATTCACTCTCTGACAAAAATTCTTCAAAAGCTGTTCATTCTTGTTATCTACATCATCCCTATAACATTATTCTCTTCCCCTTTTTAAAAAAACTTTGTATATCCTTAACTAGTCATTCATGTATGTTACTGTTTTACTCCATTATAGTTTTACTATCTCCAGTGGCTGTATGCTTTACAGCCTCCATCCATTTCATTCTTCCTAACCTTATCTCAAACCACAAATGTTCTTGACATTTAACAGTTTTCAAATATTTTTTTGACATAACTCCTATACCACCATCCCTTTTTTTTATATTTATGCCCTGACATACAAAGTCTTCCAGTATAGGTTCTTCTTCTCTTAGCTAAGTTTTCACTACTGATACTATCTCAGACTCTTAATTTTTAACTGCTTTGTTTAATTCCAGTCACTTTTCTGGTCTCCCACCACCTTGCATATTCAAATATCCAATTTTGACAATTTCTTCTTTCCTAACTAGTCTTTTATAAATTCTTTTGACTCTTTCTTCTCTATTACATTTATTAATAACTTGATTACCATTAATTTTAAAGACCCATTTCTTCTCCACATCTATATTTATATCTAAACCAAATACCTTTTGTTTATTTCTTACTTCTCGTCCATTTTTCTTCTTCCTGATAACAGTGCCACTTAAAACCCTACCCCTTTTATAAGTTTCCTGAACTGTATTCTTTATAAATCAAATCCATAAAACTTCACTTCCTTGTTTTTCTAAGTGCAATCCATCTCCATTATATAACTCCCCCTTACCAACAAAAAAAATCCCACAACAAAAAAAATCCCACACATACATAAATATAACATTATTTCTCTCACATAATTTTTTCAATCTCTTATTTATAGAACATGCCCTATCTGACATATACCTATTGTCACATCTTGGTAGTAATCCAACTATTCCTACTCTTCCTTTAATTTTATTCAAATTACTAATAAATTCTTTGTACTCATCCATTACTCTCCCTGAAGGCTCTGACAAATTTTTTGTCCCTACCATAACATACACATATGTATTCCCTTATTTTTTTACCATAACTGTAACATACCTAATTCTAACTCCAGACAGACATACTCTTACATACCTGTTTCTATTTTCTCTTGCAATTATATCTTCATACTCTGTAATTAGTGAATCTCCTATCAATAGTGTCTCATAGTTTACTTACCCTACTTCATCTGTAACATTATTATTTTCTGAACTTCCTTATCTACTTCTTCCTTATCATTCCTACTCAATAATTCCTTTATCTGCATGCACTTCATCTTTAACAATTTTAATTTTACTTCTACATCCTTTACCTCTTCCTCTATCTTACTTATTCTTTGCCTAACCATCTGCACTGCACTACCTATTTTTTCATCCATATCTTGTCACCCCACTAAAACATACTTTATCCTATCTTTCCTCAATTCCATTTTTTTCCATTTCTCCTTACTTTCTCTTTAAGCTATGTAAACTTAGAAATCAGTTTTTCATTTCTTTTATCACACTTACACACTGTCTACATAACCATAAACCTGTTAAATTCTTCCTAGTCTTATTTAAACATTTCAAGTGATAAACCTCATCACATATAGTACAGACTACCATAGTAGGCATAATTTCTTTCTGACTCTTATATATGCATTGTGGGATACAAATGCATTCCATATTTATTATTTTCAAGCCCCCTATTCTATATTTAACTTTATGTCCATTTCTATTCTTTAACTCTCTTTACACCAGGAGTCCCCAACCTTTTAGCACTTAAGAGCACATTCTATAATACCAGCCAGGTGGCAGGCACCATTTATTTTTTTCAACCAGATGGCGAGCATCATTTATTTTTTCAATGTAAATTTATAGTTGGATATTGTTAATAATACATATAATGTACAAAAAAAATATTTATTTCAAAAATAAAATTTTAACAATAATTAACGTTTATATTTTTAAACTGTAAAAGTATAGTATGCCCTACAAAAATAATTTATAAAAAATTTTAAAAATTAAGTTTATTTGTATCAGATAAATAATTTTTTATCGTGTTTGAATAGCAGCGGGAACACGTAAAATGGTCTGCGGGCACAATGGTGCCCACGGGCATAGGGTTGGGGACCCCTGCTTTACACAAAAGGAGAACAATTTTGCTTTCTTACAATGCCGATCGATAAGCACTTATTTCCCAATCTTAGGCCTCAAAATGTTATCATTCTCAAATAAATCACTTTCTTTCTTAAATTAAAAAAAAAAAACTTTAGTAGCAAACTTACTAAAAACCAAATAAACAAACAATTTTGGTATCAGTTAAATTCTCAGTTCTCTGAAGATAATTCGCAATATATATATATAAACTTTTAACAATTTTATTATCAATTAGATTCGAACTCAGACTTTCATACGACCCACCACTCTCAGTGCCATCTCATATTGCTGACCCAACTGATCACACACATGTTGAAAAGATAAATAATCACCAATATACATATTTCATGCTAAAACAGCAATCATCAGTTGGTCTAGATTACTATCCTCACACACATATATAATCAGTACTCAGCTTTATATTAAGATAGCCAATATTTATACTTTAATGGACAGGCTTCAAACTATTTCAACTCACAACTCTTTAGCCTTCCATTTCATTGAAAATCTGATGATGGAATGTTCAAAGCATTGTAATGATAAATATGCAAGGGTGGTCGTCTTCTCCCCCCCCCCCCTTATTAATTTTTTCTTCCCCCCCCCCCCATGAAAAGAAAAATATTTTTTTTTATATATATTTTTTTTTTTTTTTTTGTTTTTAATTATTATTTTATTCCTCCCTTTTATTTTATAATAAATTAAAAAAAAAAAAATATAAAAAAAAAATTTCTCATTAATGTGCATATTTATGTATATATGCTTACGTATATATGTATATGTGTTTAAATGCATGTATATTGTAATGATAAATATGCAATGATAACCGGATTTGAACCACGATACACAAATATGTTCTGTTAAATTTTGATTCAAATAAATATTAAATATGGTGAAAGTTGAATGATTAATAAAATTCAAATAAAGTGATCCAATTCAAATATATATATATATATATATTAACCAATGTAATATTGATGATTTATGACCTAAGTTCAAGTACTCTCAAAAGTATTTTATTTGTTTTTCAGTTTCAATAAAGTACAAAAAAAAGTAATAATGAAACTTTAAGGCACCAAACCTTCTGAATAGAACGTTTACTGCTGGCAAACTTATTAACTTTTGATCATCATCATTTATAAATGGTTGCCATCATCCCTACATGTCCCCCCAGTGGATTGCATGATTTCCCAGAGTTGTGGATATTATTAGCATTGCTGTTGAATGTTTACTATTATAATATGTTAGATTATTTCTACTATTGATTTGAATTGTTAAGTTAGAACAGTTAAAACTTTATTTATACTTTTCAAAACGCATTCGGCTATTAGTAATAGCGCAAGGTTAACATACAACACAACATTTTGTACTTTGTATTCTCATCTCTTTTTTAGGTGTTGCTATCCTGGCTAGCGATAGTTCTATTTGCCAAAAGTCAATAGGTCAATATTTACAAACAAAAAAGATACCTATTCAATGCTTGCACTCTGTGTTTATTATAGCAATGCCTTAAAAAGAGAAAAGAAAAATACCACTGAAAACGTTATGTTCTACATTAACCTATTTGTTATTACTGACACATAGTGTATTTGGAAAACTATAAATAAATAAAATTTGATTTTTTTCTAAAAATGTATAACAATTTAACTGTGTTAGTCCAGCATATAACTACAAGTAAAATGCAATTATCATGAACCTTCTGACAAACACACACACACATAATTAACATGTCTTGTAAAATAATCCTTGTAAGAACTAAAGTGAGGGTAAATTGAGCAGTGCCATATTCTTTGACTATCTATCATTTATATAAAAAAATGGCCACATTAACAAAAATCTACATACTTTATAGAGCATTGATTTATTTTATTTGTCTTAATTATTTTTTATATGTTTTTCAACACATAAATTTTTTATGTTTTTCTCAGTATTTTAATAATTATATATATATAAACAAAATATTGTAGTAAAGTACCAGATGCCTTAGAATCAGATTTCATTTGTAGTAGTAGTATTATATTTATTGGCCAGAACCTGTTCTAACAATCTAACTTCAGAAGGGAAAATAAGAAACATGTAGAATTAAAAGAAATCAAAATTGTTCTATATGTAATAAAAGAATAGAAATTGACTTGCACAACCAATCCCATTGTAACAATTAGAGCAAAAAGATAACAAATGGCATGAAAGATTCATAATAGTATAGGCTTATATTGACCTAAAGAAATGAATATAGTAAGATAAAAAAGAATAGAAGAGACACAGAGATATCTGTTTATGCTAAAAATGCTAGCTATCAGTTATTTAAAAAATCATATTTATGAGTATTAATAAATTATTGTGCTAAAGATCAATACAATATCTTTAGCCCAGTTATAGACTTTAAATTTAATTAAAGATCAGTATATTTCTATGTGAAGTTTTATTACTTTATTTCCACCTTCTCTCCAGATATATAATTTCCAGATTCTTTATAGTACTATTTGGGGTATTCACACTTCATATGTTGAGTAAAGACTAGTAAAAGAAAGGCAAATGATTCCTCAAGATGCACTTGTAACTGTACCGGCGTATTCAATTGAACCTGGACACAGTGATGAATATTTTTGAAAGGTTTATAACTCAGAGTGAAGAAATAGTGTTAATTCATCAAAAATGCATCTTGCTGGTTATTTTTCTAATGTCTTTATTCACTGTAATGAGCATTTGATGTAGCATTTTAAAAATATATCTGATACTTTGGATAGCTATTTATTATTAATTTCTTAGATATTTAAACTTTTTTTTAAACTCAGAGGCATTTCATTCTGCCATACATATCACTTTTATCATGTTGCATAGTTTGGCACAGATGGTAAAGTGTCCCATTTGGGGAATGGGAGATCCCAGGATCATTTTCAGTGCTTGCAGATCTGATGCTCAAATTTCTTATGAACTCCCAAGCAACAAATCCATTAGCATTTTGTTGCTATATTACTTTTCATATTCCATTAGTCTATTTGCATATTAATTATTAGAATGCTATATGTACATTCATTATCTAAACATTATAATTACCTTTAAAATATTGATTCATTAAGTATTTTGGCTGGTGTGGTTCAGTGCTACTGTTCTCAGATTGATTCCAGTTCTGTCATTCTAACATCTTATAAATTTCCAGGAAAGCCCTTTGATTATTTATTTAACCGCTTTTATTATTTATTTACTTGTTTTAAACAATGTTAATATAAATTTTATTTTGTTTTCTGCTTCATTTAAATTTTCATAATTGCTTTTCAATGAAAATGTTTTTAATTAAAATTGTAATAATTATTTTATTTTTGAATCAAATTATATCACAGACAGGGATGAAGTGTCCATGTATTGAACAGAATGAGTGCTTCCATAGAAAAATTCACAACTTTCAAAAGCTTTAATTAAAATTTAAAAAATTCACTTTCAATTTTTTTTACCAACAGTTGAATTGTTTTATATGTAGGGATTGGGAATGAACTCAACTAACTCATTCTTGCATTCTCTTTGATTATAAGAAGTTCAAACAATGCTAAGATCTAATTTACAGTTAAAACTTATAAGAATATTAAAAGGATTTGGAAGATAAAAATATATTGATAATATATTCTCTGATTTACAGATAAAAGAGTTTCAGATTTTTCTAGATGTGTTATATATATATATATTAGGTACTATTACGTAAAAATTGTTGTGGCAAATGAAATAAAAACATTATAAAAAAGATGTGTGCTTCTGTTTCTAAAAAAGTTGCACTTCATCACTGATCACAGACATATTGTTAGCTATATGGTAAAGATCAAAGGCTAATCTGGATCAATCATATGAATGTTAATTTACTGATTATAATATCATAACACTTTCACTATCAGTGAAGGAACAATATACTTCTACAAATATTAATGTGTGTTTATTTTTATCTGTTTAACCTCAGAATTATGAATTGGATACTTAGTTCTGGCATTATTTTTAAATTTTTCATGTGCATTTATTTTAGAGTTAATTTCAGAAGTTCTTGTAGGTTAATGTTAGACCACAAAGCTCTTTTAGCAGTTGTATGTCACATGTATAATTTTAAAAATGATTTTACATTTAAATGTAAAAAAACATTAAAGTATTACCAAAAGTAAAACAATTTATCTTTACACAAAATGTTTAAGTTTCATTGTAATGCTACATTCTTTTCATTAGCAGTTTAAATATTCTCTAAAGTAGTATAACCTATCTTTGTAATACACTATATAAACATATAATGTTTAGGCTTTATTCTAGATCATACATGCACTCTATAAACATAATGAATACTTACTAATAATGATTCAATTGATTTATTTCAGCATTTTGAACGTCGTCGGCTAAGAAGAGGTTTTATTCAGTATATATATGTAGACAATGGCTGATGTGCTTTCAGCTGATGAAGACAAATTCATAATTCAGTGTTTTATTATCTTTTATTACTGAATGTAATACAATATAAATACTTCTCTTCTTTTTGCACTTTTTCAAGCAATTTAATTTTTTTCTTATTAAAGATGTCTGATGAAGGCTGCAGATTCAGATGAAACACAAAGATAAAAAAGTAAAAACTGCTCGAAAAGTGCAAAAATTAAAAAAAAGAAGAGAGAAAGTAGTTTCTTCTATTTACCAATACTATATAATGTAGCAAACTTATTGAAAAAAAAAAAAAAAGAAAACATCAATTTACTGTACTTATTTTTTAAAATTTTATAGTTAATAATGTTTTTCAAATGTAAATTGTCAATTATAATGTCATTTGTCATTTTTAAATTTCTTTTGTTAAACCTATCATTTAAACTTTTTTAAAAAAGAATGTGTTATAGAAATAGATTGTGATTACCATTTTAAAAATGTTAGATGACTTTTTAATTGACAGTTTGTATTTTAAAAATACAATTAAACAAAAAAAAAATTAAATAAATAATCTAAATACATTTAATTTCCATATACTGTATATAAAAGTTAATGTTTACTGCAGCATTTATTTCTGATATATATCAAATGATTTGAAAAGTTTTATATTGTGGTGATTAGTATATCTACCTGCCATGTTTATAACCTATGATTCAAATTTTATAAGAGTTTGAACATTTCTAAGCAAAAATGGTTTGTTTTTTTTTTTGATAGATATCCTATAGTCAATTTCGATATGCAGTTCAGTAGTCTCTCTGTTAAAGACTAAATAAGTAATGATTTCCATTTTATTATTCTTTTACAAAGAAATGGTGGAGATATCATTGCTCCCACATTGAATGTGCTATCTTATTTTTTTACTAATACAATTTAACACACATCTCCCATAAGTCTCTGGATTTTCTAAATTCAAAAAAGTCATTCCGTAAACAATTAAATAGTAACTTGGTAAGTCATGGGATGTTTGAGCTTCAGAAATGGTGAATAAATCTCTTTAGCTTTTGAGTCCATCACTCCACCGTTACACTAAAATACATAGACTAATGGAACTCAATAATAAATGACAAAATTGAAAGAAATTTAAATGTATTAATGCACAATGACATTTTATTAATGAATGTTGTTTAAAAAAGATTATTAATTAAAACAAAAGTATATTATTTACATTGGAAGAGTGTTTCTTCTGTTTACTTATTGTCTTTCTAAATACTGCATTGATAGATGATGAACCAATACTATATACTTCATACAACTTATGGGCAAGAATTATTAATTAAAAGAATTAAACTCATTGCTTACCATATTTATGACAAATATTGTTTCTATGTAGGACTGAATTAATTAACCTGTACCAATATGCAGTTACTCAAATCTAAAAAATCTGGGATCAACTCCTAAATAATGAAAAAAAAAATGCAATTGAGCAAGCTTATTGCCCAGTCTGCCACTAGGGTGTTCAAACATCACGATGTTTCAAACAAGTGACTTCAAAAAGATTATTATTATCAGTGATAATTAATAATGTATATTGATTAAAAATATTACTAATTAAAGACTAGAATTTACCTCTGCATATTTTATTGTGCTTGTTTTAAATAACATGGTATTTCCAAATGGTTTATTGCTTGGTATTTTACACAAAATTTGAGCACTTGCCATGACAGAGGTGAACCACAATCCATGGATCTTGAATTCAGAGTAAGTCATTTTATCATGGTTCCAAGATAAAATTGCCATTAAAGATCACTGCAGAGCAAATGTCTTTCCAACAGGTCCTTAAACAGTGAAGAGAGTTACTCCCAACATACATCTCTCCATACTTTTTTGAGTGGTCTGAAGTCTCTGTATTGCTCTTCTATTAAGTGTCCAAGTCTCAGATCCATAAGTAAGAACTGGTAAAACACATTTATTAAAAATCTTCCTTTTCAAACACATAGGCATACTTCCTTTTAATATCAAGTTATTTCTATCAAAAGCACACCAAACAAGTTTAATTTTATGATTAATTTCATCTATTACATTTTCATCTGTATTAATAATCTGATAAAAGTATTTGTAGCTGTTAACTTCTTCTAACTCATCATAATCAATCTTTATTTTTATATTTTAAGAAAATCCATTGAACATTACTTTAGTCTTTTTAACATTTATTTTTAGTCCTACTTATCTACTTTCATCAGCTAACTCCTGCAACATTTCCTGCAGATCTGAAGCATTATTTGCAAAAACAACTATATCATCTGCAAAATCTAAATGACTTAAATAATCTCCATTTACTTTTACTCCTTTAGCTTCCCATTTTACTCCACAAAATACTTCTTGCAGCACTGCTGTAAAAAGTTTTGGAGATATGGAGTCACCATGTCTTACACCCTTCTCAATGTTTCAAGAGCAATTTTTCTTCATTTTATTCTAGAGCCATCTATTGTAAGATTGAGTAATTAATGGACAGGTTATTATATAAAGCATCCCAGATTTTCCATATCTGATTTATACTAATGAAATATTACATAATTTATTTTTCTTAATTTGGCATACGTTTTCTGGAACAATTTCTCTCCATAGCCATCTATTATTAGTTTGGGAAATTAGTGAATACTAGATGACCTTCATAAGAAATTCTCTTCATTCTATCCCAGAATCATCTATTGTTAGATTAGATAATCAGTGGGCACTAGATTATAGTGCTATTATATTTGTGTTTTCAGATTTCTTCATAAAAAATTTTACACTTGAAGGGTAAGCAGAGAAAATCACAAGATGTTTTTTGAAATGGTATATAATAGGCCAAATAACCACTTTTAATATTGCTTAACATTGATATAGGAGAAAAACTCCAGATAAATTTTGAATAAACCCTATATTCTTCAAGAATTTGTTTATATAGGACCATTTAATGCATAAAATCATTACTTTTTTTAACCATATGGGTAAGAGCTTTCTTATTTTTTGGAAAAATGTTTATGCACTTTTACTATTGCCCTCAGAGTTGTTTTTCTTTAAAAGATTTTACAAAGTTTGGTCAGCCATTTTTGTCATCATATTTATTTGATTTTTTTTCATGGAAAGTATATCAATAATGTGAGTATTTAAAATAATTAATATCATCCATGTTATTTTCACATTGTAGGTTTTCTACTAAAGAGAATATCTTCCATTCCATAAATTATGGCAACATTATATTCATTTGATCAAAAGGTCATGATTCAACTGACCAAATGGATTACTGGCAATTTATTCTGGACCACTATTGGACAATTCATGTTTGCATGGTTGAGAGAGTGACATATTTTATATCTATTAGTAGATCAAATTTTTTCAAGATTCATGCTTCAATGGTAGGGTATTCTCTTGTTTATGACCTGAGTTTAAATCTAAGTAGATAAACTTTGAATTTTTTTCAGATATGTATCTTGTAGTCAATTCTGTTATCTATTCATTATTGGTTGGTAAATGGATATTTAGTTCTTTTTAATTAAGGATTAAAGCAATTTCAGGTTGGCAAGTCTGGTAAGTATTGCTTTTTCCCTCACTGTTCCTCTGTGAGGAATTATTTAATTACTATAAATAAACTATAAGAACACTTTCTCTATATAATTTTACACAATATTATGCTCCATTTTACCACACCTTTAGAATAACTCACAGTTTTGACTGTCCAATAATTCTCTTCAGAGCTCTTTCCAATACTTTTTTTTTAAAGAAAGTTATTTTTATCTCTATCAATTCTATTGATCAGTTAATGTATTTTTTTTTTAAAGTTTTTATTTTAGATTTATGTTTGTAAGATACTTTTAAATAATGTTTTCTAACTTGGAGTTTGATACAAATGATTTTGATGTAAAATTGTTTGTTGTAGAATGTTTCATCCATGTAATATTTTTTAAAATTGTTTTTATGCTATAGTATTAATAGTAATAGGATTTTCAATACAAATCTAATTTTTTTTTTGATCCTGCTTTATGAACCATATTGCAATAAATTCACTACTTCTTACATCTTAGAATCCAATTATCTCCCCAGGTTTATTTCTTTTTTCCCCTTCTTCTATTCCTCCCATTTCATTATCCTACACTCCAAAAATAAATCTTCAATAACCTATTTTATATTTCTCCCTAAAACACATTTAAATCAAAATCCTTATTCATTGTCACTTTCTGTCTAATAAGAAAAGTTCCTGCTCTTGCGCAAAATAGTAATAAGTCTTATCTCGTGGTATTCTTTCCTATCTTATACAATTTTTATTTTTACATAATTCCAGATTATCTTTTATTCATATTTATTATCCATAAATGTATTTCTTTTTCTTTAATTACTGTCCACAATTAAACACCTATAATACATTCTCATATAAATACATGGAAATAAATTGTCTGATATCAATTTACTTTGTATATTGTAAACAAATATTTTTTAGCAAATATTTTAAATATTATTTTTACCAATATATTTTCATTACTGGGCCTTTGCCAAGTGTTAAAGTAGGAATATGACTTCTTTTCATATAATTCTATACAATTCATATTTATTGTACAAGAAACATGTTATTTAAAATAATAATGATCAAATATTCATTTATCCATCAATATTGAAAAGATACCTAAGCTTAGCTGTGAAATGGCTACTTAAAATTTTTTGAATATGCTTGAGAAATTCTCAGCCATTTGAAAAATATCTTCCAACTTCAACTATGGATTTGAATCTCTAATTATACATATTTCAAATATATATACGTATATATATATATATATATATGAATGAAAATAAGTTGCTAAAAATAGTATTTAATTGAATTATGTGGATAGAACAACCAGCATATTGGGTAAGAAAGATTTTTTACAATCTCCAAAGTTAATAGATATCAGATAATTTATGTCCATGTATTTATATAATAATATATTATAGGTGAATAATTATGAGAAGTAATTGATAGATGACAATACATAAAAACTCTTTAATAATCATAACAATCAATAGAAATTTCACTGTAAAAGTAATTTGTTCTTGAATTTGATGAAAAAAAAAAGGAATTAATTTTTAACTACAAGTTTAAGTATTTAGTCAGTTAATATGTATAATAATAGATTACAGTATGATAATGAGACGTCAAATAACAGTCAACTGTAAACTGAAACAATACAATTCTTATTGATCTATTTCAGATGAATGCTCTCTGCATCAGTTATGTTAAACCCCAACATTTCTAACTACAACCCAAAATAGATCTGAATCTTAGTTCTACTAACTAGGCTTCACTATGCATCTACAACTAATATGTTATTCAGAAAAGACAATAATTCCATAGCCTATAAAACATTTCCCCACATAATTGTTATTTAAAACCAAGTGAATTTATTTCAACAAATAAATTAGTAATATAACTTATGTAGTAATCTATTTCTTTAAATTTTAGTAAAAAATAAATACATAATTAAAATAAGTAAAATTTAAAATATATCTAGAAAAATAATCACATGAATTTTAATCAGATTTCTTTGGTCCATGAGTGGGTATTGATTATATTACATGATCAAAAAATGTATAATTATCATAAAAATTGATGATAAAAGATAAAGAGGATGATTAATAGCAAGATGGAAGAAGTCCATCTATATAGACAAGATTGACAGGATAACTAGATGGCAGGTATATTATGAAATGATATAATTCATTAAAAAGTGTATAATTATTATAAAATTGGTAGTGAAAGATGAAGATCATAACTAGTAATTAGATTAAAGAATTTCATCAAAATTGATGGTGGGGGGGGGGGAGTAATTAAGAGAAAGAACGATAGACTCTAGCAACATAGTGGAGACCTGAAGGTTAATCAAATGATAGATTATCTTGAAGAAATTTATTCCAGTAATTACCAGCAAATATTTTTATGTCTAAATTAAAACTTAATTACCATTTTGATAAATTGAAAACTAATAAGAGTGTATATGCTGAGCTAAAAAGTAATAATACAAATAAAACACACTAGTAGCTGTCAAGGTAATTAAATGAATCGAATTATTTTAAATACCTTAAATAATTGAACAACTTAAGACTGTCGAAATAGTCTAAACAAAAAGTCTTTTTTTTTATATATTTACATCAACTTTTTATGCGTACTTTTGGCTTAAATTTAACATCAAAAAATGAATGTAGAAAGTTGGCATTCAGCAAAACTACGTTTTTGTAGAAGATAAAATGAAATACCTATTACATCTACAAGCCGATGCCAAATTGGAGAATGCTTACTGAACAAATTTATATATATTTATTTTTATGTATAGTTTGGTATATATTTACAAATATTAGATATAAATATAAAATGTAGTTTTTGTATTTACAATTAAAAATAACGTTAAAGGCATTTTTAAAATAATTGTTTAATACATTAATTAACCTTTTCATTCAGTACACTCAAAGTTTACTATAGTAAATAGAGGGATTTGAACTTAGGATTTTCAGTCTATATTCATCCTCCACTCCATCTCAAACAGTCGATACACATCACTATCCTAATAATATAAATGGATACATAATGGTCTGATATGAGGCATTAGATTGACATAACGTCTACATGGGTATGACCACAATATCAAATCAACCAAGGGCTTTAACATTCTGCCATTGGTTTTTCAGTGAAATGGACCATTGAATAGTTGGAAGAGTGAGAGGATTGAAGCCTATCCATTAAAGTTTGAGAATCGCTATCTTAATATAAGCTGAGGACCGATTGTATATATGTGTGAGAGATTATGATCTAGCCCAACTGATGAGTGGTGGTTCTGCACGAAATACACATATTGGAATTTTTTTCTTTTTCACATGTCTGTGATCATGTGTATTGGTTGCTTGAGATGGAATGGAGGATAAATATAGACTGAATATCCTAAGTTCAAATCCCTCTATTTATAAATGTACATGCATGTTAATGAATTTTCTAGAAACGATTGATATCATAATCTGAAGGTCATGAGTCTGATTTTCACTTTGGACCTGTTGAATTGATGGCAGATTCTGGAGCTCAATGTCCATACATCATGGCTCAACTTTGTTACTTCTAGCTCAAACTTCATGTGAATTTCCAAACAAGAAAGCATTTTTTATATCATCATAATAGATTCTTGATAAAAAAACAAACAATAACAATAATGATAGCTCTACTTACATTAATACTAATAGAAGTTTTGAAGGGAGGGAATGTCCAGTAGTATTCCTGGATGTAGAGTTAATCCATAGAAACTTTTAATTTCACCACAATATATCATCTTTATAATATAGTTAAAGTTTATATGAGCTAATGTATTACCATCACCATATACAATGATACTGGTATTTTTTATAATAAATATATCAGATTTTATTACTGATTAGAAAGGATATACAATGGGACCACAAAGTATGCTCTATTTTATTCCAATTCCCATGCATTCAACATATATAACAGCTCATATTTTGTAGATAAACATTGATTAGATTAGAATACATATTATTTATTAAACTGCAAGTATACAATATTTCAACACACATATATGTAACACACATACTTTTTATATGTATAATATACATATATAAATAAAATGTATAGTATAAACAAAATTTAATGTTTTACAGAGTATGTGCTCACTTATGCACTGAAGCAATAATTATGGAAAAACCTGGTTACCACATTTTTATTTTTAAATTAAAGTAAATAACAGAGCTGACCCACATTGAATATTCTGGGAGATATTCTTTTTTTTTTTTTTCAATAACTTTTTTCTTTTATAGAAACATAATAGACTAATTTCCTTATCAAGAAATTGCAATCTCTAATTACTTTAATGCTTTTAAATCAGTATTAATTTTTAATAACATCAGCAAACTTTTCATACTGTATGTGTAAACATATAAAATGGTGATCATGTAATGATTTTATTAACTTTTAACTATGGTCCAAATTTTTGTAAAACTTTCAGCATTGCACTTAGAAAATATTTTACTACACAAAATATTGCCCATCAAATTAGGAAAGGATAATAAAGAAAGAAGTGAATGTATGTGCTTTCAACATGAAGTGAAATATTTTTATTAATATATATAATCTTATATACCATTCTGAGATGGAATAAATGGCTACTGGTGCATTGTAAAATTTATTTACAAATTTTACTTTTTTTTAAACACTAGTGCTCAGAGAAGCAAAAACAACCACTAAAAGCTGTAAAATTTGCAAATTTCAATAGTATTTGTTGTTTATTTATATTTTTATTTATGTTTATATTTTTCTTTGGATAGTGTATAACTGAAGTCATGTAGTTAGATATAGAGTAATTTGCAACTCTACTGTAATATCTGCATTTATATTCAACACATTCTAATGCAAATATATCTATGGCTTTTTTTATTGGTCTAATTAATTTGAGTAGCAATTTAATATTACATTAATCTTTTTAAGGATCCTTATGAGATGACTTGCAGCCACTTCAAGTTGCTTGAATTCCGTTATTTTTAATGCTACAGTAAAAATTTTGCGCTTTTTTCAAAGGTTAAAAAAAGTTCCGTAAGATGCTGCCCTCTCTTGAATTATTTTACAAGTAAAAAATCAATAAAACTAATGTCAAAAGTATAACAAAAGAAGTAGGATGAACGTTCTTCATTTTGATTGGCTGTAACCATCAAGTTCAAAGAAAGCCGCTTGTCAAAGCCACTCGTCAAAACGAAACTGATAAGATTTCTTTTCTTTCATTTGAAAAATGATAAACAAATGTTTTAGACCATTTTCAAAGTATTTTTTGACATATTATAAATTATTTTAATAAAATATGCTAAAAATAAAATTATTTTAAAAAAATAGTTAAGAATTTAGCAAAATTATTTACTTATCCATGCAACGTAAAATTGACAAAGAAATCACTGACATCATCAAAGCTATTTGGTTGGTCAGTAATATTTGTTTTAAATTTGCCATGGTTATCGAATATTTTTAAATTATAAATGAAAATTTATTTTTGAAAAAACTTTCGTTCATTTTCATAACCTGACAAATTATTAATATACTTTTTACAAGCGAATCTAAAGTGAATATAATATTAAAAGATGAATATATTTTGACAGTTGAGTTTGTGTCTTGACCAATTAAAAGTTTCGACTTTTACCTCACTCGGCCAATAAAATAACAGCCGCTTAAAAGGTTAAATCATTATAATGATATTTTAAAAAAATCATTTATTTCTGTAAAGCTCAATTAAAAAACCATTTATAATGATGTTTAATTAAACAAACATTTAGTCACTCCCTTTCTTCTTTTTTTAGTAGATTAGGTAATAAGATTTATTGTTATTTAATTAAAAATGGAGTGGTGGGGAGGGGAGCAGGATAACTTTGCTATTTTATTTTTTTAAATAAAACAAAAATAGGAGCTCATTATTTGGCTAAAAAAAATTTGTTTTTTTTTAAATTATGATTCTTGTTAAATGACTTTTTATTTGTTTAATTAAAATTTATATGTAAGTACAGTAATTTTGTATAGTATTTTATACATGTCCAGATTTGGATCCAAGACAAGTAAACTTAATGTTTTTTCATAGGCTTAGAATTTCTCTTTCAGATAGTGAGTGTGTTGACAATCTGGTTAATCATTTAAAAAGCTTCGTTAGTAAATGGTTATTCAGCTATTTTTATCTAGAAGATAAATCAGGGTTAAAAATTGGCTGCTTTGGGATTAGTGGTGCTGTGATGTCATAATTATTCTAATTTTGCGAATTATTCTTACACTTTAGGTTTGTTATTTTTTTAAAAATCAACAAACTTTATATTTGAAGAATGAATTTTTGAATTCAACTAAATTTTAAAAAATTATTATGAAGGCAAACTTTATATTTAAAAAATTTAAATTTAAGTTAATTAAAAAAATTATTATGAATACAATGTAAATAAAATATTTTTTGGATGGAAAAATTAATAAACAAAAGCAATTTTTGACATTCAGTTTATTTAATTCAAATCTTTTATTTATATCGTATTCATAATATTTTTTTAAAATTAACTTGAATTCAAAAACTCATTTTTTAAATATAACATTTGCTAAATCTAAAGTGATACTTCGTCAATAATGAAAATATATTCACAAAGTTAGAACAATTATGACCAGATGATTACGCCACAGTAATGCTAATCCCAAGCATCAAAAATTGCTCAAATTTTTGGCAAGCTTGATGAATTCTATTTCTTTACAGTTTCTCTGTAAGGGGTTTCTGGAGTCGATTTGGGCTATTTAAAGTTTATTTGCCATTTTTGCCACCTGTATTATATGATAATACTGTAGAATAAAATTTAAATCTTTGTAAGTTTTTATCTTAGTTCATTTCATGCATTTCTTGTATGCTTGAATGTTAGTACTCTGTAATATTTAGAACATTTTTGTCAAAGCTTATGAAGAATTTATACAACTTCTCAGATATGATTATTTGACTTGGTAATAAACAAAAATGTGTTTTAGATTTAAAAAAATTATTGTTCTTCTTTCTGCAATGTCAATTTTTCTTAAGTTTACAACTTACAGGTCAGAATAGTTTAATTCCTATGATTAGCTTGAGCATATTGCTAATATAGATTAATACATAATGTACAAAAATAATCATAGCATTAAGTGTGAATTGAGAGATTTTGGTAGAAATAATATTAAATGAATATATGTCCATATGCTTGAAAAAGATGACTTTTTATTAAATGTGTTTTTATTTGATTATGGATCTGCAATTTAGACACTAAACAGAAAAAATCCTATAAAGATCATACTGAAAGATATGAAGAAATGTATGATAGGAATAACAGTCAAAAGTGACATACAGAGTTGAGAAAACAAAAAGATATTACTGACATCATTAAAAAATTTCAAAGTTTGCAATGCATTTTGGCTGGACATGTTATTAAAAAAATAATACATGGACATCATTGCTGAAATGGATTGGAAAAAGTAGTTTGATCGTAGAAAGATATTTATTCTAACGTAGCTGGCCAACCTGTGAAATAATGATGATTGAAAAGAAAAACTCAATTTGTAACTTTTTGAAGCTTTTACATTATTTACAACAACAACAATAAAAACAGCTATTCTTAATCTAGCTAATATTTGTTTAATTTGAATGATTTACTAGAACAAAAATATTAAAATGCAAATTAACATTTATAATAATTTAAATAAAAACAAAATTTAATTATTTACATAAAAAATGAAAAAAGATCAAAATTATAGCTTATTTTATTTTCTTCACTCTTGGAAATTTATGAATAATACAAGTAATAATAATTTTCATTAGACTAGAAATTATCCATTATTATTATTTCTGTAGTGGAATTTTCACTTACACCACTTTTTCAGTCTTGTGTGAAAGTGGTGCAAGTCAAAATTACACTTCAGAAATATTATTCCATATAATTTACATAAATGTGTAATTAGGTAAATAACTTTTAGCGGATCAATTTTCATACTAAATGTAAGCTTTGTGGTATTTTTTTAAATTACTGAAAAGGTTGTAATACTTCCATAAATGTTCTACTAAAAAAGCAATAAATCTAATTGTGCAAAAAAAAAAAAAGAATTAAATAAAAAATATATATTTATTAAAGCTAGCTAAATTCTGTTTTGCAAATATTTAATCAATCTCAACCTTTAGGTTTGAAACTAGTAATATCAACCGTAAGCACATACTCTCAGAAATAAACATGAAGATGTTTAAAACCAAAAAAAAAAAAAAATCAAGAAGTAGCATACTTTGATTTCTACGAATTGTGATATTCCCTAATTTAGAAGAGATAGCAATAAGATATAATCCACGAAGATAATTTGAAATAAAACATTTTTGCATTACGCATTAATTCAAAACTTTATATAATTAATAAAAAAATCTGGAATAGTTAGTTATTGGGCTGGAAATAATGCTCATATTATTTATGTAGATGCCATATCAGTACTCAATATAAGTTCACAAAATGTTTTTATATAGAAGGTCTAAGGCATTAACTCTTTTTTTTAAAGAAAATTGAAATGAAAAATACCATCCGATAGGGAAAACTTAATAAAATGAAACTTTCACAGACAATATTATGTACTGCGTGAATTTTTTTTTTATCATATCCACATTTTTAAACTTTTATAATTTTAAATTCCATTTAAAATATTTTTTCCTCTCATAAATATTAAATAATTAATTTTTTTAAGACAGTAAAAAAAAAAAACGTAACTATTTGTAAGCCTGCAGCTATTAAAATTTTGCACAGGGGGCGCTAGTGTATGTGATTTGGCTGTGTAAATATCTCTTCTGATAAATTGTGATCATTATTTTCATTTTCATTTGTTAAAATGTATTTTCATTTTCTGCACTTTAAATAATAGTAAACATGCCATGTGAAAAAATCTGATTTAGCCAAATTGGACTTGCACCTATCTGCATATATATAAAAAATTATAGTGTGTGTGGAAACATTAAATAAAAAGAAGAATAAAAAAAAGTTTGTCTCATTTTAAATTAATTTCTTAGTAGGAAATTTTACACCGTACAGATTTCAATATGAACTTAATTACACTTTTAAAAAAAAATATTTTTTTTATATTAATAGATTTTTTTAACCTTGTATATTAATCATATTTAACTGGGGGCAGGCCATTATTAATTCTCACTTTCAAAATAAACTGTAAACAGCTAATTTGAGATGGATATTAAAAGTTTTTTATTCCTAAAAGGAGAAAATTGTTCAGTGTTTGTATTTTTACTGTATAATATTTAACAGATGAACACATAATTTATTGACTTGGCAATTGTAAAACAAACCTTTGAATAATTTTTATTAGTTAACATATCACACACCATCTGTTGGCGTCATTACTTCGGTGCAATTAGTAAAGTAATATTTTGAATTTGAAGGGAAATATATTAAACAAACAACAACAATGAGAATGTTTATTGAGATTAATATAAGTTAGTTATTAAAATTAAATCATACTTTTAAAATCTAAAATTAAGTTTAGCCAGTTTAAATTGAACATGTGCGTGTTAGCACACACACACGATATATTATTAAATTAGCACCTGCGCCATATCCTGATACTTTATTACTGATAGTGGTCACTAAGCTTAAAATTCTATGGTTAGTTGCATTAGTATATCTTTGAATAGAGAACTAATAGCAAGATTCTGATAAAATGTTATATAATCAAGCAATATGTATTAGAAAACATTAATGATTAAAAAACGACTACATTTGAAAACCCATATATATATACTTTTTAAAACTATTTTAAAAATCATTTCAATTCAAAATTGAAAAAAATTAATTTACAATTCATGTGACAATTCTGCCATATATGATTTAGTGCAGTGGTAGAGTGTCAGATTGAGGAGCATAAAGGTCTTGGAACAATTCCAGTTCTGACATTTCCAGTTCCTGGGTTATGAACACCCAGATAAAAAAGCCCTTTGATTATTTCTGCCCTTTGTTATTGCAGTGTTAGAGTGTCAATCTCTGGAATGTAAGGTCCTAAGGTGGATTCCAGTTCTGATATTTCAGGCATTTGAACTTCTTACAAATCATGAGTAATACTTATAGTAATTCGATTACTTTTATGTAACAGTCCTTATATAGGGTATATGAGCACAGACTTTCAGATGACCCATAATTCTCCACTCTATCTAATAACACTGATACACTCAAGCACATATATGCTGAAAAGATAAATAATCACCAATATACACATTTCATGCTAAACCAGCAATCATCAATTGGTCCAGATTATCATCTCCCACACATATATACTATAAGTGCTCAGATATATATATATATATATTAAGATAGGCAATCTTCATACTTTAATGGACAGGCTCCAATCTACTATACACTCCAACTCTTCAACCATCCATCCAATTGAAAATCTGATGATGGAATGCTCGAAGGCCACCCTGAGACTGAGATTCTTGTCACACCCAATCTGAACCCCACATGTACAGGACATAATCCATTTAATACATATGCAAGGATGGGCAGACATCTCTACAATGTAATAAGTTGCAACAGTCCTTATAAATCTCTATCTTTACCACTTTGATTGTGTGATTACTTGTATTTTATTTGGTTTAAATCTTACTTAATTTTTTTTTAAATTGGCATAATGTATTTGTGTTATCCTTAGTTAAAGTAATTAAATTCTAAGTCCTAGAAATGCTGAATAAGAAAAGCTTCAGTGTAGACTTTTCTTAAAACTATAGCTAAGCACTTTCAATATCTTAGTTATTATATCATATTCATAGCTATTAATAAATCTCATTTTATTAATTTGCTAATAATTACTACTAACATTTAAAAGTTAATTGTTATGAATGAAAGCATTTAGGCATACTCTTTTGGAGCAGTATTTAACTAAAATATAACATCTTGTATGGTAGCCCAATTCTGAATTGTGAACCATTTTGGTCATTTGAACTTGTATTAGCATAGTTGATGATTCAGAATATTAGTATTGTATAACATCTTATAACTTAGTTAATTAATAACTTAATTAAAAGCATTGAAATGCTTTTATTTATTATAAGATTCTATGATGCATTAATGACATAATTCGCTATTCCATTAATTTTAACAATTCCAAAATTCATGTTTAACAATTGGAATTCATTTTACAAAAATTCATTAATTTACTTTTTACAATAGCATAACAATAAAAAAAACTAATAAACATAAAATCATTGTTATCATTATATATTTTATATTTCTATTTAATTTTTATATTTGGAAAGTTCAAATATTTTTTTTTAGAATTTTTTTCATTTGTAAACTTATATTTCTAATAAATCAAACCTAATTTATTGGTTCATAATGTTGAATAAAAGTTTTAACATGAAAATTCAAATGTTTAACCATGAATTTGAATTACCACTAGGGAAAATAGGAAAAATATTAAAATGTGAGAGGTTCAATATCTATTAATTTTAACAATAATGCGAGCAAATAATAATTATTAAATATTTGCTGAGAATATTTATGAAGTAATAATCTTTGATTGCATATACTATGGTAATCTTTTATAAGTCAAATTTATAAATAGTACGTTTATTGAAGTTTGTTCCTTTATAATTATTATTGTAATTGCTTAAACTAAGTTAATCATCTTTACTACTATTATTTTTTCATTCTCAGTCTATTTTTTATGCTACAATGTCTTCAGTCATTTAGATTAATACAGGACATGGTTATTATGATTCCTATCGTACTTTTGGTCATCTCTTTGCACCAATTGCAACAATGGAATTGTATGGTTGCACAACCACAATTTCATCCTTTAATACACATTATTTTGACACTAGTCTTTGTTTTTTAACTTTATTTTTTTCATTTCTCTCTATTTGAATTGGTTCATTTATGAATGACTGTTGATTTACAACATTTCATTCTTTGACTTTATTAGCCTGATATATCATTTCACTTTATTATTTCTTTATGCGCTGATTATTTTATATAGCAGTTAAATAAATTTGCCTTTCTTTATACTTTTTTACAATCCAATAATTTATTCATGACTTGACAAAACCTTTTTAATTTGACAATTGATGGTCTGTTGAAACTGTAATAAGGTTTTGTTAAGATTAGAATAAAATTGAGTCAGCAGTTAAGAAGCATTGGAATAAGCTGGATGCTGATCAGTCAAAACTATAATAAAGTTTGCTCAAGTCGAGAATAAATTATTGCATCTAAAAAGTGTGTAAAAAAAGCATTTATTTAATTGATAATCTTATATACTGAATTCTTTTTATATCCTCAGCATATTTTTATTAAGTGATGTTTAATAATTTCTCTGTGTTTTTATACTTAAAAATCATGTTTAATTTAATTTATAATTAAAAAACCTATTAAATTTATTTATTTAACCTATGGTGTGTGCACATTAACATGGATGTGCTGACATGACCAGGAGTCCATAAGTTGAAGTCTTGAAGTTTGGTCCCAAAGATACCATATTCTATTTTGAATCTTACAAACAATCCCAATGTTAAAAACTCATAAGGAATGGAAACAAAACACAAGGTGGCACAGTGAGGAGATGAGGATAAATGGATTTAGAAAACTAGGCTCACCAGACTTCATCTACTTCACATCAAACTTGGATATGGAATAAATATCAATTCCCAAAATCTAAATAATTTAATGGTTGATTGGTCAAAAGTTTATAAAAAATTCTAACACATAAAGTGACAGAGATGAATCCACAATTTAGAGTCCTTAAACCCCAAAGTTTACCACTCTATACACTAAACTCTGAAGGGCAAAAATAATCAAATGATTCATTTTTCAGAAGTTCATAAAAGTCTGAGTACCAGAAGTGAAGAAGCTTAAACCATGATCCATGTTCTTTGAGCTATAGAGACCAATACTCTACCATGAATTAATGCATTGAGGCAAAGTTTGAACCCAGGAAGTGACAATTGAAGCTGTGATCCATGGACTTTGAGCTTTAGTCTGTCATTCTAACACTGCACTAAACCATACAAGACTATAATTTAAATGAACATTTTATTTTTATTGTAAATTATTAAAAAATCTTTTATTTAGTCCTCACATTATCTGTTATTTATTTATTGTCCACTATTAGTGGTTTTAAATAATAAAAGTAAACTAGAGGTTTCATGTTTATAGGAGCAAGCCCCCCCCCCTCTCAATCATATTTTTACTTTTATAGTCAGCATATTAATCATTCTAGATTAATTTGAAACCTCCACATTCTAGAATCTAAATAATAAAAGACAGAGACCCATTTACCAACAAACTAAATGACTAGTTAGGTTGGTTATGTTCTGGCTATCTGAAACAAAATCTTAAATCTGCTTGTGATCTGGAAAAAAACTTCCAACATTTACCAGCATGGATTCTTATTCCAGATGGTGGTTATATGCTACTTTGAAATAATATGTTATTAAAACAGGCAAAACTCTCCATACAATTCATGTGATGTTTAGTGGTTTAAAAAATATATGTGGTAGGTAAAAAATTTTAAATAAATATTCCACCACAAAGCAAAAGTCTCTCTAAAAATCCCTTATAAAAAATAGTATCCACTAAGCTCTTCAATTGCTGGATTGTAAAGTTTGAATGGTATTCCATCCTTGATTTATAATCTAGCTATAGATAGTTAGATACCCATTTATTGGTGGTTAGTGAAATTGGCTAAGAAGCCAGTAACTTGAGAGAATGAGAGAAAAATTCTAAATCTTTTGAAAATAAATTTTATTTGGTTCAGATTCGAACCCTAAGTCATATGGCAGATAAATGTAATCATTGCACTATGAGTACTTATTGAATTATATATATACTTTTAAGAAAGATTGAATATAATAAAAAAGTAATCCCCCCCCACACACACACACATGTATATATAGTATATATATATCTACTGTATGTATTATTTTTTTAGGTCAACATTTTTTAGAAATATTGCTTATGAGTTTCCCCATCCCTCTTTATTAATATGTATGATTTTTATTTTCATTTTAGGTATCAACATTATTTCATGATGCAAGTTTGGGGAATATAGTTAACATCATTTTGGTCCGTTTGATTATATCAGAACATGATCAGGTAAAGATTTTTTTAAATACAAATATATTTTGAAACTATATTCATTATTATATATATATACAGTGAATTTTAAAAAAGCGGTTGTATGATTTTTTGTAACAGACATTTGTAATGTCAAGGAAAATGCTTTATAATAAAAAGAAATTAAATTTTTACCTAAATTTGATAAATTTAATTTTTTTCAGTTTGGAAAATAAAATGTTTTAATTGCTAACAAAATGTCATGTGATCTTTAGTAATTTTTTTAAAAAAGTTAAATAAAATTAATAAAAAGCAGATAGAAATCATTAAGATAAAAAACACAAAATTGGATTACTATTTAAATAAATTATTAATAAATCTAATTTATTTTTGAATAATTTATATAAAGATTTAGCTTTAATTCTAGATTTGTTTTTAAATTATATATCCTTTATTAGAATCTATTTATAAAAAATTAGAGTGAAGCTATTATATGTGTTTTATAAATATATACTACTTTAATTAAAACAATATCCAATAATCATCATCATCATCAACCATTATCAATCAACTGCAGGATGAAGGTCTCTCCAAGTTCAATCCATATTTTCCTATCTTTAGCTTCTCTTATCCACATCACCCCTGCAAACTTTCTTATTTCATCCATCCATCTCACATGTGGTCTCTTGCTGGGTCTTTTACAATCTCTTGGAATCCAGTTTAAAATTTCAATTGTCCATCTATTATCCTCTCTTCTAACAATATGTCCAGCCCAACTCCACTTCAGTCTTTTAATTTTTTCAATGAGGTCAGTAACACCTGTTTGTTCTCTTACCCATACATTGTGTTTTCGATCCCTTTTTGTTACTCCCAACATGGATCTCTCCATACTTCTTTGAGTGGTCTGAAGTCTCTGAATTGCTTTTCTATTAAGTGTCCAAGTCTCAGATCCATAAGTAAGAACTGGCAAACACATTTATTAAAAACCTTCCTTTTCAAACACATAGGCATATTTCCTTTTAGTATCAAGTTATTTCTACCAAAAGCACTCCAACCAAGTTTAATTCTATGATTAATTTCATCCATTATATTTCCATCTGTATTATTAATCTGACCAAGGTATTTATAACTGTTAACTTCTTCTAACTCATCATAATCAATCTTTATTTTCATATTTTGAGAAAATCTTTAACATTACTTTAGTCTTTTTAACATATATCTTTAGTCCTACTTTCCTACTTTCATCTGATAACTCCTGCAACATTTCCTGTAGCTTGTTGAAGAATTGGCAATCCTCATTGTTTATAACTTACAAGCTTAAGATAATAGGGTCATGTGATCTATGACTCTTATTTTGATTATTTTTACTTTTTTTTTGCAACTTAGATTCATTAATAATCTCCATTAAAAAACTATCTCTTATCATATAAACCATTTTTTACTATAAATGCAGTTTTTTAAAAAAAAATAGAGATTATATCTATCCAAAACTATAAAGCATAGTGGATTTTACATGTTTAAGTTTGTTAACTTCAAATATATGCAATGTGATGCGATGCACTGTGACTTCCTTTTTTAGAGTCAGGAATTCTTCAGCTACTATGCCCAGAGAAACCTGTTAGCCACTTACTTTTCCTTTCCATTCTCCATCCTAAGTTTTTCCCATATTCTTTTCTAACCTGTTCTATCCCATTTCCACAATGTAATCTTTGTCAACTCCATGGCCTTTATATCTAAATCCCCTTTATCTTTTCCCAAACCTAGCATAAAACCAAGAACTTTCATTTATTCTTTTATACCTTCATTATTTGTATTCTTTCAGCTTGCAAGCAATTAACAGATGCCTAATATTTTCTATGTCTTCTTTACACAATTTGCAGACTAAATCACCCATATTTTTTCATTTATGTGTATAATCCCCTGTAGCTAAAGATCCCTTTCAAGCTTTAAACAGCAATTACTTTGCTTATTATTATCATAAATTAACTCGCATCCAATATTCTGTTTACTTATATATATATATATATTAACAATAATATATATATATTGTAATCGCCAGATATTACAATATATATATATATATATAAACTCTTTTTATTCTCCATACTAGTTCTTTATCTCTCTAACATCCTATTCTTTATTAATGCATCTATTCTTTTAGCCCATTCCCTGCCACTGTAACATGCAACAATTCTCCTAACCAATCATCTTACCTTCTGTGTACATATACTGACATAAATTCCTTATCCAAATCTTCTGCATAACATACTACTTTTTAACCCAATTAAATACTAGTTTGGCTATTCTCTTATTATCCATAAATTGCAATCTACCAAACATTTTCATTTTGCTTTTTGTATCTCTCATATAAAAACTTGACCATTCCATTTCTCCTTGAATTGCCTTCATTGCCATCCACACATCTGCATCTAAAGCATGTATTCCTACTGCTCTTTGTACTTTTACTAACACATAGTGCATTATTACCATATGTTAACCTTGCTACTGCCTCTTCCTTCCATACAATTCTAGCTACATTATATTTATTATATAAAAACACTGTTAATTTCTTTATCAGTCCCTTTCTTTTCTTTGCTTCATTTATCAATTTTTTCTCTCATTCATCCAAATAATTTTTCTGATTACATAAGATGATTCCCAAATAGTTATATCTATTTACCACATTTAACTTTACATCCCCCAATAAAAATGCTTTGTTTTCTTTTTTCCCGGTATTAATTACCATTACTTTTGATTTTTCTTCACTAAATTTAATCCCCATCTCTTTACCCACCCTTGTGCATGTCTTTAGCATAACTTCCATATCTTCCCTACTTTCTATGCACAAGAAGACATCATCTGCAAATAAAAGACCCAATAATATATATATATATACTCCCTTGCCACCTATTAATGGTATCTCTATCCCTCTTCCTATTCTTTCTATTCGTCTCTCCATTTCTCTCAAATACACTAAAAACAAAATAGGTGACATAAGAAAGGCATCCTTGCCTTTGTCCTACTCCATTTTTAACTTTAACTGATTATATATTTCCTAATTGATACATATAGTAATTATTTTTATATAATCTCTTAATAAGATTCACTAAAGTTCCATCCATTTCCAAATTTACTAAATTTACCCATAATCTATTTCTATTTACTCTATCATATGTCTTCTTTATATCTGTAAAAACCATATATAATTGTCTACCTGCCAAATTTACTAAACTTACCCATAATCTATTTCTATTTACTCTATCATATGTCTTCTTTATATCTATAAAAACCATATATAACTGTCTATCTGTATTTTCATTCATATCTATAAGTTGTGTAACTACAAATAAACTATCTCCTACATGCCTATCTGATCAAAAACCTCCTTGCATTTCTCCCACTATATTATTTTCTTCCAACCATTTTGTGACACTTTCAGCCACCATATCAAAGCTAATATAGAACAGTAATGCTACCATGTGTGGCAAAGGAAAGTATAAATATTAATAAGTTCCTATGAAAGATTTTTTTATATATAGTCATAGACATTGATTAATAATGGAAACAATGCAGTTATACATTTTTATAAAATGAAACATTCACCCTATATTTTAAAGTTGTATTGTTAAAATATAAACTAATTTAATTATATACATATATATGAATAAGTGAAATGCTTAGTTATTTAGTTCATATGTTGTTGCATTAATCACTATGTATTCCAAAATTTATCATCATTGATTTAATTATATGTAATTAACTTTTTGACCACAGGTACTAATAATCTAATGTAATAATGTTAACTGTGTATGCTTCTTCTATATGGAATGCAATAAATGTAATAAGTGTGGTCATAAACAACTATAGAGAAACTTGTTATTTCTATAAATTAAATTTGACTTAGCACTTTTGAGAACTTATGCTGTTTCTCATATTGTAATATAATCTTCAATACTTTCTCTTCCTCTTTCCTTCTTTATTTTTGCTTTTTTTATATATAACATATAATAACAACATTCCACTCTTCTTACACTTTAAAGCAAATTATATTTATTAATTTTACAGTTGCGACTGTTCCTAGCAGTTTTCATCAGATCTACAAAATTTAAACATTATATCAATACAATCATATTTCATACATATATCTATTATAATGTTACAATTTTACCAACTTAATTAGTAACATCACTTTATTCATTAAACTTACTATTGTATAACTTTTAAATCCTATTTTACTCTTTATTTTTCTTATTATTTTTATTCTTAATTATTATCATATCTATATTAATTCATCTTTTACCTCTGCCACAATTTTATAAATTCAATATAATATTTATGAAATCTTTCTTATATTATTATATTCATATATTTAACGTTATTTTACATTTCACTTATTATCTTAATTTTTTATTATCTTATTCCTTAATTCCATTTTATCCATATTTTATTCATGCTTCTTTCATTTACTTAATTTTTATAAAACTATTTTTATTCTTATATGCATAAATATGATAGAGTATCACCAGTATATATGCATTTTATGGAGACAGGTTATAACTTAGAAAAAGAGAATATTAGAATGATAAGTCTTGCAAGTAGTAGAGGGATAGAAAAATAAGGGAGACAATTTTAATAAAAAAGATAAATCCAAGTATTAATAGAGAAGGTGGTTTAAAAACTATCTTAGTATAAAAATAAATAAAAAATAATAAGAAATAAAATAAATAAGTAATTTGTATAATAGATAATAGAGGGAGCTGTATAGAGATAAAAAAGAAAGTAGGATGTATAATGGGATAAAAAATGGTGGTGGAAAGAGAGTAAAAGTAGATAATAAGGTAAGAAATAAAAATAAAATACATCATCATAATCATTATCAACTATTATCAATCCACTACAGGATGAAGGTCTCTCCAAGTTCAATCCATCTCTGATCTTTAGCTTCTCTTTTCCACATCACACTTGCACACTTTCTCATCTCATCCATCCATCTCACATGTGGTCTCTTTCTGGGTCTTTTACAATCTCTTGGAATCCAGTTTAAGATTTCAATTGTCCATCTATTATCATCTCTTCTAACAATATGTCCAGCCCAACTCCACTTCAATCTTTTAATTTTTTTCAATGAGGTCAGCAACACCTGTTTGTTCTTTTACCCATACATTGCATTTTCAATCTCTTCTTGTTACTCTCAGCAAGCCTCTCTCCATACTTCTTTGAGTGGTCTGAAGTTTCTGAATTGCTTTTCTATTAAGTGTCCAAGTCTCAGATCTATAAGTAAGAACTGGCAAAACACATTTGTTAAAAACCTTCCTTTTCAAACACACAGGCATATTTCCTTTGAGTATCAAGTTATTTCTGCAAAAGCACTCCTACTAAGTTTAATTCTATGATTAATTTCATCCATTATGTTTCCACCTGTATTTATAATCTGACCAAGGTATTTGTAACTGTTAACTTCTTCTAATTCATCATAATCAATCTTTATTTTCATATTTTGAGCAAATCGATTAAACATTACTTTAGTCTTTTTAACATTTATCTTTAGTCCTACTTTCTTACTTTCATCTGATAACTCCTGCAACATTTTCTGCAGCTCTGAAGCATTATTTTCAAAAACAACTACATCTGCAAAAATCTAAATGACCATCAAGCATTGGTGGTCGAGAGGTCAGCGACAGCTGCTTTACAAGCAGTTGTCCCGAGTTAGTGGATTCGCTTCCCAGATGATGCTATGACACATGAGAAAAAAAAAACTAAATGACTTAATCTCCATTTACTTTCACTTCTTTAGCTTCCCATTTTAATCGGCAAAATACTTCTTGCAGCACTGCTGTAAAAAGTTTTGGAGCTATGGAGTCACCTTGTCTTACACTCTTCTCAATTATAATTCCATCATTACCTGGAGCCTTTCCTTTCTTCATACATTTAATTGCATGTCTCACTTCTTCATTTAAAATTTTGGGCAATTCGGAAGATGTAATAGATATAGGAGGTACTTGTTCTTTATTACTATATAATTCTTGATAAAAGTCTTCTGTACATTTCATGATGTCATCTCTGTTTTTAGTAATAATTCCATCTTTTTTTCTTATTGCAGATATAAATTTCATACCAATACCAAAATGTTGTTTTACATTCTTGAGACTTACATATAAGAATAAAAATAGTTTTATAAAAATTAAGTAAATGAAAGAAGCAGGAATAAAATATGGATAAAATGGAATTAAGGAATGGAATAAGATAATAAAAAATTAAGATAATAAGTGAAATATAAAATAAGGTTAAATATATGAATATAGTAATATAAGAAAGATTTCATAAATATTACATTGAATTTATAAAATTATGTCAGATGTAAAAGGTGAATAAATATAAATATGATAATAATTAAGAATAAAAATAATAAGAAAAATAAAGGGTAAAATAGAATTTAAAAGTTATATAATAATAAGTTTAATGAATAATGTGATGTTAATAATTAAGTTGATCAAATTGTAACATTATAATAGATATATATGAAATATGGTTGTATTGATATAATGTTTAAATTTTGTAGATCTAACAAAGACTACTAGGAACAGTTGAAACTGTAAAATTAATAAATATATTTTGCTTTAAAGTGTAAAAAGAGTGGAATGTTGTTATTATGTGTGTTCTCATATTCATAACAAGCTTAACTATCATCCCGTTTCTTTATTAGATAAGTATATCTCCTTGTGTTAGCAAACATTATGTACTGTAATTATTTAAAACATAGTAATGTTTCTGTGTATAAAAATGGCTTAGCTTTCTCCTATATTCCTATATAATATTTATGTATATTGTTACATATTTAATCTGGTGATGGATGTGATTATAAATGTTTTTTCTTTGTGTGATATATTTAATATTATATTTTTGTCTTAAACATTATATGTGTGTGTGTGTGCCTTCGATTGTCATTAATATCTTGAAACTTTTGAAAGCAAACAAATCATTTTAATATAATTATATATACAATATTGAAGTGTCTTTTATTAGTATGTTTCATAGGTGTTCAAAACTTTTAATACATCTATATCTATTCAAAATGCATATGCAATTTAAAGGGACTGGTCTGTTTTACAATTAATGATTGATAATGATATTTAAAGCTCATACGTGAAATAGAGTGTAATAAAATTGTGTATTTACATAAAAACATTGTTATTCAATGTATATATATATATATGTTTTATTATTACTCTTCTTGATTAAAAATATTGAAGATTTAATTTGTATATTTACATTTGTCACTATCTCTGTAAATGTTATTAAGTTTTTTCATAGTATATCAAGAACTGATGCATTTCTAGTTATAAAAAATATGTATTATGTCTGTTAGAGCTGGTAGTTTAGAAATTTAGCAATTTTATTCCAATCTTCATATGTTTATATCATCTAATGTAAGCTTTAGTAATCAATAGATAACAGATAGTTTTGCTTAAGAAATCCTAACTCAGGGCTAACCTATCCATATATCTCAAACTAATTTCCAGCTATATTAATTCCATATATTCCATGTTTTAATCATTGTTGACAATGTTTAAATTTAGAAAACTCTTAGGCTTCTCAACTATTGTAAGAAATCAATTTGAAACATATTTAAGTGTGTTGCATGACTGATTTAAATATTTATTCTTTTTAACCAAAGTGTTGTAGGCAAGACTTTATATTAACATTTTAAGCAGCGGTTAGTTTATTGGCCGAGTGAGGTAAAAGTCGAAACTTTTAATTGGTCAAGACACAAACTCAGCTGTCAAAATATATTCATCTTTTAATATTATATTCACTTTAGATTCGTTTGTAAAAAAGTATATTAATAATTTGTCAGGTTATGAAAATGAACGAAAGTTTTTTCAAAAATAAATTTTCATTTATAATTTAAAAATATTCATTAAATAATTTTGCTAAATGCTTAGCTATTTTTCTAAAATAATTTTATTTTTAGCATATTTTATCAAAATAATTTATATGTCAAAAAATACTTTGAAAATGGTCTAAAACATTCGTTTACCACTTTCCAAATGAAAGAAAAGAAATCTTAGCAGTTTCATTTTGATGAGTGGCTTTGACAAGAGGCTTTCTTTGAACTTGATGGTTACAGCCAATCACAATGAAGAACATTCATCCTACTTCTTTTGTTATACTTTTGATGTCAGTTTTATTGATTTTTTTACTTGTAAAATAATTCAAGAGAGGGCAGCATCTTATGGAATTTTTTTTAACCTTTGGAAAAAGTGCAAAATCTTCACTGTTGTGATAAAAATAATGGAATTCAAGCAACTTGAAGCGGCTGTGAGTCATCTCGTAAGGATCCTTAAAAAGGTTAATAAATGAGCATGGAAATAAACAACTGCTTTATTCTAATTAATTATTGTCTTATACTGGGTTAGAGAGTATTTTAAAATATTTATTATACAGTATTATGAATCTCAATCTAAAATGATATATATATGTATTAGAGCCCCCTATGCAATGTTTTAATTTGTTGAAAGCCTGTAAATAGCTGGGGTTTCTGTTTACTTAGCTTAAAAAAATTAATGTTTAAAATGTAATTTAAAATTATAAAAATATTAACAATTGATAAAAAAAAAATTTCTGATAAATAACAGTAGCATCAAATCACCAATTTTTTTTTTCTGTATTCTTGTTTCCTAGAAGCTTCTTTGTAGTATTTTTCATTATCATAAGCTTACAATAAAATAAGTTTGTTTTATTCAGTTTTTAAAAAAATAACTATTTAATATTTGTGAGAGGATAAAGTGTTTTAAATTATAAAAGTTAAATAAATCATGTGGAATTGATTAAAAAAAAAGTTACATGATGTTATCTGTGATAGTTTCTTCATTATTAAGTTTTCCATCCATGATGATATTTTTCACTTTGATTTTTAAAAAAATTGAATTAATATCTTGAGACATCTACAAAAAGCATTTTTATGAAGTTAAATTGATCTGGTATCCAGAGTAGATAAATAACAGCATTTATTTGCAGTTCAATAAATATTCCAGTTTTTTTTACTAATTAAAAAAGTTTTGAATTAACCATTGTTACAAAAAAAAAAAAATTTCCACTTCAAATTATTTTCCTACTCTATATCTTGCAATTAGGAAATAATTCCTAAAACTCAAAGTGTGTTATTCCCTAAATTTCTTTAATTATATATTGAAATTACCAATCTATTATTTATTTCAATAATAAAAAAATTCCTCTAAACAATCAAAGTTTATATGCAAATTTTTTTTTTAAAAAAA
This sequence comes from Epiperipatus broadwayi, assembly GCA_028023455.1. Lineage (NCBI taxonomy): Eukaryota > Metazoa > Onychophora > Udeonychophora > Euonychophora > Peripatidae > Epiperipatus > Epiperipatus broadwayi. The sequence continues at coordinate 94,291 of JAQFVV010000749.1, read as the reverse complement.
AATGAAAACAAGTTGTTTTTTTAAAAAAAAGAACTAAGTTTTATGTAAAATCAGCTTTTCTTTTTTTCTCAGACTGGATTTTTTATTCATTTGGACTTATTAAACCATCACTATATCTAGTGAATAGAAATAAAAGAAAGAAACCTTATCACTGAGCTATATATCTAACCTAGAATCCTAGGACTACTTCAAATAACTGATGAAAATGCAGAACACTGCTCTCTTCAGATAGCAGAGATGGAACTTATGAAAGCATATTGTGACCCTATCATCATCATCAACCATTATTAATCCACTGCAGGATGAAGGTCTCTCCAAGTTTAATCCATCTTCTCCGATCTTTAGCTTCTCTTCTCCACAACACCCCTGCACATTTTCTTATTTCATCCATCCATCTCACATGTGGTCTCTTTCTGGGTCTTTTACAATCTCTTGGAATCCAGTTTAAAATTTCAATTGTCCATCTATTATCATCTCTTCTAGCAATATGTCCAGCTCAACTCCATTTCAATCTTTTAATTTTTTCAATAAGGTCAGTAACACCTGTTTGTTGTCTTACCCATACATTGCGTTTTCGATCTCTTCTTGTTACTCCCAACATACATCTCTCCATACTCCTTTGAGTGGTCTGAAGTCTCTGTATTGCTGCTCTTCTATTAAGTGTCCAAGTCTCAGATCCATATGTAAGAACTGGTAAAACACATTTGTTAAAAACCATCCTTTTCAAACACATAGGCATTTTTCATTTTAGTATCAAGTTTAATATTTATCAAGTTTAATATTTATTAGAAAGAAGAAATAAATGACAACAATTCTGTTTTTTTTTTAAGTTTTATATCTAAAAGACTATTTGAACTTTATCCTAACAGCTTTGGATTTAGAATTAACATTTGTAATTTGAATATTATGTGTAAAAACTGTCAGTTTTTAAAAAGAAAAAAAAAGCTCTGTTATTATATATGTTATTAAAACGAATAATATTGTAACAACTTTCTTTAATATATGTAAGAATATATTATTTTATATAAATTATTGCTTTAAAAAAATTGAAGAAATAATGAAAATGTAAAATGTGATAGTTTGTGCATAACTTTGTCCAAGTCTTAAATAATCCTAATTAACGATGTATTCATCATGTCCATTCATTTCATGTCCATTCATTTATAGTTGCTAAATGTGTGTGTATATGTATGTATACACAAAATACGTATATCTAGTAATAATTATAAATGTAAAACTAACAGATTGCTAATTGTGTATTGTAAGTAATTAAATGATATATTAACGCTAAACTATAAAGTAATTTACCAAGAAAGATTAGATAATGTAAACAAAGCCATTGCTTAAAATAGACAATGCTAAAGTCGTGGCATTGTCTAATCAGGTATCGAATAGGAACTCAAGAGATGACCACCACATGGACAGCGGATGGCCAATCAAGGGAGGCTACTCTAAAATCAAGGCGTGATGAGTAATGGATCTAAAATTGAACTGAGACCAGACACTTGCTAAGTGAAGCTCTTGAAAGGTGGATGTGCCACTCCTTCCTTCACTTAGCCTTGCGGAGAGGTTTACCTCCGGACGTTCCAAAGTAAATCTAGGGAACTATAACAGGTCATATCGATCTCATTATTATTTTGCTACGCCTTCGGGCCCCTTATTTATATATAATAATAGCGTGTGTATATTGTCATATTTTGTATATATTAAGAGTGATTAACTCATATATAATCCTGTAAATAAATCTTTGTATTTAAACCTACTTGCTGAGCTGCCTCATTAATTATTATATATTGTGTTATTGATATTTGCAATCCAGCGAGCAATAGAGTGCTGCTGGACACAGCAAATTGGTGCAGTTACAGTTGATTACGAACCTCAACAGTCTAATTCTCAGTAATAACAATCAACGCATTGACAGCTGAATGCGTTGGCATCTAATTATTTGATTTCGTGAGGAGATAAAACTACTAAAAAATATATTTTTATATTTTTGTTAAATTGACTAAGTTATTGTAATATATTTTTATATTTTTGTTAAATTGACTAAGTATTGTAATGCAGCCAGCAATATCTGAATTTGATGTCAGAGAGGCAAGTGAATGGCCCCGATATGTCCAACAAATTGAAAAACTGTTAATTATTAATAGAGTAAAGGATGATAAAAGCAAAACAGTGACCTTATTGTGTTTCACTGGAAAAGGAGTAATCCAGATTGCAAATAGGCTCTGTGAACCTAAAACCCCGGAAGAATTAACATTTGAACAGGTAAAGATCATTTGATCAACTATTTTAATCCTCATGAGTCTAGACACATTGCCAGACTCCACTTTAGAAATTGCTGCCAAGGCAAGAATGAGCGGACACAATATTATGATACTGCCCTGCGGGAATTCGCAAAAAACTGCATCTATGATTTGTACCTGGAGGAAGCTCTCCTTGAACAATTTTTATGTGGAATGAGCAATGACAGTCTGAGACAGCAGTTATTGACAGATACAGATATTAACTATAAAGTAGCTATCAGACGTGGTATAGCTCATGAACTTGTGTTGCAGCAATCAAAGGAATTTGCAGCTATGAAAATAGCGGACAATGATCTTTATGAAATCCACAAAGTCGACAAACCAGATAGAAGGGTCTCTGACCAAAGTGGAACAACACATATTAAGAAAAGTCAAATTAAGTGTTTTTGCTGTGGAAAACTAGGTCACATAGCACATGACTGTTTTTATAAAGATTAACACTGTAAACACTGCAATAAATTCGGCCACTGGGAAAAAATGTGCAGAAATAAAAAATTAGATATTTATACAAAGAATAACAGCCAAGAGAGTGTTCAAGAAAACATAAACAAGAGGAATTTTTGGCAATTAATAATGTGTCTTTGGACCAATTACAGAAATTTGAAATAACTGTCAAAATTTACGGAAAATCCCTATCGATGGAAATTGACAGCGGTAGTGGGGTGTCTTTACTTTCCATTAAAGATTGAAAAACCATTGTGGCAGATATGAAACAGTCACCTAGACTTATGCATATGAATCTGAAATCTCGAGACATCAATGGTAACACTATAAATTTAAAGGAGTAATTCAGACTCCAATTACTTCAAACAATGTGAAAAAAATCGTTACATTGCCGTTATATATAGTCCATGCCCCTATAAATCCTCTCATTGGCCGTGATTGGTTTCAACAACTGGGAATAAAAAGCTTAGGTCAAAAATATTGACATTGAAAAAAACATCAGACAGCATTTTCCTAAACTTTTCGATGGAGAACCGGGAACAATAAAAACAAAATCAGTTTCATTAGAATTATCACCCGAAGCAGTGCCTATAACTTGTAGATCGTGAAAGATTCCATATGCACAGAAAGAAAAAATAGTGGAGGAAATAAAGCAATTGGTTAAAGACAGCATGCTTGAAGCAACAGAAGAAGCCGAGTACACTACTCCCTGGTTGTAATAACCAAACCAAATGGACAGATATGTTTGTGTGGAAATTACTGCATATCAGTCAATAAAGCATTAAACAAACATCATAGCATCAAAATTAGACCTCGGCCTTCCACCAAATCCCAGTGACCAACAAAGCTGCGAGCATTCTAACACTTACTACACACACGCGTTTATTTAGATGCAAATGACTACCATTCAGAATAGCTTCAGCACCAAGTATATTCCAAGCAAAAGTGGAAACTCTTTTAAACAGACTCAAAGGCATCATCCCCTACTTTGTCAATATATTGGTCACTGCTAATTCAGAAAATGAATTGGGCACTCATATCTCAAAAGTTTGCCAAAGACTGAAGGAATTTGGAGCAAAATTAAATGCGAAAAAATGTATTTTGAAGGCTACTGAAAAAAAATTCCTGGGTCACATAGTGTCAAACTCAGGAATAAGCCCCTCCCCTGAAAAAGTCAAAGCAGTATCTGACGCCAGAAGACCGAATAACGTAAAACAACTACAGGCCTTTTTGGGCCTGGCGAACTATTTTGAAAACTTCCTGAATGGGAAAGCACACATAGCGACACTGCTGTACGATTTATTAAAAAAACCAGAAATGGAATTGGGAAGCAACACTAGAGCAAGCATTTCTCCACACTAAAGCCCTTCTCACATCGAATAAACTACTGGTCCATTATGACAGCGTGCGTGAGGTAACCATGATAACTGATGCATCAGAAAATGGCATGAGGCAGTGATATGCCATCCATCCCATTCTGGAGAATGTCCTATAGCATATGCATCACACACCTTGTCCAAGGCGGAAAAGAACTACAGCCAGCTAGACAAGAAAGCCCTTGCCATAGTGTTCGGAATTCGTAAATTCCACCAATATCTATATGGACATCCTTTCCAATTAATAACCGACCACTCTTGGGAATTCTAGGCATGAAACAGATGCCTGAACATTTAAGCCCTCATATGTTGAGATGGCTTAACATACTTGCAGGTTTCAATTATAACTTCGAATACAAAAAGGCATGAAAATCGGTCATGCCGACACGTTATTGCGAATGCCAGATCAGCTCAAGAAACAAGTAAACGATGTTGAAATTAACTATATTGATACACTAAACAGCCAGACACTTAACAGTGCAAAGGTAGCCACATGGACCAGAGAAGACGCTGGCTACAGATGGATCATGGAAAAAATCAGCAAAGATTGGCCAAAACAAAGACCATCTTTCTTGTACATAGAGCTATGGAAAGCTTGAGAACAACTGTCCCTTTGCAAAGACTGTATACTCAGAGGTGAACAAGTACTAATTCCCATAAGTAGCATGTCACAAATACTTAATTTATTGCATGAAGGTCATCCGGGCATTTTAAGGGCGAAAGTGTTAGCTCATAGTTATGTCTGGTGGCCAAAAATTAACAGTGACATAGAAAAATGCATAAAAAACTGCACAAACTGCTAGTCATGTGCAAATGCATCCTCAGCCAAATTCGAGTCCTGGCAAAAAACAGACAAACCATGGCAATGAATTCATATAGATCACTGCAGTCCTATTCAAGGACAATTATTTCTAGTAGCAGTGGATGCCTATTCAGGATGGGCCGAATCTAAAATAGTTAAAACACTGGTTCAGATGAAGCCATTGACAAACTGATGGAAATGTTTGCATACCACGGTCTCCCAGAAACCCTAGTATCTGGCAATGGCACAGGTTTTACATCAGAAAAGTTCACTTACTCGATGCACGAATGGGGAATTAACCCCATATTTACTCCACCTTATCACCCCCAATCAAATGGACTGGCTAAAAAAACTACAGAATTTAAAATCTGCCATTAATAAAATGGGAAAACAAAGTCTGCACGAAGTGGTCTTTAATGCGCTTCTTTATTAACACTCTATGCCTACAGCTAAGTCGGGTAATCACCCGCAGAGAAATATCTAGATTGTAGACTGCGAACAAAGCTTGACAAAATTATACCAACGAAGGACACCAAAGTACCTTCAGGCAGAAACTATAAATTCTCACCACAAGACCGTGTATGGGTTAGAAATAATCAGGATAGATTCTGGATTAAAGTGCAAATTGTGCGACATTTAAGTAAGCAAGTGGTTCCTGTGCGAATGGAGGATGGAAGAGAATTACGCAAACACATAAATCAATTGCGTAAAGATGAAAGCATATAACAAATGCCACAGCCATTTCTGAGAAAAGATGATGCTCCAGATGCGGAATTGGACATCCCCCAATGTTCTAAGGGGGAAAGTAAAATTCCCTCCCACCTCAGTGATTACGTGCCAAGTTCAGAGAAAAAAAAAATCAACAAACTAAAACGCTATCTCTGATCATGGGGGACGTATGCTAAATGTGTGTGTATATGTATGTATACACAAAATACTTATATCTAGTAATAATTATAAATGTAAAACTAACGGATTGCTAATTGTGTATTGTAAGTAATTAAATGATATATTAACGCTAAACTATAAAGTAATTTACCGAGAAGGATTAGGTAATGTAAACAAAGCCATTGCTTAAAATAGACAATCCTAAAGTCGTGGCATTGTCTAATCAGGGATCAAATAGGAACTCAAGAGATGACCACCACATGGACAGTGGATGGCCAATCAAGGGAGGCTACTCTAAAATCAAGGCATGATGAGTAATGGATCTAAAATTGAACTGAGACCAGACATTTGCTAAGTGAAACTCTTGAAAGGTAGATGTGTCATTTCCTCGGGTGCTCCATTCAGCTCCTTCCTTCACTTAGCCTTGCGGAGAGGTTTACCTCCGGACATCCCAAAGTAAATCTAGGGAACTATAACAGGTCATATCGATCTCATTATTATTTTGCTAAACCTTCGGGCCCTTTATTTATATATAATAATAGCATGTGTATATTAGTCATATTTTGTATATATTAAGAGTGATTAACTCATATATAATCCTGTAAATAAATCTTCGCATTTAAATCAACTTGCCGAGCTGCCTCATTAATTATTATATATTGTGTTATTGATATTTGCACTTCAGTAAGCAATAGAGTGCCGCTGGATGCAGCAATAGTAAACCCTGTATTTGATTGCTGAGACTTTAAGTTTTATGTAGATGAAATTAGAGACTGGTCTTGGAAGGTGTAGTTATACCGAATTAGTGTTAGAACCTAAAAAGCCATTCTTATTGTTATGTAAAGATCTTTTATTAGATTAAGACCATATATAAAGATAGCGATGATGTTTATCCCATATAAAATATATGTATGTGTTGTTACTATGAAATATGTGAGTCAAAGAAATATTTTATATTTATGGGTTCATATATGTGTAGAGTTGTGTTTTAAGTCTATTGAAGTTGGTATTCATTATACTGTGAATGTACTTCATTATTTATAACTATATGAATATTATAATGAAAATGAAAATTAAAATTAAACTTAGCAGTGAAACCTTGGACATTTATGTGTAATAACTATCTTTCTGTTGTATGGGTAAAACAATAATGTATAAAGATTAAAGGTACTTTGTTAAAAGGAAATAAATTGTATATCAATTAATAATTATAGTTGTAATAAAACTATTGCTGTATAATTTGTTAATCTTTTTTACATGTAAGATTGCGTAGTCTACCCTCATTCATCAGGAACAACTTGTGTTCTCTGCGATCTAACCTGGCATGGCAAATAGGGATTTTTTGTGGTGATTATCATTCTTGATAAAATAAAATATTGTTCTAAATAAATAGAGAAAAGGGTAAATAGTTGAAACATCATATGATCACTATCTCATACTAGCACATAATTGTATGAAGAGTTTTGCCTTGTTTAGTTGAAACATATTAGCCTGATCATTATAATATATAAATAACATTATTTTAATTGGCTGCTAAAAGGAGACCCTTTGATTCCTCTTGGAGGCCTTAAAGGAAATGAGCAGGGTAAATTCCCTAATGTCCATTCCATATATTCTTGTCATTGCAGGTGTTATTACTATGTGATTATTCATATAGTATATGAATGTGGATGGGCTGCTCACTAACAGCCAGCCTGGTAAGTTTATTGGTTTTTTATTTCTGAGATTAAGATTAAGGAATACCATGGTGTTTCTTCTTAGTTGCCTGATAATGCAGAAGGAATATATGTGTGTGAATAAAAAAAAATTTCTAATAGATAGTTACAATCATAATAGATAAAAAATGTCATGGATTTTATTCCCAGGAGGTGATAAAGTTACCAGCCAAGGCAGTAGTTGGTGGCCAAAGATGGCAGGTGCTAACAATTCCCTGACTGTGGACCCAGGCTGCTATTTGATGACAACTTCATGTGAAGGAATATTGCAACAATTGGAAAAACTATCTCATATTAAAAGGGACATTATAGTACTGTGTGAAGTTAGAAGAAAAGGTGAAGAGATAACTGATTTAATTAGTGGACATATACTCTACCACAAAGACATAAATATTGGAAGTACAAGGGGAGTAGGATTCATTATAAATAAAAAGTGGAAGAACAATCTTGTGGAGATTGATGGTATATCAGATAGAATGGCAAGATTAGTTATACAATTTAATAGCAGATACCAAATGCAGATAATTCAGGTTTATGCCCAACAAGTTCTCATAGTGATGAAGTAGTAGAAGATTTTTAATATGGATGTACAAAAGGCTTTTGATCAGAGTAAACAACATTTTAAAATTGTTATGGGAGACTTTAATGCTAGAATTGGTAAACAAATGAAAGATGAAATTGCTGTAGGTAATTTTGGTTATGGAAATAGAAATGAGAGAGGACATAGACTTGTGGAGTTTGAAGAAAAAAAGAAAAACTTTATATTACAAATTCTTTTTTTTTTTTTTTTTGAGAAAAATGTTAAAAGCAAATGGACATGGAAGCATCCAAATGAATTTACAACAGAATTGAATTATATTTTGACTAACATAAAATACATATTTCAAAATTGTAATGTTCTTAATAAAATCAATGCAAAAAGTGATGATTAATTAGTAAGATGTAAGATATGTGTTATTGCAAAACTAGAGCGATAAAAGTTATTACAAAAAATAAAATTCATAATTTATATTCCTAATTTTCAGAAACATTCTAATGAATTTAAATTAGAACTTGCAAATCATTTCCAAATATTAGCAGATTTTGAACATGATTCAGATTTGAATGAAATCAAAAGGAAAATAACTGATACACTTTTAGAAACTGCAATAAAGATAGTTGATAGAAAAAACATGCAATTTACCAATAAAATTTCTACTGCGACTAAAGAATTTATGAAGAAAAGAAGAAATATAAAAATATATAAAAATGATACATTAAGGATTGAATATCTTGAAATTTTATAAAATAGTGCAAAAAAGAGTTGATAATGATATAATAAAGTATAATTGTGAATAGCAAGAAAAGTTATAGAAGAGGATTAAAAGGAAATATGCTTATGTATTTGAAAATAAAGGTTTTTACTAAATGTGTTTCACCAGTTCTTACTTATAAATGTGAGACTTGGACACTTAATAGAAGAGCAATACAGAGACTTTAAACCACTCAAAGAAGTATAGAGATACATGTTAGGAGTAAAAAGAACAGATTGAAAATGCAATACATGGGTAAGAGAACAATTAGGTGTTATTGATATAGTTGAAAGAATTAAAAGACTTTAGTGGAGTTGAGCTGGTCATATTGGTTGAAGAGGCAATAATAGATGGACAATTGAAATCTTAAACAGATTCTAAGAGGTTGTAAAACACCCAGAAAGAGACCATATGTAAGATGAATGGATGAAACAAGAAAGTGTGCAGGGATGGTGTGGAGAAGAGAGGCTAGAGATTGGAGAGGATGGATTGAAATTGGGAAGATCATCCTGCAACAGATTGATAATGTTTGATGATGATGATGATAATTTATTTTAATTTAATAACTGCTTCTCTAAACTTTTCAAATAAGATTTTTTAGTAATTTTAAAATGTGAATTTTTAAAGGCTTTTCTCTGGCATCACATTAGATTGGCCAGAACCTGTCATTTATCAGTCAGACTTATTAAGTTTCTCAATTCTTACACTAAAACCATAGATTAATTAGTCATTAACTATGTAATTCATAAACCCATATTTACGTAGATCAGTGGTTGTTAAATTCTATTTATCAAGTAGATGAGGACAATGAACATGGGTTATTTTGAATTTGTTGATGAGATAATAACATTTATGAAGATCACATCCATCTGTCTTTATCAGTTAAACATTGATATCATTTTATATCTATTGTATTGATTTGTAAAAGATAGAATTAAAATAAATAAATTACTTTAAAAGTCTGATATACATTTTAAAAAATCATATTATGCATCTTATTTAATTTGCAAAGCTAACGATTAATGCAAAACCTCCTAAACAGGTGTTTTATAATAAAGTTGAGAGAAATAAACCCCAAGTACATTATAAAGATACTTTAAAGACATTCTTAACAATTTCAGTGACTACATTGGGAAGATATGATAGAGAATGAATACATGGAAGAGCTACAATTTTAGTAGTGACTTTATAAAGATAAGAACAGTCTTATCTTTAACCTAAATTTCCATATATATAAGCTAATCTGAAGCTTCTGGATTTGGGAGCATAAAGCTGTTACTCTATTCACTTTTTAAGTCCACTATTTCCTTTACAAATTAACTATTGTGAAATCTTGTGATTTATGAGTTAATATTATGATCTATATACTGGAAATATATAGACTAATGTAAAGTTGTCACTATTTATTAAGCACAAATGCTTCAGATAAGCCTTCATAAGTGGGAATTTAGGTTAAAGTTTACCTTTATAAAGTCCCTATCTTGTGTCGAGATTTCAGAGGTCTCTCTATAGTAAAAAAAAAAACATTTTTTGACTATTATAAACATTCAAGGTGCATATGATAAAGATTTAAGCTTTTTTCTAAAAAGTATTTGCATACTTCCTATGCACTTAATAAATAATCACAACTTAACAGCTATAAATACCCCCCCCCCCCCCCAAAAAAAAAAAAAATTGAGGAAGCAAAGAGCTAGAAGATTTTTCCCAAGGAAATTCAAGTCCCAGAACTTCTATCTCTCTATCTGTAGGTAAATATCAGGGCAGGAAAAATCCTTTACAGGTCATATAGATCTTTAGTATTTTTTATATAAGCCTTTGGATTATTAAGATGGCAGAAGTGATTCTTTGTGTGTAATTTATTTAAATTATCCTGGTGTGAATATTGTTATTAATATGGGTGTGACAAGAATCTCGGCCTCAAGGTGGCCTTCGAGCACTCCATCATCAGATTTTCAATTGGATGGATGGTTGAAGAGTTGGAGTGTGGAGTAGGTTGAAGCCTATCCATTAAAGTATGAAGTTTGGCTATCTTAATATATATATCCGAGCACTTATAGCATATATGTATAGAGATGGTAATCTGGACCAACTGAAGATTGCTGGTTTAGCATGAAATACATATATTGGTGATTATTTATCTTTTCAACATATATGTGTTCAAGTGTATCAGTGTTGTGGGTCATGTGAATGTCTGTGATAATATAGTTGAAAATTTAATGGTTTTAACGTACTTAATTTAAATAATTATTCTACTGATTTAGTTATTCAGCAAGCAACATGATATTTAAAGATCAGAAATGACAAATTGAGCTTCAATCCTGGAACTTTCATATCTCGAGTCTATTATGTAGGTTATTTAACGTGATTATTATTTGCTATATATCTATTTTACTTTATCTACATAGAGGCTACCCTTTCTCTCCGTAATTTATATTTATAAATAAATATTGTTTAGTGTTGTTATTATTAAAAAAAAAATACATTTATTATTATTATTTTAGTTGGAGAATAGTTTATAAAGCAAATGAGTGAAATGTTTACTGAGAAAAAAAAAGAAAATTTAAAAAATCCAATTACATATTAAAAGCTTGTAAAATCCTTTGCCTCAAGTTACATATTTAATAATTGAGATTTTAATCTGGGTGATCTATACAAACTGACAGCCTACTGATCTATATCTCTGTCTAACATAAATAAATATATACATTTCAATGTTTTATTTAAGAAAACATTAACCAAAGAACTTTATGCTATGTTTAATGTTATCTCTTCTCGCAGTGAAATTTGTAATAAATTTCTTAATAATAAAACCCCGATCTCTGCATTAATGACTGACATTATAATTTATCTGAGATAACCCTTTAAGAATTATAAATAAACGAGGCCAGAGTCAATTAGGAAGAAAGACATTTTCAAAAACAAAGCCACAAATTTATAATGATACTCTTAATAGTTTGATTAAATATATCAACAGTAATAAAACTGGTTAAGACAAAAAAAAAAAAAAAAGGATTAATTTTAAAATTTATACTCGGCTTATCGCGACCTACATCTCAATTTTCATACAAATGTTAAAAATACGACAAAACAGGAAAAACAATTTATATGCTGATATATGGTAATCGTTAAAAAATAAAACAGTTACATAAAAAAAAAAAAAGAATAAACAAAATTTTAATTATTAGACGATGAATATCTAAGAATTGTACATTCTTGAGCTAATTGGAAAAAAAAAAGAAGACGGATGGGGAAGGAATTGTGTTTAAAATGTTTTTATTTAGTACGCTGTATTGTATATATATAAATTGATCGTTTAGACTTTCTTTGGCTGACTTCGTTCAAATATGTTATATCTTTCTTCTATTCACATCTTTTAAAACTTGTTTCATTTATTCCTTAGATAATCTCACTTATTTTGCATCTGCGCGGTTTGGCATAATTGATAGAGCGTCCTAGGATCGAATTATCGCTCGAACTTCTTATAAACTCCCGAACAATATGCCCATATTTATTTTTACTAGCTTTTAATTTCTATCGACTTTGTTTTATAGTTGTTATTTCTTTGTTTTATAAGTGTCAAAATTTTTATGCTCACAACTTTGACACGAACTACTTCCAATGAATATATTAATAATTATTACTAATCATTTATTAAACTAGATATTATCCCTAACGTAGATATAAATTGGTAAACCCCATTTAAAGATTAAAATAGCTGTTTTTTAAAATTAAACTTCTAATATTTAAATAAATTATTTCTATTATGTCAGTCATGGAATCTATTGAGTACTTATTTTGCTATGCATATTTTGTTTGTTATATAAAACTCTTAACAAGCTTTGTAGAATATCCCCAACCTCAGACTGGTTTCTGCTACTGGAGTACTCAGTGAGATGCTAGGATATTCAATCAATAGATTAAAACTACCAGGACAAGCGGAGCACTTTATCTAATATATAACTATTAAGTAGAAAATCTGAAATTTTCAGACATCCATATGTCTTCCAATCCAGCTATCTAATTTAAATAACCACATGAGACTGAACTAAGTTCAGATACACCATATATTAATAGCTTTAGCAATATAAAATCGCCAAAACCATTATAGCAAAAAATAAAATTACAAAAAAAATAAATTTAGATGTCACATGACTGAGGACGCCACTAGCAGAAAACGGTCTGAGGTTGGGGATATTCTACAAAGCTTGTTGAAAGTTTGTTTTGCGAGCTCTATATATAACATTTGTAAACACAAGCTTATTAAATTAGGTCATGTGACATCTGACTTGATTTTTTTGTAATTTTGTTTGTTATATATATATATTCCATTATGGTACTTGTGTATAATTCAACCGATGACGTATTACCCTGAAGGCATATCAGTCTAATCTTGTGATTTTTAAGATAACGTCTCCAAGTGATCTGCGGACACATGTAATCGCTAAAATGTGCCCACAGATCACGTGAACATGGTACATTAAAAATCGCAAGATTAGACTGATATGCCTTCAGGGTAATACGTCATCGGTTGAATTATCCAGGTCACATGCTAAAAAATATTCAAAAATGAAAAATATCTGACGCAGGTCAGGCAAATACTAAAAAAAAAAATGTACATGCATGCGTCAAAATATTATTCTCAATTTTAAAATACAGCAGCGCGTAGCGCTGGAATTGGCGGGGGGGCCCCCGGATGTTTTTGTCGGGCCACAGGCCCGGCGTACACGTATATCAGACATTGTATTACTCTCATAGCTGTATGATATAATTCAGAAATTAAAAATAAAATTAAACGTAATTCAATGTAAGTTTGAGAATTGTAAAAATATTAACAAATATTTTTTGTAAATAAGTTTGAGAATTGTAGAAATATTAACAAAAACTTTTTGTAAATTTTAAATAAACACCTAAATAAAAAAGACGCGATCTAATGCAAATCTGGTATTAATGGCGCCACACTTTTACATGCATTTGGTAATTTTAAAAACATACTGCATATTGCAAAATTGATTTAAAAAATTATTTCAAATTATTTACACATTAAAAACGTAATGTAGAAATATTAACAAAAAGTTTTTGTAAATTTAAAATAAACAAATAAAACACTTTACCCGAATTAATGCGAATCTGGCATTAATGGCGTCCTTGTTATCACATGCATTTGGTAATGCATATTCCAAATTTGTTTTAAAAAATTATTGAAAATTATTTACACATTAAACGTAATTCAATGTAAGTTTGAGAATTGTAGAAATATTAACAAATATTTTTTGTAAATAAGTTTGAGAATTGTAGAAATATTAACAAAAACTTTTTGTAAATTTTAAATAAACACCTAAATAAAAAAGACGCGATCTAATGCAAATCTGGTATTAATGGCGTCCAGAAAACGCCGCACTTTTACATGCATTTGGTAATTTTTAAAACGTACTGCATATTGCAAAATTGATTTAAAAAATTATTTCAAATTATTTACACATTAAAAACGTAATGTAGAAATATTAACAAAAAGTTTTTGTAAATTTAAAATAAACAGATAAATAAAAAACACTTTACCGGAGAATAAATTATTTACACATTAAACGTAATTCAATGTAAGTTTCAGAATTGTAGAAATATTAACAAAAACTTTTTGTAAATTTAAAATAAACAGATAAATAAAAAACACTTTACCGGAGAATAAATTATTTACACATTAAACGTAATTCAATGTAAGTTTCAGAATTGTAGAAATATTAACAAAAACTTTTTGTAAATTTAAAATAAACAGATAAATAAAACACTTTACCCGAATTAACAGCTCAAAAAAGTAACTGTGATGCCGTGGATAGCAAAATCGCAATAGACAGAAAAATCAAAAAATTTCCCAAACCTCTCTACGAATTTTAAATCTCGCGGGTGAAAAAAAAAAAAAAATTGACTCTCTGATGGATTAATCACGCCAGTCACTTGGTTACCATGACAACGTTGTCATGCAAAAAACGTCGATGTCTACCGGAAGGGAAATTGGTAAGTCAAAAACGTCATCGGTTGAATTATACACAAGTACCTAAATTTTTTATTAAGATATATTGCTTTTTATCATTATCATTTCAAAATAAACCATTGCACAATGAAGATTTATCCTAGTTTAATCCAAATTTTACAATCCATAAAACAGCTATTCCCCACATCACACCAGAAAAATTCCTTATTTCATTCATCTATCTGACAAAAGATCTCTTAACAGGTCTTTGACAATCTCTTGGAATTTAATTTAAAGTTTTAACCAATCATATATTATCACCTTCTTTTAACACTAAAGCAATTTTGAAGGAGATTAAGAGGTAAAGTATAATGAGCTATGCTAATTGCTCTAACAAGTTTATTGATAAATGCCAGCAAGAGAAAGCATTCAAAAATCTCTATCTAGAAACCACACCCTAACATCAGACCAATGGTTTTATGCTTTGGCACTCCTCAGTGAGATGCTATGATAATTTCAGAAACTAGATCTAAAAATACCAACCCAAAGCCAGCATTTGTCTAAAAGTTATCTATTGAGTGGAAAATCTGTAATTTTCAGACACCTACATATCTTCAAACTCAGCTATCCATCTCAAATAGCTACATGGGGCTGAAAGATCTTCAGCCAAATCATATATTAATAGCCTTAGCAATATAACATTGCTTAAAACTTAAAGCAATAAAAAGTAAAGTCCTATATCATATGACCTAATCTATTTTTAGGCTTGCAAATAAAAAATAATGAGCTGTGCTAAGCATTCAAAAATCTCTATCTAAAAAACACCCCCTAAACTCAAACCAATGGTTTCATGATTTGGCACTCCCAGTGAGGTGCTAGGGTAGTTTCAGACACTAAATCTAAAAATACTAATGCTGGCTTTGGGTTGTGGTTTCTAGATAGAGATTTTTGAATGCTTTCTCTTGTTAGCATTTATCAATAAGCTTGTTAGAGCAATTAGCACAGCTCACTATTTTTTATTTACAAGCTTAAAAAAAGATTACATCATGTAATATATGACTTTTAATTTTTATTTACTATTTATAATCTTTTGATTTAAGTCTTAAGCAATATTATATTGCTAAGTCTATTAATATACAGTTTGGCTGAAGATCTCTCAGCCCCAAATAGCTATTTGAGTTGGATAGCTAGGTTTGAAGACATGTAGGTGTCTGAAAATTTCAGATTTTTCATTCAATAGATAATGTTTAGATAAATGCTGGTTTTGGGTTAGTATTTTTAGATCTAGGATCTGAAACTACTCTAGCAACTCACTGAGGAGTGCCAAAGCATGAAACATTGGTCTGAGGTTAGAGTGTTGTTTCTAGATAGAGATTTTTGAATGCTTTCTCTTGTTAACATTTATCAATAAGCTTGTTAGAGCAATTAGCACAGCTCATTATTTTTTTTTTTTGTTATTTACAAGCTTAAAAAAAGATTAGGTCATGACTTTAACTTTTAAGAGATAAAGTATTTTATAAATATAAAAACAAAGCAACTTTTAAATAGTTTACTACAAGACAAAGACCGGCTCTTGCAAAATCTCTTCTCTAATTTTTAGAGAATCTTTAAGAAAAAAAAATAGATTGATATAAATATGTAATAAATGAATCCTTAATCATTTGACACATGTTGACTAATAAATCAAAGTATCATAAAAGCTCACAAATTAATAACTCAATATTACATATTTCACATTTCACCCTGAGTTTTCTGAGCTTATTTAGATTAATAATATTGACAGACCTAAGAAAATTACAATAAAAATAAATAATAGAAGTTTAAAAAGCTTTATTATGCAGTATTAATTAACCAAAAAATCAGTGATACTTTATCAAGAATCCTGCTTAAAAATATTCAATTCATACACAGTGTCTCTTTAAAAGGTGACTAATGTGACTGGCTCTCTCTCCAAACTATCTGCAGTGCCACCTATGAATCAATAAATATAATGTATACTTAACGTTTTATTATAAAAATTTTAAGGTATTAGCATGTCTGGCTTACAATTTACAAAATGAAAGGTGATAGTGTTTTTCATACTTTAAACCATATTGGAACAATTTAACAGTACTTTAAAATAAAACAAACTGCTACTGAAATATTTCTGAAATATTTAAAATGGTTCAAACCACATGTGGCAGTGAAGCAATGAGTGGAAAATGTTTTCAAGTGGGTTTTAAATTTCATGATGACAGGAATAGAACTGAAGATGATTCACAAAAGTACAAAATGCACTGTCACATTTCATGTCACAAATCATGACCCAGCCATTATGCCAGCACCTTAAACTTTTGTGGAGAATAGTTAAATTATATCACTATACAAAGGAGTGGGGGGGGGGTGAATTAGATATGATTCATTAGATACCTTGGTGAGAGAACCAGTCACATTTATATTGAGACAAACTATGTACATATATTTTTTTTACTTACTGTGCTTATACTTATAATATGCTTTAAATGTCTATAGGTGAAGTTAATAAAAATTTTCACAAATAACAATGTTTAGCTTAGTGCTTTCAGAGTATGTTTACTCCATATTCATAGCCATTATTATGTGTAAACATAATGAATGCAAATTTATGCAAATCATTATCCTGTCCATTTTTTTCGATATTGTAAAGCAGGCATCCTTTTGATTGATGGAATTTGGATCGTTTACAATGAAATACACTTCTTTTATTTTTCTTTTGGTGCCATTTTTTTCTTTGCAAACAATTTCAACACTAGAAGCTTCAAATTTATGATTAAATGTTTTTTGGTGTTCTGCAAATATTGAATTGCCTTCATTTTTGTTTACCTCTCTATTGTACATATGTAAGGGTTATGCTACTCTATTGTTTACTGTGTCCTGAGTTTCACCATAATATGTTGCCTTACAGCCAGTTTGAGGGCAAGTAATCATATAATTTGGGGGGCTTGGCCTGGATCTATTTTCTCCTTTGTGTTGTTGATCATTCTATTTGTTTGGTGAAATTCTGACGCCTATTTGGCTACTTTGAGAATATAAGGTAAACTTAAATGCAGTTTGTCTTCCTTGGTATGCTCTTGGGTTAACTTTTTATAGAAAAGCTCAATCCTATTGGCTATAGCTCTGTAGTTGTATCCCACTTTTATTAAGTCTCTAATATAACAAGTGATGTTTTCTTTATCAGCCTCAAACTTACCTAAGTAATGATTCCTTGTGTGGGTTATTCAGTCCTAGAGATTAAAGGCTTCAAGATCTAAAGATGCTCATCGTGTCTTGTCTGGTGTTGGATCATTACATGAAGTTAAAATAACTATTCATTCTAACACATTTATTAAATGCTGTTATATATATTTTCTTAATCAGTTGAATCTTATCATGAATGTGTAAGGCTATATCTGCACTTTTGACAGAACCTTCACTGTCATTTCAATTGAATAACTAAAACAGCTCAGGGTTAACCACACCTGAAAAATTGGATCAGTGTAGTGTTATGCTAAGGTCATTTGTATGACTAAAACAGCTCAGTGTTAACTATAGTTGAAAAATTGGATCAGCATAATGTTACACTAATGCCATTTGAATGGTTAAAATAATATAATGTTGACAATAATCTCTGTTAAATGATTTTATTCATCAGTTGAATTATGATAAATATTATAATATTAACAGTAGCATCAGATTTTCAATGAAGATGGATGGCCAAAAAGTTGTGGGGTGGAGTAGATTGAAGCCTGTCCATTAAAGTATAAAGATTGGCTATTTTAATATAAGCTGAACATTGATTGTATATATGTGTGGAGATGATAATCTGGACCAACTGATGAGGGCTGGTTTAGCATGAAATATATATATATATATTGTAACGATATATAAATATGTCGTTACATTAATTTAAAATAAAAACTTAAAAGTTCACAAATAAAAGTAAAAAAACTAAACGCTTTTTTCAACTTGGTTGGGGAGACGAGCGATAAAGACGCACTTTATCGTTCTCTCCCACTTATCTCTGAAATGAAATGACTGATACCATGAACCAGCAAATGCCACCTCCTGAACATTACATTGATCTTGCAATTAAAGACTCCGTGGATCGTTATAATTGGCACCCAACATGGGGCTCGAACCCACGACCCTGAGATTAAGAGTCGGGCGCGAATGGCTATACAATTATAATGATCCAAACGAAGTGGGAGATCACATCGCACCGCACTGCACTACCAAGGGCGCCATCTAGGCATTTAAACCTAGAAAAATTTATAAAGTAGGCAGATACGCGCTGTTAGGATTCCACTTTATTTACATATTTAGATCGTTAGCCCATTGTCACTAGCTCAGCGGAGACGCAGAGATAAAAATCTATAAATTTTATATCTTAAATATAAAAGAATAAAATAATAAAAGCCACTGCCAGAAATTAACACAGAAAAATATTTATTTACGCACATATAAAATCATTCTAAATTCGAGGAATAAGTTTAACATTTAGATTTTTATCTTAATTTTTAATTTTACATTTAAAATAGCTTGCTATAATGTTTAATATTTTATTTAGAGGGTCGAGTATGAATGGACTACATAGGTCTGCATTTGAAAGGAAAATATTCTTCCCTGATTTAACCTTAGGCAACAAATTTCGCAATCAACTGGCGCCAATCCATCTGATACATTCATGTATTCAATGTAGCATGATACGACAACACAAAATACTATATTGTCAGGAATGTACATCTGAACAATAAATAGAAATAGAGAAGACATTGACTCTCCACCAACAGGAATGTGACATCTGTGGGCAAGTAGATCAATAAACTAAAAACTCCATAGGAATGGACTGCGGTCTTCTGCCGACTTACAAACCCATCCATAGGCAAACAGAGGGTGTGTGGCGTATATCTATAATCCTGCCCATAGCGGATCTCATACTACATCTACTAATTACACAAATATATCCAATCCATTGAACCAATTCAACTACGAAATGAATAACCTAAGATTACCCTCCCTTAATACAACTTTACAAAACTATATAGCCATTCGCGCCTGACTTAATTTTAACATTTATATACGTTCGCACAGATTTATTTAAAAATGTTGGGTATAGATCGATTACACAGATTCCACGGTCAAAAACATTTCAAAATAAACATAAACGATCAAAATACAAAATTATTGATACCGACAATCACGGAGGGAAACTTATAAGTAACCCAATAGTATTTACCATAAGATACTTGCGTTGTCACCAATAACTTAAAAGACATCCGAATAAATACATTTTAGATACTCACCGTAAGGTATCATTATTTATCGAATGTCTATATATTTTGATCAAATATGAAAACCAAAATCTAATTAACCGCAAACGAATCCATGCAAGCATCTATAGACAACTTAAATGTAATGCATTTAATAATTTCTACAATAAAATATTACTACACATAAAAATATTAAAAGGGAAATGATTCTTTTAACAATCGGGAAAGATATAAAATTAACCATTATTAATTTGATTTAAAACTTACAAAAGTCAGATAAGAGTCCATTTTAAATAAGTTGGCTTGTTTATTACATTGTACAACTTGACGAAAGTTCTTGATTGATTTTAATAATTGTTCATTTCCTATAGCTTACGGTAGCAGAGCTCCCGGTTCCTGGTGTCAATGTCCACGGAGTCTTTAATTGCAAGATCAATCTAATGTTCAGGAGGTGGCATTTGCTGGTTCATGGTATCAGTCATTTCATTTCAGAGATAAGTGGGAGAGAACGATAAAGTGCGTCTTTATCACTCGTCTCCCCAACCAAGTTGAAAAAAGCTTCTTGAACTCAATATTTTTTTCTTTTTATATCATCCACAAGGATTCACTGAACAAAACGTCACTGCTCTGTTTTTTCGCCATGGTCCGAGCCAAGGCTTAGTGCTTCCATTGGTCAAGCTAAAATTTCTTTCTTCTCTTATCTAACTTTCCATCTGACTTTTTAATTAAACAGCTTTTAGATAATTAATAAACAACCATTTCCTTTTATAGATTACAGGAATTAATTAATACCTGTTTTTATTTTAACTTACGTTATTTTTTTATTAAAATATTTTTATATTTCAATCTTGTATTTTTTTATTTAAAAAAAATACATTCAAATACTTTTTTTTTTTTGTTTATGAAAAAAAAATATTTTTAAAGTTTAACGTCTGTGCGAATGTATACACGTTTAACAATGTTTTAATTTTAGCGTTTAGTTTTTTACTTTTATTTGCGAACTTTTAAGTTTTTATTTTAAATTAATGTAACGACATATTTATATATCGTTACAATATATATATATATTGATGATTATTTATCTTTTCAATGTGTGTGTGATAGAGTCTGTCAGCAGTATGAGATAGTGTGGATAGTGGAGGGTCATGTGAAAGTCTGAACTCAACCCCCCTATACAGTAATATCAGTTAAAGATTTTAATTTTAATTGAATGATTAAAACAGTACAATGTTAAATTAGTTAAATGATTCTAAACTCAGCTGAATGATTAAGTTTAGTATCAATAATATTTGCAATGAAAATACCTTAATGCAAATATCACTGTTTTGTCTCTGAATGCAGGCTTTATCCAATTTACATTCTTGCAGTATATTTTTGGGCAGCCTGATGGCTAATGTAATTATTTTCATGTGCTAAAAGATGCTGAATTTTTATAGCTGGAATGAAATTTTTGAATGAAGTGTATGTTTAACCTATTCTGTACTTAATTTATATAGTGTATCTCATAACAGGTATTTGAATACCATTCAATTTTGATCAAAGTACTATGTAATTCAATTTAATATATTGGA
Source organism: Epiperipatus broadwayi (assembly GCA_028023455.1). Lineage (NCBI taxonomy): Eukaryota > Metazoa > Onychophora > Udeonychophora > Euonychophora > Peripatidae > Epiperipatus > Epiperipatus broadwayi. The sequence goes on along the minus strand of JAQFVV010000749.1, from coordinate 72,665 downwards.
TCACTATTTTTTAGTGTCACTGAGTTGTTTGCATTAGGCATCAACATACCCTGATGAAACTCTGATTCTGAGAAAAATATATGTTGGCTTGAATTATTACTCAGCAAGATTTTGAAAGCATTGATTTGTGTTATATAAAATATATTTATTTATATCTGATCTCCTTATGTTATGAGATAATGCATATTTTAATCATTTCAAATTGTAGTAAAGTTTTTAAATAAGTCTTAAGATTCTTTTACTTATATTTTGATTTATAGAACTTATTTGAAGATATGTCTTTTTGAACACTTATTTAACTTAGATTATCTATTTGGGTTAAATCTTTAATCTATTTTTACCATATTTCTATTAAGCAAATTCCTTCAAATTTTATATGCATATAATCGATGAAACTGTAACATGGCAAAGTGATATTTTAGGGTTGTTCAGCCATGTGTCTAATGTAATTGTGTTAGTTGGTTGAATTTCAAACTGCATTGGAATCAGTTCAATAAGTTTTCATTGATCCACAACAGATTCTCTATTCCCTTATCACATTGATCCTATTCCTACACTACTTTGACTTTATTCCCATGCCAGTTTTATTCTGCTCCTACATCACTAGAACATTTCTTCCATATCACTTTAACCTTACTTTCACATGAATTGGAAACTACTCCCATACCATTTTGACCTTAATTCTTACACAGTTTAAAATTTTTCAGATTTCCCCCAAGAACAATATACTCAATTTATGTAAACAACATACAAGTGTATTAATAATTAATACTGCAATGATATTCTGTTAATAGTTTTTAAAGGAACGGTTGCTTTATAGGAAAAGTTTTACAACATATTAAGTTGATCAGACTTATCACTAATTCAGCTATAATATTCTTATCTAATACAAGTCTTAAAAATCAAGGTCTTTTTTCAAGATGTATAACTAAGAAATTTTTCCATCAGTTGTAGCATTAACTCAATCCATAATTTTTTATATCTGATATATAATTTAAATCAAGATCGGTATTTTTAGGTGGAATGATAAAATCAAACTACTTTTGAGACCTCAATTTTTTCTCCAGATTCAGCAATAAAGCCATCTAGATTTCCTCTTTCTAGACATTAGCAGAGTCTTATTAATGAATTCAGTCTATTTAGAGTGGCTCTGCTTCAGAAAATTTCTAATTTATGTAATTGTGATTAAACAATTGTATAATAATGTTAAGGGTAATCAAACAATTGTATAATGTTATTAGTATGAAATGGCCTATAGTAAGTAGAAAACTGAAGTCTCTCAAATATATATAACTTGATCTGTGACAGACATATACATATAATATCAAGTGATATAAATATAATAAACAAAATACACTAGAATAACTTTACAAAATTAAAAATGCTTATACTTTTATATAGACATTTTTAATTTTGTTGAGTTATTCTAGTGTATTTGGTTTATTTGCATAATGTATGTATATTATTGTGTTAGGTCAGGTTTACTGTCTCAGAGTTGCTTTAAATTTCAGGATATTAAATTGAAAAAATTATTAAAAAAAATAGCTCATAAGTGAATAAGTGTCCATTAGTCCCAGCTTTGAATCCTATTTTCATTGATGTAGGCAAAATTTATGAACTGGTCTGGAGATATAAATATTTCAGGATCCATCAATTATTTTTATAGAATATAGCACTAAAATAGAGTGAAAAGAATTGTTCCTGCAATGCCCAATTTATGCATGCAAATGCAGGCTTGGAGGGTCTAATAATGCCATGAATGAATTATTTTCTTGTTGAAATCTCTAAAAATTTCTTTACAATATTTAAAAAAAAATATTTTTGCTAAATTAATAATTGCTAAACATGCATTAATTGTTCAATAGTACAGTTACAATTGTAAAACTAGGTTTTGAATATATGATTCTAGACTAGGAATCTGGAGATGTATATATTGTAGGTTATAATATCTAGTCTTGTTTGCTTATTCAGGATTACAGTAGATTGATCTATAATAGGGATCTAGAGATATAGATATTATAGGATTATACCATCTGGTATCTATTGATTTCTCTGGTCTGCAGTACATGGCTTTAGAATAAGGATCTGGGAATCTAGATATTGTAGGATCATACCTTCTGCTGTCTAATTATTACTCAGACTTACAGTAGGTATTTCTAAATAAGACTTCTATTGTTTACTCAGGCTTACAGGGAATGACTTTAAAGTAGAAACCTGTGATGTAGGCATTATAGATATTATAGAAATTATACCATTTAATGCTCAGGACTCTATAGTTGGGTGAAGAGAACTCCTTTTAGAAGCATATGAGTATGCTGAGAATATTATATTTATGTTTCTGATATTGACTTTCCTAACCAAAAAAGAAGTAGAATATTATAGTGTGCATAACTAAACTGTAACTTACTTGGTGACAGAATTTATATAGCTGTGCAAGTAAGATGATTTGGGTTCAAAACAAACCCTAGTGTGTTTTTTAATTTCTGGCTATTATTTTTAATGATATATAGTTGTAAAAGATGATTGGTAGATTCATAAGTGCATTAATTTCAGATTTGAATGTTAAGTTCTTATTAAGAAGATGAAATTTAGAAAGTGTTAATGTTGTAGAACTATACTGTCTGGTGTTCATCTATTACTCAGACTTACAATATGTGGCTTTGGAGTAGAGTGAAGAGAACTGATCTTGGAATAAACTTTGAAAATATAATTTTACAAAAAGTGAAAAAATTGACTTTTTTAAAATCAACCTATATCAATCATGTATATATTATTAGTTTTTAAGATTAAGACATTTATGTGAGTGTGTATACATAAACAGCTCATTTTCTCTTCACTACATTCATGTAAAGAAGTTTCTATCAATGAATCATTCTAATGAATTGATCACTTTCACAGCTATATATGGTATCCAATTCATTAACTGCATGATTATTTTTTGAAAGTGGGAATAAAAAGATTCTAAGTAAGAGATCTGACACAAGAGTATTCCAAGATCATAGGCAAGTACACTGATATTTGTTCCAAATTAACACTGACACCAATTACAATTAGGACTCAAATGTAAAAGAAATTTTATATTATATGACTATTGTCAGGTGCTGATTGTTCAAGAGATCATATACAAGGACACTTCAAGAAAAATAAAGATTGGCTTTAATCATTTCATTTAAATTTTTTTCTCTCCCAAGTAACCAGGATCAGAATCCCATGACAGTCTATGTTATAAATAAAGCAGGATTTTTCTTTTTTCCGATCCTCAGGGTCTTTCCAAACTCTTTCTTTTAAATGATTATAATGTGATCGGACAAATGATAACATAGTAGTTATGATGTTTTATTCTCTTGAGCTTAAGAATTAAATTGTTGCATAATAAGTCTTATTTCCATCACATTTATATTTTTTGTAAACATTTACTGCCTATGCTAATTTTTAACAACCACTAAAGCTTAACATTGTCAATTTGTTTAGATGTTTTTGGTAAAATTTTAGCTATCTTATTATTGAATTTATTCAAGTTTTAGCTATCATTGATATCTCTAATGTTTTAAAATAATTTTTAAGTTGTAGTTTAAATTCCTTAAAATGTTCTGAAGATTAGAAATATCTTGTCTTTCTTAACGACTTTGGTCTTTCTATCTTTACATTAATGCATATCTTATATCTCACTGACCAAAGATCACTTTGTAGGTTGAATTTGTCTCAATCTTGAGGATTACGGATTATGTTTTATTATTAAAAATATTATTCAAAGGCAAAACTCTTCATACAGTAGCACCACTTAGTGCAAGCCAAAGTAATGAATGGATGCAGGAAGCTTTGGATCCATTGATTACTTTGGCTTACACTAAGTGGCGCTACTGTATGTAGAGTTTTTATGTTGGGTTTGCGAAGAGATAAGGGGGGTTTAGATATAAAGGCCATAGAGTTGACAAAGATTATGTTGTGGAATTGGGATGGGGCATGGGAAGACTTAAGAGTGGGGAATGGAGAATAAAATGGCTAACAGGTTTATCTGGGCATAATTGCTGAGATATTCTTGACTTCGTTTAAGGAGAAGCCAAAATACATCATATCACATGTAAACAGCCTATGTAAGCATAAAGAATGGTAACCATATGATGTTTAATGGTTTAATAAAAATGTTACTCATTATCAAAAAATTTATTTTCTGAATCAATAAGGTTTTCATTAAAATAATTATATAATTTTAAGATGCTTAGTTTTAATTACATCAGTGCTGGATGAATAATAACAAATTATTACCAGTGATTAATCGATGTAATGGCTTGATGTAGCTACTTGATAAGCAAAAGTTAGTTTATCGATTCCATGTGAAGATAAATAAGAGTTTTCAATTGAATTATTATACTGCTATAATAATTATAATATCATGTGTGATTTATTGCAGTAGTGGACTGTCAGACTCTGAAATGTAAGGTCTTTGGATCAACCTAATTTTGGCATTTCTGATGCTCAAAATTTTAGTAAACTCCCAATCAATAAAGTCATTCAATTATTTAATTAATAGTAGTAATATTAATAGTATCATCAGCTGTAGCAATTATAATAATGAATATTATAACAATTGTGGTCTTCATCATCATCATCAACCATTATCAATCCACTGCAGGATGAAGGTCTCTCCAAGTTCAATCCATCTTTTCCTATCTTTAGCTTCTTTTCTCCACATCATCCCTGCAGACTTTCTTATTTCATCCACCCATCTCACATATGGTCTCTCTCTGGGTCTTTTACAATCTCTTGGAATCCAGTTTAAAATTTCAATTGTCCATCTGTTATCATCTCTTCTAACAATATGTCCAGCCCAACTCCACTTCAGTCTTTTAATTTTTTTAATGAGGTCAGTAACACCTGTTTGTTCTCTAACCCATACATTGCGTTTTCGATCCCTTCTTGTTACTCCCAACATGCATCTCTCCATACTTTTTTGAGTGGTCTGAAGTCTCTGTATTGCTTTTCTATTAAGTGTCCAAGTCTCAGATCCATAAGTAAGAACTGGCAAACACATTTATTAAAAACCTTCCTTTTCAAACACATAGGCATATTTCCTTTTAGTATCAAGTTATTTCTACCAAAAGCACTCCAACCAAGTTTAATTCTATGATTAATTTCATCCATTATATTTCCATCTGTATTAATAATCTGACCAAGGTATTTGTAACTGTTAACTTCTTCTAACTCATCATAATCAATCTTTATTTTCATATTGTAGTCTTATTGCTAGTAAAGTATCTCAATGTAGATAGATTTGAAAACTGTTATGAAATAATAATAAAAGTCAAAATTGTGTTTTTTTTCCCATCCTACAAGTCTACTATCCATTAAATATCGAATTGCATTAGAAGTAGAAATCCATTCTATTTACTTTATCTCAGAGCCATCTAGTGTAAATAAACTAGATTTCTAACCATAATGTAAATGCTGAAAGTAAGCAGCGAGGGACATGCAGTACATTGCTTGACATCTACGATTTAGATAGATATGTATATTTGTAGGTATACAATAACCAACCTTTCCATAAATTGACTATCTATGATTTTAGTATTCTACAATTTCAAAAAGTATTAAATACAAATAAATAAATAAAAATTATGTCAGCCATTTTCTTATTTGCCCGCCTACCACTCTCAGGTATATAAATGCTCTCTCAAATTTTAATCGATTTTTCATAAATGCGTTATTCTATTTTTATTATATTTGTTGTTGAGTTAATGTTTACATTGTAGAAATAAAATACATCGTGTGTGTGTTAATATGTTAAATGTATATATTGTGTAAATGGAGTTTGCTATTAGCTTCTCTTTCCAAGTATTCACAGAAAGACAACCAAATGCAATAAATAAGAGGATTGAAAGTTTTTTAATGGTTAACCACAACCAATTTATATGCAGTTTTCATCTATAGTTTTTAATTGTTCCTTTTACAGTTCCTTTTATTACAGGATATCTTCTATGTTTTGAATACGTTTGGTGACTGATCTTTATGACTAACATTAAATGTAATTTTATTTCATTCTATTTCGTATATGTAATCAGTTATATAACTTCAGATTGAAAAGATATTTTTAAAAAAAACTTATTAAATTCTTTCTTTTATACGTTTAATGTTTCATTTTCTTTCATTTTTAAACATCATAAAGTTTAATAATGTTTTTTTAAAAAAATTACTGATAAAGACAAATGATTCTAACAGTAATAAAAAATTAGAACAGTTTTTCTCTAGCAATAAAAACAGTTTCGATAACAAAAAATATTATTTTAACCTCTAGAGACAGATTTATAACTTTTTTTAATTCAATAGATTTATAACTTATTCACCACTATTTTGTATATCTATATGTGTGCATATAATTATTTTTATACTAAGTTTCCTATTATCGCGTGTTGCATGGAAATTTTTGTTCTATTTAATTAATGATCAAAGCAATAAATATTATTATTGTATTTTTATATTGGACTATTTCCATCATCTAATATGTGTGTTGAATGTCTTTAGAAAAATTCAATTTTATTTAAAATATTCCAAATACATTCGACTGTTAGTAATATCACAGCAAACAGGTTAGTATATGCACCAACTGTTAGTAATATCATAGCAAACAAGTTAGTATATGCACCAACTGTTAGTAATATCACAGCAAACAGGTTAGTATATGCACCAACTATTAGTAATATTCTAGCAAACAAGTTAGTATATGCACCAATTGTTAGTAATATCACAGCAAACAGGTTAGTATATGCATAACGTTTCAAGAGGTATTATTCTCCCCTCTTCTTCAGGTGTTGCTGGCCTGACCAGTGACAGTACTAGCATGGGATTCGAATCTGGGTCCTTAGATTCTTGATTATTGAATTTTAAGGTAATGCTCTAAGCAACTGACCAATTTTTCTAAAGACATTCAACACACATATTAGATGATGGAAATAGTTCAATATAAAAATACAATTAGAACACCATCATCACAAACTTTCAGGAAAATAGTAAATGTTGTCTCTAATAATAATCAAATATTTATTACTTGCTTATAATATCAGAAGATATTTTAGAATCCTAAAATATGCTTTCAAATGGAACACAATATGCATACATTCATTGTAGCATTTGTTAAAAATACATTAAAGTTTTTAATCACAGTAATTTCTTGCTAATTAATAATTTACAAATACCACATCATCTTGTAGCTGAGATCTCCATATTCACTGTTCAGTTATTGCAAATAAAAAACAAAAATTCAAATTACTAAACAAAAAATGTAATTTTCCACTTATTAATTTTTTTAATTCACAGTGCATATAAAGTATGTTTATATACTAATATCATAATTCTGAACTGCTAATAATGAAAATTAAATGTTCTTTAACTAAGTGGTTAATCCAAATGAATGTTTTACCTAGAAAATGGTGCTGTTTGAAATTCACTTTCCTCTGTAACCTTTAGTGATATTTCATTAGATACATTTTATAAAAAAACAGCAAAACTGTGAACTAATAAATACTGATTTATTAATAATAAAAATCTGAAGAGTGCAGCATTTTTACAATAATCTGTAAGTTCAAAGTAATTTAGTCCAGCCTCCATATGATTGCTTGATAGCTTGAACTCTTTATACATCTGTTTCAAAAGTAGTGAAATTATCTGAGGAAATATTTGGCATAGCAAAAAAAAATTTTTTTAACCTAGTCTATTAAAGATTCATTATTATGTTTATACAGTAATTGTATAATAATTATTTAAAAATTAAAGTATATATGATTATACTTTTATTATATATGTATATTTTAATTTTTGAAGTTAGAAAAGTCGATCATAATGCTAATAAATAAAACTGAATGATACAATAGCTTCATCTTCTGAAACTGATCACCGACACCTTTACTGACTGCAGTAAGAGCTTTTGAGATACTTTAAAAAAATTATAAATGCAATTTTAAATTTTACAATACAATTTTATAAAATTATGGAGGGCTTCATATTTATTCATTTCCATTTTAAAAATAAATTTCAGATAACAAATTTTTAGTTAATTTTCTGGATTCACTGATTTAATTAGCTTTCCTTTATACCAAACAATGAGGGGAAAAACCCATTAATCTCATCATATGTTCACTTTATTATTATTTCAAAATATTTTCCAAGTTCAAATGTGGTTTTTAGAGATACTTACATTTCTTATAAGTGATGTCCAATTTATTGAATTCTAATATACAGTAATAATTTAATATTAAAATCAAAGATAGAATGATTACAAAAATTGTCATGCTAACTATGTAAATGTCAACGTAAACCAGCCAGTTAATTATACAATAATAAACTCTTACTAAACTCTTACTAATTTTGAAATCATTCTAAAATACCAATGCAGTATTCAAGGTCAAGGTATAAACACATATAATGTATAATGAATATTAATTGTATAAATATGACGAATATGTAAAAATAATAATAATTGTATAAATGTAGAATAAAAGTAATAACTGTAATGTATAATAAATATATAAAATAACTGTATAGTAATTAAGAATAACGATTGTGTAAAATTGCAATGTTGTTAAATCATAGAAAGTTGTATAATAATAGAAAGCCCAGCTGACCTCATAGGGTCAGAAAACTATGTAAAATACCATATATGGTAAGAAATGTGAAAATACTGCATGTATATGAAAACGTAAGTAAAAACACCATATATGGTTAGGAATGTAAAAGACTCCAGAAGTCTTGAGGGGTATATAAACCCCCATAACTTCTGAGTATGTTCTGAGTTTTAATTATAGTCAGAGACTCCTGCCTCTGTAAGTCCAAAAGCAGTACTAGGGTATTTATATGCAGGTCATCATGACCTTTTATTATTTTATTTCGCCTTATAATAGGCTATGTATAACCGTATTAAACTATAATCGTACCATCTCAATTCTGCCTTTGTCCATTTATTTACTTGCTGGTCATAAGACATAGCAAATTGGTGCAATAATAACAGGAATAGAATCTGAAAGCATATTGGTGCAGTAATGACAGGAATAGAATCTGAAAGATATTGGTGCAGTCGACACAGGAATCGAATCAAAGAAAATGGCAGCTAATACAGGAACAGAACTGCATTAAAAATTGGCTCTGTCATCATAGGATTGAATCTGTGAATAATTGCCTAAGCAGCAAGCTGAGACAAAGCGTAAGTGGATTCGAATCAACAGAGAAATGGCGAGCATATCGCCAGTTTCTATTTGCGAATTTAATGTAAAAGATCGAGTGATTGGCCACTGTATGTTTAGAGGATAAAAAACTACTTTATACTAAATAGTATTATGGAGAATACTGTAAAAGTAGCCTCAATACTTTGCTTCACAGGCGAGAGAGTAATCGAAATAGCAAACAAACTATGTGGAAATTCGCCAGAGACACAGAAATATGATGAGATCGTAACACAGCTAAATGAATATTTTAATCCCCAGCCATCCAAGTTTATTGCTCGATTGCACTTTAGAGGCAGGATGCAAAGAAAGAATGAGAAAATAAAAGAATATGACATTGGTTTAAGAGAGATGGTAAAGCCATGCCTTTATGGTAAATATTTAGAAGAAGCCATTCTAGAACAGCTATTATACGGAATAATTGATGACCAGTTTAGACAGATCTTCCTGGCAATAAAAGATGTAACCTACAATGAAGCTATCAGACGTGCAACAGCTTATGAATTGCTGCTTGACCAAGTGAGAGAGTTCAGAAGTTCCACAAAACCAGAACCACTTCAAACTACAATATTTAAAACATTTGGAGTTAAACCCAAAACCGATAAACAAATTAAATGTTTTTGATGTAGAAAAATCAGCCACAAAGCCTGTGATTGCAGTTTACCAAAAACTGAAAGTTATCGGAAAATAACTGAGTATCCCAAAAGATGGCACCACCATACAAAGTCGTGCAGAGCAATGGAAAGTAGTTACATAAAAAGTGCTACTATAGACGAATCTGATCAAATTATGATAATAAAAAAATCGACATAGAATCGCAAGTCAAAAATAATTACCCCAGCTTGTTCAAAAAAGAACCAGGAAAATTAAAAACCTCACCTGTAGATATAGAGTTAAGAGACAGAGGAAAACCTATTGTATCAAAACCTTGGAAAGTACCTATAGCACAGCAAAAATTGGCGCATCAAAACCACCATCAATAAACCATAAATTGGAGAAGCACAACAAAGACTGCCACAACCGGCAAGAACTAGAAATCCCCCGTCTCATCTCAAAGACTATGTTAGGTGAAAAACCATACTTCTGGAGTGGGGGAGGAGTGCAGTATTCAAGGTCAAGATATAAACACATATAATGTATAATGAATATGTAAATAATAATAATTGTATAAATATGATGAATATGTAAAAATAATAATAATTGTATAAATGTAGAATAAAAGTAATAACTGTAATGTATAATAAATATGTAAAATTACTGTATAGTAATTAAGAATAACAATTGTGTAAAATTGCAATGTTGTTAAATCATAGAAAGTTGTATAATAATAGAAAGCCCAGCTAACCTTATAGGGTCAGAAAACTATGTAAAATACCATATATGGTGAGAAATGTGAAAATACTGCATGTATGTGAAAACGTAAGTAAAAACACCATATATGGTTAGGAATGTAAAAGACTCCAGAAGTCTTGAGGGGTATATATACCCCCATAACCTGATCTAATTGTTCTGAGTATGTTCTGAGTTTTAAATAAAGTCAGAGACTACTGCCTCTGTAAGTCCAAAAGCAGGACTAGGGTATTTATATGCAGGTCACCATGGCCTTTTATTATTTTATTTCGCCTTATAATAGGCTATGTATATAGTTAAAATTATCCGTATTAAACTATAATCTTACCATCTCAATTCTGCCTTTGTCCATTTATTTACTTGCTGGTCATAAGACACAGCAACCAATCAATCAACTAGCACATACCAATTGTTTCATGGGATAAACATAGTTTCTCAGCATCTTTAAGATCTTAGTTTATTCGTTATAATGTAATGAGTCTTTTGTATGAGTTTGATACTTATGTAAGTCTTTTACTTACATTGGAAATACTAAGCTGGAGCTCATAAGAAAGATAAAGAACTGTCTTTATCTAAGAAAAGTGATTGGCTATTTGTTTTAACATAATATCAAAGTCAGCAAGAGCTTGTTATACCAGTGTATTGATTGGCTCATACATTTAAATGTTACGTAACTATCACATGATTCCAGCTTACACAGTGTTATTTTAGCTTCCTACTCTTTTTTTTCTTCACTATTAATTACTAAAACTTACATTAGATGGCATAGCTGTAAAAAATAGTGTATGCTGCTGAAACAAAAATGTGTAAGTTGGAGACATGTGATGGTCACAGGACAAAGGTGTCTATAGTTATTAAAAAAACTAAGGATATCATAATATACAAATACTAAACTGATTTTAGATTTTAAAACTATATAGATAAATTTGTTTAGATTAAAAACATTACATGTTTTTCAATTTGACTATTAACTTGATAATAAAATAGAGAATTAAATGATGGTTGCTAGAGGTCCAGTTGCATTGTTCCAAGATCCAGATAGCCTTATTGATGAAGGCCATAAGTGCAAAATTAGTTTGGAAATACTGAATTCCAACAGAAGTTGATTGAGATTTATTAAGCACTATAATCAAGTGCCTATTAGTTATTAAAGTTTACATTAGGGGGTATACCTGTAGCAAAAGAAAAAAAGTTGTCTAATTGTTGTCAAGGAGTGGTTAACATATTTACATGTATGTTTATACACATTTTCAACAATGCACATGCTGTATATGCTATCTATGTATATGTATGTTGAAGTGCTTATTATATTATTATTTTTACTATTTATTTGTTATTAAACTGAGAGACTGCAAACCTCTCAAGCGCTTATGGCTGTTGATAGTCATGCGCTTGAGAGGTTTCTAGTCCCTCACTTTCATTTCAATACCGTCTGCGCTTTATAAAATAAATATTATTCATTTGTTTCAATATCTGTAGTTAGCATGGAACCAAATGTTCTCAGATACTGGGTCGCTGATGTAATTAAAAAAAATTCCAAGCCTATTACTTAATGATTAAACAACCAAATAAATTATAATGAAATTGCATTTTATTTCAAGTTTCTCTGTGATTGTGAAAGAAGACGAGAATGGTATACTGCTTTTTGTACACAGCTATGAAATATGTAAATTGGATGAAGGAAAATTAATCACTACAGAAGTGTTTAAAAGAATAAGAAGAAAATTGTTATTTATATTATAAAGTTTATTCTTCGCATAAGCATTAAATGAATAATTAGACAGCTTTATTGTTTCAGAATTCATAAGAAATTTGTATGCTGTAAGTGCCAGAACTGGAATCTATTCAAGGACCATATGCTCCAGACTCTGACACCTTACCACTGCACTAAACCACAAGGGTCAAATTAAAAATGATGAAGGTGATGTGAAAAGAACTGCAAAAAGTAAAAAGATGAAGAAAAGGATGAAATTGATAAATGTTTTCAATGAATTCTGCATATTTCAGAATTCAGAAAAAAGTATAGAGAAGATTTGAAATAGTTGTTGAGAATGTCCTGATGGATGATTATTGATGATGATTAAGACATGAGTATTTTATTAAGTAACTGAAGTTAATAATAACATTGACAATAATATTTTAATGACAATGCTGATAATATTATTTTCTAGAAGCTACACTAACAACATCACATGACCCATTTCAGCCAATTTCTTATTCAATAAGTGTTTTCTTCTTTTAATTCACTGGTTATGGCTGAAGCTAATTGTTGATTCTGTATTAAAGAGAAAAGGACTTATGTTAGCCTTAGAATAATAAAAGTGTATATCTTATTCAGGAATCATTTTGATCTCACAATTTTGGTGTTGTGATCAGGCTATCTCAATAATTTGATAATTACATATTTTTGGATTAGCACGAGAAATACTACTGGAATACTCAAACCAAATCCTTTGTAAGTTGCTTTACAGAAAAAATATTAAAAGCTGTTTAAATAGCTCAGACTGGTCAATAATTTAAAGTGTAGTTCCAGATTGTTTTTTGGGATGTTCTACCATAATTCTCTTCAAACAACTAAAAATTTATGGTATAGAAATTGGATTTATTGTGGGACCCTAAACAATTTTTCATATCTAATAGTAAAGCTAGCTGTATTTGACCTTTCTAAATGTTAATGGAGTCCCAGAAATAGATTCAGAAGAACCCATAATTGTAGCATTTATCTGCTTCATAAATGAAATTGAGCCACTGATCTATATAAATGTAGTTAAGTACAAACCTTGAGCTAGATAGTTAACAGTTGGCAAATCTTTGAATACAAAACCAAAATTAAAGATTTTGATAAAGCTATTAGAATATTTATCTCCTAATTGATATCTCCAATGATTTTTATGGTATTTTATTAGTATTTAAACTGGCTAAAAACTTGATATGCTAAATAATGAAATTATAATTAATATCATTATCACTTTATTATCAATTTTGTACTACATTTATTATTTCATTTTATTTATTAATCTACACAATCTAGTGCCATGTGCAGTAGAATACAACAGTTATGTTGTTATAAGTTTGAGATCTTATTTTTTTATTCTTTATCATCAACAGGAAATCGATCACAGTTTGATCTATAAGTGGCCAATTTGTTGTATTCAAACCTTTGATATTATCCATTTTAAATAAATAAGTTAATGAATATTTCTAATCAGTTATTAAACAAGACATAATAATAACTTTTCTAGCCCAGATATAAAATAAAAATTATTTGCAGCCCAAATAAGTCTTGACTATATTACTGGAATTCACAGTTCAGATTTCTAAAGAATTATTTTTAGCATATGTACTTTGTCCTATTAATAACAATATATTGGTCACACGAAAGGTGCAATTTATGGGTTGGATAAAGAGTGGCAATTTATTGGTCACATAAAAGGTTGCAATTTATTGGTTAGATAAAAGGTGGACCTTTTTTATCTAGCTGATATATTGCCAAAATACAGGGAATAGATATTGTTTGCAAATTTGTTAACTGAATCGATTATCACTTTTTCATTACTAGGGGGAAGGTTTTTTTCTGTTTATTTTCAAACAAAATAAAAATTATTTCACAATATTTTAAAATGATTAAAATCTAAAATTTTAAATATTAACATTACTAATAAATAATATCATAAAAAGCAATAAAATGGTAAAATAGATCATAGTGACAAACAAAAAACATGTTTGTCAGAAGATGAGTTGTATTCATAGAAATATTTCAATAATTTTCTGTGTAACAGCTGATTGCACTGTAAAAAAACTATAATCTTTTGCCCAGAATAATACTATCTTATTTTTATTTATAATCATGTAATTCTTATTTATGTTTGTAATTCTAGCTTTCCTTTTAATTTACCATGTATACATAATTGTCACTGTAAACATTGTACTTGTTTAATAAATATTTTGGGAAAAAAACTATAATCTAAACTTTACACAATTAAAAATAAACAAATATTAATAATTTTACAAAAAAAAACAACAACAAATAAGTGGAAAAATTAGCTCTAAATTTATTTATGATCTAATAAAAAAAACTATGTGGGTGTGCATATAATCAATTTTGGGTTTATGTAAAGAATCTTTTGTTTTTCCATAAACAGTGACATCTATGGAATAGAATTATAATTAAAATCTGAATTTTTAATACTGTAAATAATTTTTAGCATCTATTTGAATTCATTTTTTTTGTTAATAAATGCAATAAAGAAAATAATATGATTTATTCAATTCTAAAAAAGATTAAAAATATTTTTTTAGCAATCTGACTTATTGTAATATATTCAAATTTAGTTGCTTCATAAATAAATTTATATTCTCAATGTTGCATATTTAATTGTTCTGATTTGTATACAAGCTTATGTAAATTATTAGAAATATTAATATATTAGTTTCTTTATTTAATGTGAGCATAAGATATCATTAATCTAATTGCATATCTCTTTTTTTTATATTTGTGTTATCTTTAGATATACTTAAATATATTCATTAAACATTATTAAAACATATGAACAAAATAAATGACCCTTAAAATGCATCTGATTGAGGTAGCACTCTTCTTTTGGTTCAGGTCCTAACTTTTAACATGCTTTCTGGCTTACTTTTAAATATTTAACCAATATTAAATTACTAAAATTTGATCTATTAGTATCAAATTTCATGCTCTCACATTTTTGATAATATTAGGCTAGAGATTATTATATCATTTTAAACTAGACATAAACTTTACAAAGACAATACACATAAGAAAAGGGTAGAGTGGAATTAGTAGAACTATGTTGTTATGCTTAATAAAAACAAATATATAAATTCTTAACTTGGTTTAAATTTTATATATGGATTAGGACTCTAATAAATGATTTGTAGTAATCTGTAATGCCTTTACTTAAAGTGGATTGGTATCACAGTTGTGAGATTAGAAAGTCTAAAATTTGTGGATCAAATTGTAGTAATCTGATATTAATAAATACTGAACAAATAATAAAGATATGCCAAAAATTAAGACCTCAGCCAATTGAAGAGTGATGAACCAGAAATATATCTTGGGGATCATTTAATTTTTCATTCATATAATATGTTGTGGAGAGAAGTTTTAAATATTTTAGTATATCTACATGAAATCAATCTAAGGACATTACTGTTTTTAATATAAAGCAACTTTAGTTAATGATAAAGTGCTCAGATTATGGTTCATCATTGCGAAAGTAGTGCTATTGTAATTTTAATAATGCATGTGTCAGGGTACCTACCCTGACACCTCTCTGAGGAGTGCCAAAGCACGAAACCATGGTCAGGGGTTTGGGGAGGGGTTCCTGACAGAGATATTTTAAGTGCTGGCTCTGGCTAAGCATTTATCATAAAGCTTGTAGAGGAATTGGCAATCCTCACTGTTTGTATTGGAATGTTTGATTAAAAATATGTCAACTGAAACCAAATGTTCAAAGATATCTATAAATCAAAACACTGGTTTTACTATATAAGATGCAAAGAAGGTTTACAGATATCACAAAGAAGATTTTTTTACACAACTAGTCATGCTTTTATGTCAAAAGAATGCTAATTGGTTTAATACAAAAGCCAATTAACAGATTAGTGTGGGAATTTGTATGGTTTTAATCTGGCTCAATTAATTACTTATGCATGTAGAAATAGCTTAGAAATTGAGTGACGTAAAAGTTAGATTATTGTTGATTAGAATAACATTTCAGGAATCCCACAAAATATAGTGATGACCATTATAGTGACCTAATATTCTAAAGCAAACTGTAATGCATGTGGTATTCTGGAATTTTAGGGAGTTATATATATATATATATATATACCACATGTACCTGACCTTTTGAAAGTCCATTGTTTTGATATTTTTAACTTGACATCATTACTTCCTTTGCTTTAAATTCTTTGTAAAAAAAAATTATGTATTATTGAATCTAAAATTTGTAATATTTTTTTAATTAGTTCCTTTAACAATTTTTTTAAAAGATTTAATGTAAATATATGTTTTTTGTTAAAAATTGCTGAATATGTTGTTCATCTGAACTATATTAGGAGATTGACAGACTGAAAGCATTTTAATAAAGCTAAATTTAAAATTTTAAATATACCTGTCATATTTTACAGCATTACAGCACCACTATATATTTACTGGAATGCCTCTGATTAAAAAAATTAATTCGCTTTTTAGATTTTTCAATATCATCATGAATAAACGTAATAGTTTTTTAGCTTTATTAATAGTTACAATTTATTAATACAAAAATGATATTTGTAATATTTTTTTTATTAAATATGATATTTGTAATACTTTTTTTAATTGTTTGCTTTAAGACTTAATGTAAATATATGGGTTTTTTACTAAACATTGCTGAGAATGTCATTCGTATGAATTATATTAGAGAATTGTCAGATTATGAAAGTGTGGAATGCCTTAATGCTGAATAACAAATCAGTGTTTGTGTATGTTTCTGTAACTGGCAGGTAATCTTTACTGTAAAATATGCAAACAGTAGCTGAGCTAGCTCACTCGGTGCCAGTGGGCCCAGGTACTCTACCATGAACCACCAAACATACTGACTGAAGCCAGTTGAATACCAAAGTAGTGATCATCCTGTATTATAATTCATGAATTTAACAGTGTTGTTTTTTCTGGGCTTTCAGCCAGTTGTTTTTATAATTTTTTTTAATTGGTTGCATGAACACATTTTTTTAAAGATTTAATGTAAATTAAATAAAAGATTTTAAATAAATGTGAGAAATAATTTTTTTATTGAAAAATATGTCTCGTTATGAAATTGACTTGTGATATTGGACAAACATTCATTCATTCACTAATCAGATAACAGAGAAAAGAAGGATTTTATATATAAGATTAAAAAAAAAAGATGCATGCTTATAAATATCAAAAAGGGCCTTCTTTGAATAGGGTGCAAAAATTCCAGCTATGATGGGGGGGGGGGCAAAAATAACCGGAATTTTATAATAAAAAATTACAAATTTATTTTTATGTGTTGTAAATTGAATCACATTAAAAGTATAGTCTATTTAATGCAATGCACTTGTCTAAACTTGTTTTTCAATTTTCAAAATAACCTGGAAATACTTGCAAAGTGATGCATTTTAACACCTGCATTGTTTTTTACCTTCCACTTCTAAGTACACAAAACAAGACATTTTTTTCATTTAAGAGATTAAAAAAATTACACAAAGCAAGTTCGAGTGAATATGGCTGATGGATAAGCTGGGATCACGCTTAATTTAATTAAAAAGTGTTTCACACTCAAAGCTTTGACAGACGACCCTTTATTGGAGTGAAGTTTGCAGTCTTTTCTTTGCCACAAAATAGGTTGTTTACATTTTACATCACATAAATGTTTCAAAACTTGCAGATAAAATGCATGACAATTACAAACTAAATCTGAGTGAAAAATGCCATTTGCATAAAAAAACATCAGTGTTGTTTCGACTTTGGTCTTCACTTACTAGCTTTAGAGGGACATGGTGAATTTAACATTTAACCACTCATAAATTTGTGTTTTTATGAGATCAGTTTGCTTATAATTTATTTCAAGCATTACAACTGTTTTCCTTGCCATTTCTTGTGAATATAAACAAAATTTTATATTGTTTGAATTTTTCAGTCTTTATTAAAAAAAACGACAAATTTGCAAAACATATTTTACAAAAACTGTGCTATGTGGCACCACAATTTCACATGAAGATGTCATTTGGCAGAATGATGCAGAAGAGTTCCTGCAAGAAGTATATAACATCAGAAGCATATACTATAACAGACCACAAACCAGAGAATGATTCCAGTTATTTTGGGGTCCCTCTCTCATACATCACTGGAAGTACCAGCATACTTATTGTATGTATTATTAAAAGTATAAAAAAAAAGCATTTAATAGACTATGAGAAATTAACTACATTAAGTATAGAAATATATTTTTAATAAAAATATAAAAAAGTTGAAAGTGATATATATTGTTGCAATTTTATACTATTTATTTATAAAATTAAATTAGATGGTGGAATTTTTAATTTAAATTGATTAAAACTAAAAATAATGCTAAGACGTATATTTTCCAATTTAGAAAATAATCTATAGAAAATACTTAATGTCTCAAACACAGCATGTGAATATTTTGATTTCATAATTCATGTTCAAAAAGTATATATTCTTTATCAGCCAATGATAAAAAAAATCTTCAGTAACTTTTAGCATAGACAGTTATTAACTTGAAAATGTAATCCAATTTAAATTTCTTGTTAGTTTTATAAATAAAAAAGATGAATTTAGATATTGAGATGCAGAACAGAGAAATAAGAATTGCAATTAAATGATCAGTAGAGAAAGCTGTTATTTTATCTAATCTATTATATGGAACTGAAACTTAGACATTGTAACAATGAAACAAAAAGTATTAGAAAAGTTTAATTTAAGAATGCTCCATAAAATTTTAAAAATAAGATGACAAAACCATAAAATCAATTTAGTTCTTTATCTTGCTGGGTGTGATATTATAGAATCCACTAATATAAGATCGCACTTTCATTGGATTGGTCATATAACATGAATGAACAATGCAAGTCTTTATAAAAGGGTGTTTTATGGTCAATGCAAGTCTTTATAAAAGGGTGTTTTATGGTTATCTTAAACACAATTTTCATGACAGAAATAGATCATCTTTATGCTACCAGAATTATTTTAAGGGCATTCTGAAGAAGGGTGATATTGGCTGCTTTTATTGGGAAGAAATGATCTAAAATATAATATATTGGAGTCCTATAATATAAGCATGGTATTCAAGTCCTATAATTAAACATGTTACAGAAGTATTTTAAATAGAAACGTTTTTTGCTAAAAGAGTTAAGTGTTGTAAAATATCAATTAAATAGAATAATGGACCAGCATGCTTTACATATGGCATATTTCTCATTTACAGATTCGTTTGCATGGTCATTGTAAAATTCCTCTCTAATATATTATTGTTATTAATATTATCATCATTATTTGTTTGTCTCCTCCCCTCCTTCTTGGTATTACTCGTTTGTAAGAGATCGTTGTTGCGTCAACAACTATTAAATATTACAATTGAGAGAAATTCAAATCAGTGGAGTAAAGACAGGAAACTATCTTTTTAGATTTTACTAATATTAAAAAAGTTCAAGTTACATCTGGCTCAAATGTCACTTTTAATGTATAATATTTACATATGTTTGTAACTATAATTTATTCATTTCACTAATGAATATAGATAGGCAATTAAAATTATTTATTATCTTTGTAATTTAATACACTATATAGGCTTACACACACCTGCACATATATAATGCAATATATAAGGGATTCGAACTCAGACTTTCACCCGACCTTCAACTCTCCAAGCTATCTCATATTGCTGACCTACCTGATCACATCCATGTTGAAAAGATAAATAATCATCAATATATATATTTCATGCTAAACCAGCAATCATCAGTTGGTCCAGATTACTATCTCCACACATATACAATCAGTGCTCAGCTTTATATTAAGATAGCCAATCTTCATACTTTAATGGACAGGCTTCAAACTACTCCAACCCACAACTCTTCAGCCATCCATTTTATTGAAAATCTGATGATGGAACGTTCAAAGCCCACATTAGTGCCAAGATTGTCATCCTATCCATGTAATGACTAATGTTAACATGGGTAAGATGACAACCTTGGCACTAATGTGAGCTTTAAACATTCCATGAACTTTTCATCATCACACTTTCAATAAAATTGATGGCTGAAGAGTTGTGGGTTGGTGTAGTTTGAAGCCTGTCCATTAAAGTATGAAGATTGGCTATCTTAATATAAAGCTGAGCACTGATTGTATATATATGTGGATATAGTAATCTGGACCAACTGATGATTGCTGGTTTAGCATGAAATATGTATATTGGTGGTTATTTATCTTTTCAACATGTGTGTGATCAGATGGGTCAGCAATATGAGATGGCATGGAGAGTTGATGGTCGTGTGAAAATCTGAGTTCGAATTCCTTATATATCTTTGTAATTATTTGATTGAAAAATCTTTCTATGTGAAAGAATTGTATATAAAAGCAACAGGCATTTGCCTTTAAAAGGTGTATAGTAAGTACATCATGCTGTAAGGATGTAATGTTCTTGATATTTTCTCAATATAAGAAGCTGTGATATAATCCTTGTAAAGGATATGGATAAAGTAAATAAAAATGTAGGAGTGCCATACGAAAACATTAAGTTGGTGGCATCACTTGTTGAAAAAAGTAGAAAAGCACTGAGTTACAGAATACTTAATTCATCTTTTTAATTTAGTTCACTGACATTTTTTTTTAATCAATCATATCTTCGTATTACTTAATCACTTTTCTGTGTTTTATTTAAAACAAATCAATTCTGACTCAAAACATTCTCTCCCCTCCCCCCGAAACTTTTTGTTCTCTCTCTCTCCCCCTCTCTTCCTTCCCTTCCTTTCTCCTCCTCCCTTTCTCTCTTTCCTTCCCCCCCGCCTGCTCTCACTCTTTTTCTTTTTTTTCTGGAATTAGAATGGCTATATTAAGTTCTGGAAAATTATTATCCTTGATGCTGATAACAGAAAGACACATAAATAATTGTAATGCATAATATATGGAAATATTTTAATTAACTTATTCATTCAGTAAACTGAATGTTTACTTTAGTAAATATAGAGATTTGAACTTAGGAATTTCAGTCTAATCTCCACTCCATCTCAAACAACCAATACACATGACCACATACATGTGAAAAAGATAAATGATCCCCAATATACACATCTCATTAATTGGACCAGATCATAATCTTCCACATATATATACAATTAGTGTTCAGCTTATATTAAGATAGTAATTTCTTAAACTTTAATGGCCAGGCTTCAATCTTCTCATCCTTCAAACAATTCAACCATTCATTTCATTGAAAAACAAATGAGAGAACGCTCAAATCGTTTGGTGGATTTGAAATTGTAGTCATACCCTATTTAGACCTTATGTCAATATAACCTCTCATATTGTCAACGATTTTTAATATTTTAAATAATTATTTTTACAAAAAGTATTAAGCACTATTTTCTGTTATCAATCCTACAAACAAAGATACAATTATATATTGAATTTACGTATTGATGAAATTTAATTGGCAATATAACATCTATTTTGCAGTTGGGATTCAAGAGTGCCTGCCACCTTATTACGTTCAACAAAATTGATTGGCTTAATCTCTCTTCAGTGAAAGGTGAGATGCAGGACCAAATAACTTTTACAAATCTTATCAGTTTTCATATCTCTACACTTTGATGGTCAAGACAAGTATGACATGTAGAGTATATATTATTGTAATTATATATTGGCTATTTCTATCATCTAATATGAACTATTAAATGTCTTATTAAAAAACTCAAACTTTATGTAAACTAGTATGTAACACAATCATTTAATATGTATTATCTTCAGGTGGTACTAATCTTATTAGTAACAGTACTGGCATGGGAATTGGTCAGGGACATTTAGATTATTGAACACTGAATTTGAGGTGTGCTCTACTCAATTAGAATATTTTGAAAAAGAGAGGATAATAAGATCACGTGAAACATCGTGTTACATACCAACATCTGAGCTATAATTAATGCTGCAGTATATTTAAAATTATTATTTTTTAAAGATATTTAACAATTATTATTAGATGATAGAAATTGTCCAACATATAATTACAGCTAAAATATTATCATCGCAAACTGATATTTGTAAATTATTAAACCTTATAATAAGATAATAATTGGGTTACCACAGAAGCTATTTTAAAATAGTTTGCAGTTAATAACAACATAGCTTAAGAAAAAAATTGTTTAAAATTTTTCTTATAATAATTAGTGATCTTAATTACATATATGTTGTTAACTTTTCTTAGACCAATTGTAATTCAATTCAATTATAAGCGCTAGGAATGCTTAGATAAGAAAGCTTGTTTCAACGTTTGTTATAATATTAAGCTACACCGCTTTCAATATTTTGATGTGTTCTCATATTCATAGCAATGATTAATTAACAGGAGGGCAATTGGGTAATTTAACTCATTTGTTTAAATTTACATAAATTTACATCATATTTATACTTCCCACTCTCCTGTCCATCTGTCTCTGCTATGAATACGATATTAGATTAAGACATCAAAAGAGGCTTAGCATAATATTATAACAAACATTGAAACTTAAGCTTTTATTATCTAAGCATTCCTAGTGCTTATAATTTAATTGAATTACAATTAATGATTTTGTTTCTCAAATCTACAACAAATAAAATGTCATTTTTGAAGTTAACATTAGTTAAATTTGTTTCCTATATAAAATCATAGGATTTTAGACAAAATGCAGTTCATTTTGTTTGATTGGCAGTTGGAGACATGCCTTTTTGCAAGATTTTAACATCATTTGTAAAAAAATTGAAGAGATCTTCCCTGTCAGCAAATTAACACATAGTTTGTCTTTTTTTTCTCAAAAGTAACCTTTATTAGTCAAAAGATTACAAAAAATTATCGGATACACTTACCCGTGGATGATTACAAAGTGTTCAATGTTACAAGGCAAAACAATTATTGAACAGGTTTACAAGATATGTACACTTGATAACGAATATATCCATAAAAGGGTTGTATAATTTTGCTTAATGTGTATCTATACATGGACGAGCACAGATCTGCACTGCCCCAAAACAATCTATCAAGGGGGCATAGAAGCTCATCAGAGTGGGAAAGGTGCTGAAAACTTTGATCCTATACTCTCCCAGAAGGTTTTCCAGGTAGCAGCAATAATCATCACCAGCTTGCACCCATAAACCAGACCCCCAATGACTGCCATCATCAATCCCTGTGGAAGAAATGAGGAGAGCAGTTCCATGCCCGCAAATATTACAACAAAACTATTACTGTTACAAAGATGATATATTTCTAGCTGGAGTGTCTAGCATCCAATGATATTATCTTGCACACTGAGATCAATAGAGCTGAACATCTGCCCTTAATCATTATCAAACTCCTGTGTCTGCAAATGTTCACAATAGTTGTTCAACCCATGTACCAATGTTTATTCCCTTTTTTATTATTATTAATGAGATCTTAATGCATGCTCTATAAAAAAAATTGGAAAAGATAAATTGCATGATAGATTATTTATCTTTTCAACATGTGTATGATTAGGTGGGTCAGCAATATGAGATGGTATGGAGAGTTGAGGGTTGTACAAAAGTCTGAGTTCGACTCCCTTATATTACATTATAGTTATCATAGTTTTAGGAACACTTCTAGTAGTAATGAAATTATTAAGGTTTATTATGGGATTGTCACCAAAATTTGCAGAAGTTTTTTCTTTCTGCACCGTATTAATTTGAATTTTCTTTTTTTAAAATATTGCAGTATTTAAAATTAAGTCATATACAGTATTTATCAGAAATGTATGGTGGTGACATTTTATTTGTGATTATATTTTGAACTGTTCTGATCATCTAGGATTAGTTGATAAATGTCTCTGAAAAGTCTAAAAGTTATTTAAACTTTTCAAATACATTCAAATAGTGTACAACATTATGAGTGGTTTACACCCTTTCTTTAGGTATGGGAATTGAACCTGGTATTTTTAGATTCATAAATACTAAATTTAAGGTGACATTCTAACCAGCTAGGCTATTTTGTCAAAGTTTAATAATAATCAATATAAATGTGATATACTAACTTGTGAGGGTATTCCTGCATTTTTTATTTTTTTTAAGGGCACTGTTATATTTGGTTGATTACAAAGTTATTTGTTAATATCATGTGAGCAGCTATCTTAAAAGTCAACCTAGTGTGACATTTTATAATGTTTGGAACTACCCATTAAGTCTTGCACTTAAAATAAAGTGGAGAGACCTTTCTAGTTTAAGTATACCAAATTTCTATTGGCTATTGCCTTTGATAGAAAAAGTTGATTGGTTAAAGCATCATTTTTAATTCAGTAGTCATGACTGTAAAGTTTCAGGTTTGATTCCTGTGCAAGTAATATCACTGTTCAGGCAAGCAACATCTGAAGAAGAGAGAATAATAATAGCTCTCAGAATATATTGTAATCTATTAATATGTTTCCTATTAATAATAGTTGAATATATTTCAGAAGTTTAATTAAAGTTTGAATTTTTTTATATATCAGATATAGTTCTATTATGGTAATCAGCAAAAGGAATACTAATGGCATAATTTTTTGGGAGTTCGTAAGAAGTTCGAGCAACAGAATCAGTTTTGGAACCTCCCAATCTATCAACTGTACCAAACTACACAGGGTAAAAAAGCACATATGGCTTTGATTGAGAGTTCATAAAAAATTGAGCACCAGATCAGTGAACACCAAAATTGATCCTGGAATCTTCAGATTTCAAGTCGTTCACTTTAATAACTGTGCAGAGCTATGGTGCAAGGTATAGAGCACATATGCACACATCCCTTATACATTGATGTACATATTCATCAATGAACTGCATATTTGGTAAAGAATAATAACATGTGTAAAGGAAGAATTAAATTGTGAAATGCACTTTTAAAAACTGGGGTACAAAGAGAATATTGTCATATAAGATTTGCTTAATTTTCTTCAAGATACATGATTAGATGGCCAGTATATTGTTACAAATAATGTTTGCATATAAGATTAAATTAGTAATAGTTAATAAATATTTTTATAAAGCGCAGACGGTGTTGAAAATTAAATTGAGAGAGTGCACTCTCTCAATTTAATTTTAATAGTTAATAAGTAGAAACTAGACATCCTAATGCAGCTGTTTACCACACTCACTGACCCTGAGATTCAGGTTCACACTAGATGATCCATGGAAATGTATTCATATTACAAACTGGCTTATTTTTTACTTGTAAGGTAGTCAATATAGTGTATAGAAGAACAACCTGGTGTAGTGTATAATCAGCCACAATCATAACTTGAGACTTGGGTTTGAACCAAGTGAATCTTAGCCAGTTTTTCAGATCGTAAACTGGCTTAAGTTTTTTTTGTCAGACAGTCGGCTCACAGCCATTTTAGCTGATTATTCAATATTTATTGGTTTGTAAATGGTATCTAACTATTATTAGGTAGAGGATAAACATTTATTTACAGCTGATCAAAGAATTACTGTACTTTTTGGGGCACTGAGCTCAACATATCTTTAATTTTAACTATGTGCATCTCTGTAACACTTGTGTGTGCGAATATTTAAAGTCAACCAATTTAGGTTTATGATAGTAAGTTAATATTTTTATTTTTAAAAACTAAATTAAATTCGATTTTAAGTAAGAGTGAAAAAAATTCCTTATTATTATTATTTTGTAGCATTGCGCGTGCGTAATCAAAATAAATACAAAACTGTCGTAACAAATCCTACAAGCACCATTAGCCTAATGTTTGTGTGTTTGATATCATAATTGCTCAGTCTAGTCTTGATCTATTTTAGAGATAAAAACCTAGTTTGTCATTTAATTATTGTTTGATTTAATTATAAAATAAATTACATATGGAATGATGTATCCATTAAAATGGGTGATTCTCACTCTTTTTAAAGAGGAATGTTAAATAATTTATTTCATTTTTCTTTGACTCATATTTTTCCTTGATAATTTAAACTATAATATCAACCACCAAGCTTTGATTTCTGTGCTTTGATGTAGATTTGTCCCCCTTTTTTTTAAACGCTGTAAACTATTCAAATGTAAAAATTATTGGGCTAATTTAAGTAAATTACTTTTCATCAACATATAGACAGTTAACCTCCTGTAACCCTGACATAGAAGAAAGCAAATAAACAGATTTTATCTTTATTTTGTTTCTGTAAATCTTTTTGCCCTATTCTCTTTATTTTTTTTCCAATATCTAATTTTATATCGTTTCATGCAAACTTTTTTCATGTTATAAATAGTTGTAGTTTTTTTTTTTTTTAAAAAAAAATCCCCATTTACTTTTAGGAAAACATGTTCAAAATTCTTTCTTTGAATTTTTTTATTTCTAATAGTATGTCTCAGGTTTGGATTTATTTTAAATAATTTCTTCATATGTCATAGCATCGGCCGGGAGGCGAACCCATAACTATCTGCAACCAACTACTTGCTTGCAAGGCAGCTGCGATAACCTCTCGGCTAACAACGCTTGACAATATTTTAAATAATTTAGTTTGGGATTTTACTTTAAATAATTTGGCTTTAGTTTTAAAAGTATAAAGCTGTTATGCGTTCAGCAACCATCCTTAATTCCAATATATTATTTAAAATTAAAAGATTTTGAACCCAAGCTAATCTGCCCGAACAGTTATTTAGATCTGACTCTGGGACAGTAATTAAATATTTTAGTATTTTCAGTTCTCTAATAAATATAGACACTTTTATCCTTTAACCAAAAATGTTAATATACTCTAATGCCATCTATGGTAAGGTAGAATAATTAGTGATTACCAGATGATAATGTATTTTAAATCTCCATCCTAACTAGTTTCTAGCATTTGTCTTAATCATTGATGTCTTAGGGTTCAAAGCTATGAGTAAAGCAGTTATTCATCAAGCAATTAATCTTAATCACATTTTTAAAAAAATTTAAACTAAAAACTCAAAAATTCAAAATAGCACAAGATTTTTAATTCAAGCCAATCTGTCTGAATAGGTATGTAGATCTGGCACAGGATCATTAACTATATATTTCAATATTCACATTTCTTTAACACTTATTCTTTTTGCTCCAATAATACCAAATTACTCATTTCTTTTTTTTCCATATATCATAGCATGCGATTGGGAGGCGAACCCGCAACAACTGTCTGCAACCAACTGCTTGCTTACAAGGTAGCTGCACTGACCTCTCGGCTAACAACACTTGACAATTACTCAGTTCTTTAGTTACATGATATATGACAAAACAATAGCAGTTCTGATTTATTGCCACCTGTAGTAAATGTGAATAATCAGAGATTAGTAGATAGTATTATATTTTAAATCTCATTCAGAGATTGTTTTGCTTTATCAATGAAGATTTGGTATTCAAAATTTGAAGTAATGACTATAGTTAGTCTGTAAGTAATAAAATTTATAATTATTAACCTAAAGTCAGATATTTATATATATATAACTATTCAAGGAAGTTAACTTGGGTTCAAAATCTTAGGTATTTTAAAATTCAGGCTTTTAATTTACTATTCAATTTCTGAATATTACACATTTTGAAAACATTCAACTAATAGTATGGATCTTAAACAAATAAGTTAAAAATTATTATTAATTATTTTATTAGGCTATAAATTTTTTTTTTTTTAGCTCATTATAAAAATTAATATATTATCAATTTCTAGCATGAATATTAATCATTTAACATCTTTTTCTATTCATGAGTGGTATATTAAATTTATCATAGACTTGGCCTAAATAGAAATGCATCTTGGGAATAATTTGCTTTTTCATATATCTTTAATCCATATGTTTTAAATCTATGTAGAGTTTAACAATTTTACAATATATTTAATATATGCATTAGTAGAATAAGAGGAAAAAGTTAAACAAATATTATTCATGTTAGAATTTAATAATTGATGTTTTAAAACTAATAAAACAATTAGTAATGTTTAATATATTTACTAGATGTCATCAAATGAGTGCATTCAAAAACACCCACTTGTATATTAAAGTGTAATTATAATTTGCTACATTTTGATTTCCAAGCGTCAATCATACTCCACCCACAATTTTGACATGATTTACTCTACATAAATACATTAATGATTATCACTAATAATTTATTAAACTAGAGATTATTTCTAGCCCAGATATAAACGTTAAATCTTAGTTAAAGATTAATATATTTGATTTTTAAAATTGAACATATATATAAGAAGTAATTCAACTGAGGTTTAAAGTTTATATCTGAGATATAGATAATTTCTAGTTTAATAAATGATTAGTGATAATTATTAATATATTTATCTAGAGTGGTTCATGGCAAAGTTGTGGGGTGGAGTAGGTTTGACAAATGCAAATCAAAATATAATAATTTACTATTGATAAATATTAAACATATGATAAATGATATATATATATGAAATACACAGGCTTATATATACCTGTGTCTATATATGTAATAGACAGGGTATGAGCACAGACTTTCACATGACCCACCACTCTCCACACTATCTCATAACACTGATACACCTGAACCCACATATGTCGAAAAGATAAGTAATCATCAATATACATATTTCATGATAAATGATATATATAAAATTAAGAGCATGCTAATAAGCCCTAAACAAGCTTTTTATAATTATCTTTTTATGATAAATGCTACTACAAGAGAAGGTATTCAAATCATCTTTATCTAGGATTGTTCCCATCCCTAGACCATTTTCGAGCTATGTGACATCTGACTTTTTATTATTATATATATGAAAAATTATGACCCTGGCCAACTGATGAATTCTGGTTCGACATGAAATGCATCTTAGGGGTCATTTGTAACTTTGTGTGTTTTAAGAATGTTTGGTGGAATGGAGGTTATTAAGGATCTGTAATTATAATTTGTTATGGTTGTATACTAAATTATGATGATGAACCCATATGCAAGGGAGTATCTTGGAAACTGGTGAATTCAGACCGGTTCTTTTAGAAATGTATTTTGGAAATCATGTGATGTTTTTAAAACATCTTTATCTATATGTTTTAAGTTTGCTTTGTATGGTTTAGCATTGTGGTGGAGTGTCAGATTATGGATCTAACACCTTTGGATCATTTCCAACGCTGGCACTTCCAGCAATACACTTTTTTATGAACTCCTGAGCAATAAAGCCATTTGAAACTGTTTTTTTTAAATATTTTTGTTGGGTGTTGATTTTGAAAATTTTATGATATAAGATTTATCATATATTGTGTAAGTTAAAATTTAGGGTAATATCATTTTATTAATTTTGTCTAAACATCTAAATTTCTCATTTTTATAACATAGGATCTGTGATAAAAAAAACTTTCATGCTGCGCATGTTTTTTTTAAAATTTACTCTTTACATTGTCTGTTTGAGAAATCTTTTAACTCACTTTTTATCCATTTCCCATTGTCTGATTTAGCTTAAATTTTGTATGCATTATTAATGGTTACATACTTTCACATGACCCACCACTCTCCACACCATCTCATAACACTGATGCACTTGAACACACACACACACATATATATATATTGAATGGATGGTTGAAGAGTTGGAGTGTGGAGTAGATTGAAGCCTGTCCATTAAAGTATGAGGTTTGGCTATCTTAATATATATGTGAGCACTTATAGCATATATGTGTAGAGATAGTAATCTGGACCAACTGATGATTGCTGGTTTAGCATGAAATACATACATTGGTGATTATTTATCTCTTCAATATATATGTGTTCAAGTGTATCAGTGTTATGAGATGGTGTGGAGAGTGGTGGGTCATGTGAAATTCTGTGCTCATACACTCTATATATTACATATATAGACAGAGGAATATAATAAGCCTGTGTTTCAGTTATTAATGATTATAATTTCTATTCTAGAATTTGAAAACAATTTCAGAAAAAAGCAGTAATGAAAATGTTTAAATATTATATGGGATCCAGTTCTCTTTATAGTAGCATTTCTCAACCTTTGGGTCATGACCCAATATTGGGTCATGAATATGCACCAAGAACTAAAAACATAAATATCTGATAGCAAAAATCTTTTTATAGTTTAAGAAAATATTAGTATTAATAAAAAAAAATTAGTAAGTAATACTACCTATGCTTTGTCTAGTTTTCTCAAATTCAATTGTAAATTTAAACTTAAATAATCATAATGTTAAATTTTGCCATTATTTTCAAAATGTAATTGTTCAAAAAATTGCAACCAAAAATGCAACTAAAATTAATGCAGCCAAAACATCAAACAGCGCCAGTGGTGGAAAATTAATGCAACTAAAGCATGCTTGTATTTTGTATATAAATAAAACCTTATTTGAAAAGAAAACACTTTTTTTTTGGTAATTAACAAAATGGGTTAAGCTTTTAAATTAAAAATATGTAGTTTAACTTTAACTCAACTTTTAACTTACAAATTATTTGTTCATTATAAATATTATCAAATTGATCCGAATATATATAGAACCATACTAATGTAATATCTCTTTTATTTTATATTAATGAAGTCTATTGGGTTGCGTGGCAAAAAGATTGAGAAATGCTGCTTTATAGTACCATCATTGGTATTAAAAGATTCTAAACTTATTGAGTTACTAATTTTTGAAACTATATAAAACTAACAAGTAGAAAATAAAAATAAAATTAAAAAGAAAATTGTAAAGAAATATTTTTATTTACATAAATGCACTAAAAAGTAAAAAAATAAATTATAAAAATAATAAATGCACTGTAAAGTAAAAAATAAATATTCTTTAGCTTCCACCAATAAAAGCGTGGACCAATCAAATTTAAAAGTTGTGTCAATGCGAATCTATTCTTTGTTTAACAATGCCAAGTAGATATTAGTTATAACTGCTTTAATGAATGAAAGGGTGTTTATACATTTTTAAATATGATCATCCCATTTATGAAATTAAAAGTATTTCTTTAAAAAATTTTTTTTTACTTTATCTAATATGTATTCGTATTGCTAGACATGAGCCCAAATTTTTTATGTAATACTATAAGTTTCTTTACTATTATTATTTTCATATAGTATATCTAAATTTCTTATTTCTAATTAAAATCTAGTATGCTTTTTGTTTAATAGAATGTGTCAACATTCACTATCACACAACAGTTCATGTTATATCACTTGATGGTTATTCATTTTTAAACCAGTATGTTGTCTTTCTTATATACTCTCTCACTGAATTGGACATGTGCACATAATCAACTTAATAGACAGCTATATATTTTAATTATATATTTATTTTTATTTAATTGACTTTTGTTCAAAATTGAATCTTGTCAAGATGTATGTCAATACGATATGTCATGTGATTTACATTTTATCTTAGTATTCTCTCTATTGACCAACTTCAAACCTAAAAAATGTTTTTATACTTTCCAATTTTTATTTAATGCCCAATTTTCTTCCCAACTTTATTGAGCCTTGTACTGAATTCATACATTTCTCTTCATCTTCTTGTACATACATTGTCTCATACACTTTCATTTCTTTATAATTTCTACAATATTTTATCACTTCAATAATTTCTTCACATTTTATAACATGCCCTGTTTCTAAACAGTGACAAAATGGTTCTGACATTGCGTACCACTAGTGGCACACATAACATAAGTTTGGAATCACTGATGTAGATTTTGCATGTGGTATAATTGTTTTTGCAAATAATGCTTCAGAGCTTCAGGAAATGTTGTAAGAGTTATCACAAGATAATAAGCATGTAGCATTAATGGTAAATGCTAAAAAGATTAATGTTCAATTGATTTTCTCAAAAGAGCAAAATAAAGATTGATAATGATGAATTAGTAGTTAACAACTACTAATACCTTGGTGAGATTATTAATACTGATGGAAACATAATGGATAAAATTAATCAGAGAATGAAATTTGGGAGAAATAAATTAATATTAAAAGAAAATATGCCTCTGTATTTGAAAGGGAAGGTTTTTAATAAGTGTATTGTATCAGTTCTTACTTATGGATATGAAACTTGGGCATTTAACAGAAAAACAATATAGAGACATTGAATCCTTTAATGAAGTATGGAGATATCTGTGTTAGGAATAACAAAAAAGGATCAAAAAAACCAAATACATGGATGAGAGCAAAAACAGGTATTATTGACATCATTGAAAGAATTAAGAGATTGGAGTTGGACTGGACATATTGCTATGAAAGATGATAATAAATGAACAGTTGAAATCTTAAACTGGATCCCAAGAGATTATAAAAAAGACAGAAGGAGATCATATGTGAGATGGATAAATTAAATAAGAAAATGTGCAGTGTGTGATGTCAAGAAAAGAGGCTAGAGATCAGAGAAGCTGGATTAAATTTGGAGAGACCATCCTGAAGTGAATTGATAATGGTTAAAAATGTTGATAGTATTATGTGTGTGTGTTATAACATGTTTAGTTAATTATATTTAAATTTATAAACGTTGTGAATATATCACTTTTTAAACTGAACATAAGAAATTAGTAGAGTTGGCAAATGATTATTTAATTTTAGTTAAAAGATAAAGGTTGAAGATTAATCAGAATTAATCAGATGAGTGCTGATGGAAAAACAATATGGCATAATTTTGAAAGGGAAAATAACATATTCCCATAATTAGCGAGC
Organism: Epiperipatus broadwayi; assembly: GCA_028023455.1. Classification (NCBI taxonomy): domain Eukaryota; kingdom Metazoa; phylum Onychophora; class Udeonychophora; order Euonychophora; family Peripatidae; genus Epiperipatus; species Epiperipatus broadwayi. Next base: position 39,716 of record JAQFVV010000749.1, on the reverse strand, counting down.
TTTACCTTTAATTAGGACTCAGACATATTTCTATTTGAGAAACCATCATGACTACTGCTGTCATAGTTAATGTAGTACAAGACAGGGGTCTAGTAAATTTGTGTGCACCAGTAATTATCTTATCACCAACCTAATGCTCTTCATTATATATTCTTAAATGTATTTAAATACTCAAATTGTATCATTTTTATACGCATAATTATTATGTTAAACAATAAGGATGGCCAATTCCTCAACAAGCTTTGTGATAAATGCTTAGCCAGAGCTTGTTCAGGAATTGGCAATCCTCATTGTTTATAACTTACAAGCTTAAGAGATAGGGTCTGTAGTACAAGACAGGGGTCTAGTAAATTTGTGTGCACCAGTAATTATCTTATCACCAACCTAATGCTCTTCATTATATATTCTTAAATGTATTTAAATACTCAAATTGTATCATTTTTATACGCATAATTATTATGTTAAACAATAAGGATGGCCAATTCCTCAACAAGCTTTGTGATAAATGCTTAGCCAGAGCTTGTTCAGGAATTGGCAATCCTCATTGTTTATAACTTACAAGCTTAAGAGATAGGGTCATGTGATCTATGACTCTTATTTTGCCTATTAATATCTACTTATGTATGAATTTGTGTGTCTTTATTAGAAAGAACTCCGAGTGGATCATCATGCAGATAATACCCTTAAAGGTTTTTGTCAATGGCAGAGGTCAATAAACCCCACCAGTGATGCTCATCCAAACCACCATGATGTAGCAGTCCTATTAACAAGGTACAACTATTTTTATTTTACTTATTTTCACAGTTCCATTATTTATAATGTTTAATTTCGACTGAATTTTAATTATGTGATTATGCTCACACTTACAAATGTAAATGAAAGAAATATTTGGTAGATTAAAAAAAGTATTGCACATTTTCAAACAATAGATAATGTGATCTAAATTTATCAACAAAACATGAGTTTAGTGAACATGATGTATGATGAAGGAAAGGATATATAATGGCTCTACATAACTTTAATATGTAAAGGTAGAAAAAGTTAATATCATAGGCAGTAAGTAATATATAAATAAGTAAATAATGATTATGGTAAGGCAAAATAAGCAATCATAAAAAATTGAAAGATAAGGAAGCTTGGCACATGATCAACTCTGTCAACGTGATAAACATTAGAGTCAATAGTGTTCCCCTTAAATTCTCCAGGTGCCATGTTGAATTTTTAAAAAACTGACCTAAGACACAATTTTCATAATAATGTCACTTTTAATAATGTTAGAGAAAAAAACTACATTAATAGAAACTAGAAAAACAAAAGAAAATAATAAGTCTAAGACAAATAGTAATAATCACTTAAAAAATAAGAAAAATAAAGAAATGTCAGAATCCAACATAATTATTACTTTATTGTTTGTTCATAATTTCTAATTTATCATTAACTAAGTTTAAATTACATCTTCAATAATAATTTCTTTATATTCCTCACAAAATTATCTTCAAACCATATATAATAAGTCTTACCTGAGATAATCCATAGATTCAGAATCTTCAAAAGTATTCGCATAAGAATTTTTCATTTTTATCTTGTATCCCAAAAGTTACCAAATCTCAAAGACATCTATAAAAAAATATTCATCCATATAAAAGATACAAAACAAATCATTTCCAGAAGATAGATATGCATTTGTCATGATAACAATTGGCTTCTTGTCTATCTAAAACTAGAAATTGTAGGCTACTGTCTGTATCACTGATAAAATGAGTTTCATCTCTTCATTTTATATTTTTTTGTGTACATTAGTGATGTTTATATTCTTTATGCACACATGTGATACTATCTTGTTATATTTATTGTTCCACAAAGATATAATTTATTTGCATATAGCTCATTTGCTAGATATAGACTTGAAAATAATGTGATGCAAGATGTGGCAAAACTACTGATTCCACAGCATGAGTAATCAAGGCATAGGCAAGATTCAGAATATGATTCTTTGCCAGCGTACAATTCCATGTGGTATATGCATAACAATTGTGGCTACTACTACACATATATCATTTGAAATCTCTCTTTTATTGGTTTTAAGTTTTTATATTTTCACATGGTATTATGCCCAGTAAATTTTGTGAATGTTTTATCAACTGCAACCTCTCTATACATTTGATTATCTGTTTTTAAAATTTACATTGCACTGCTCTATATATGTAAATAATTACACACCATATAAACATAATAAATTATTAATATCAAAGACATAAAATTACTGTACATATGAATAATAATTTATATACCATATAATAAAGAGCATAAATGATTTTAATATTATATTATTTATAATTTATACTACACACACACACACCAATATAAATGCAAATTAATAAATCATACAAATAAATTATATTAATAAATTTAAATTATTAAAAAAATCTATTTACAATACATATTCTGCGATTATGTTCACATTCCATTATAGGCCTTGAATGCTAATGACCAAAATATTTTTAATCCATTTTCAGTATATAATCAAGTTGATTACAATTTTCTGCCTTTATTACTTTGTGTAAACTAGAAAATTGTCCAAAATAGAAAAAAATTAATTTGCCTGTTTAAAAAAAAATTCATAAAAAAATTTATTCCGATTTCAATCAAAGAGATGGCATTAAAAAGATATTTTAAAGATGGATCAAATGCCCATATTGCTGTTGACACCATGCTTATAGTTTTTATGTAATTTAAAAAAGAAAATAAACTTTTCAACCAATCCTGTAAGTCGCATGACTGACAAATGGTAGAGATTCAAACCGTTAACAAACACTAGTTGTTCAATCTGAATGTAAGCAGAATTTCCTTGTTTGTGCTTACAATTATCACATATACAAATATGCAAATTCATTAAAATTTACACTCACTGTAATTACCTTTATATGCTGGCAGAAACGCTGATACATTTTGCTAACTCTCTCAGTCATGCTTTGACAAAAATAGTCTGTATCGAAAGTCCGGCTTAGCAGATTAATACATTTATTTTATACTTATTTTGCTTTATCATAATTATTATTTACTCATCTATAACTTTAATATAATAAATACTTACATTTAAAAACAGAATTAATATTAATACAGATATTTGATGTTTTAAATAAATAATCTTATCTAATCATTAATTTATTATAAAAATGTAAAAAAAAAAAGGCATTTATTTAATTTTAGTGCTTGAATTATTTTTGAAAATGTTAACATTTAATAGAAATCTTTGCAAATCTCTTTTTAAAAAATCTCTTAATATGTTTAATAAAAAGTTAAAATAATATCTTTTGTTTAAATTTATAGCACAATGAGATAATTTTGGGGCATTGGGGAAGAAATTAAACATTTTCTAAAATAAATAAATAAAACAGTTGGCATATCTGTGAATTATAAGAATTAAGAAGAATGACAGAGATAAAATACAATAATAATAATAATAATAATAATAATAATAATAATAATAATAATAATGAAGAAGAAGAAGAAGAAGAAGAAGAAGAAGAAGAAGAAGAAGAAGAAGAAGAAGAAGAAGAAGAAGAAGAAGAAGAAGAAGAAGAAGAAGAAGAAGAAGAAGAAGAAGAAGAAGAAGAAGAAGAAGAAGAAGAAGAAGAAGAAGAAGAAGAAGAAGAAGAAGAAGAAGAAGAAGAAGAAGAAGAAGAAGAAGAAGAAGAAGAAGAAGAAGAAGAAGAAGAAGAAGAAGAAGAAGAAGAAGAAGAAGAAGAAGAAGAAGAAGAAGAAGAAGAAGAAGAAGAAGAAGAAGAAGAAGAAGAAGAAGAAGAAGAAGAAGAAGAAGAAGAAGAAGAAGAAGAAGAAGAAGAAGAAGAAGAAGAAGAAGAAGAAGAAGAAGAAGAAGAAGAAGAAGAAGAAGAAGAAGAAGAAGAAGAAGAAGAAGAAGAAGAAGAAGAAGAAGAAGAAGGAGAAGGAGAAGGAGAAGGAGAAGGAGAAGGAGAAGGAGAAGGAGAAGAAGAAGACTACTATCAATGCAAAAATATAGCAATAAAACCATGATTTGTCAATGATAAATGTGTAAAAATAAATGACAGTTTGAAAAACACTAGATGCATATTTTGAATATGGGATCAACAAAAAAAGACAGTGAATATTGAATATCTGATGGGTAAAGAGTTTATTGCATTTAAGGATTTCTCTGCTATATTATTGTAAATATGAAATAAATTTTACACAATGGTAGACAGTGATACATGATGCTATAATAAAAGATAACTTAGATGCAAATTAATATTTTTTTCAAACCATGCATTACTAAAACTATAGACGACGAGTCTTTGAAATGAAAAACCTCAACTTTGAATAACAATTTAAAAATCTCTTATTTTCTCTCTGTATATGTATACATATAAAATCTAATATATATGCGCATATTCTTTTGCTATATGCTCTTATATATAAACACACAGATAAATCTAAATATACTGTTTACATTTTTTCAGTTCTATGTGTAATTAGAAAATTATTTTTGGTTTCATTTTAGTAAACTCCAGCACCATTAAATGTAAACATTTTTTCCTTTAATTTTAAATCATAATGTAGTTAAATATTTTTTTAAAATTATTTATTCATTTAAATTAGTTAAATAATGTTTGAACCATAATTAGATTTTTAAAAAAAACCAAAAAACAACTTGTGACATAATTAATCTAAAAATAATGACTAACTCAAACAATTCTCATTTATCATTGATTACTCAAGTGTGTGTATGTGTTTTAAGTTTTAAAAAATTCTTAAAACTCTTATATAGTTTTTACATTTTTAACATTTGTGGAATTTAAATGCATAAATGTATTAATGCTTAGGTTTGATATTGTGTAGAGTTTATACACTTTTATTTGAGGTAATGTGGTTTTATGTCTAATTTTCATATGTGAATTTTCTCAACAGAAAGTCCGTAACAGATATAATATGCAAAATGGATCACAGATACAAATATCAAAATCAGTGCCAGTCCTAATATAAAACAACTCTATGCAAACGTATTTCTGATGGCCTTTCAGTGAGCAACTACAAATTTGGGCTCTTAAATCCAGAACTATAATAGTCACTGTTTATAAAAGACAGAATGAAAAAGGAAAAATATTATATCCACTCAAGTAATAATCTTTAAATACGCATACACTTTTATAACAAAATTAATAATTCCAAAATTTTATGTTATGATTATAATTTCTAATATAATATAAAACTTTTTTAGCCTTTAAATTGGCAAATGTTTAAATTATATTACTTAAACTTGAAAAGACATAAATCTAAAATAATTTTATACAGAAATTTATTCTTATATATAATATAGTTTTTTCCTTTGAAATTGGAGGTGAGGGGGTGATCTCACATTTTTATGAGAGGAGAATAAGCTTTTGCATTAAAATAATAAGTAATACAATTTTAGACTTTTATTTACATAAATGTATTAAAAAGTAAAAACTACATTTTTTAAAACTTTTTATAGTATTTTTGATATTATGCAACCAACATAAAAGTCTACAACACTCATGCTTACAATTTAAGGATAATGGGTCATTTCCCCCCTTCTAATTCATAAACTTAAGATGACATCTTTTTCAATCTAGCAAGACTCAGCAAAGTTTACAATTTTATAAATAATATATGCATGTTTTTTTTGCAAAGAATTTTTTTTGCAGTCGTGTAAGCAGAGAGAACCATACATTAACCTTACAGTTATCTCCCCCCCCCCCACAAGATAAACTCTAATTTTGCTATGCAGAATAATGAATATTATTTTTTTCAATGATTTTGTCCCAGTAATTTATTTATCTATATTAATATTGCTAAATGGCAGTACCATAAAAAGTATTAAATTCCAAATAAAATTAAAAATTTAGAATTTTCACTCCTCTTTCTTTCTTTTAAAATTATTTGCAAGTTTCAGCAGTCCGGCAATGAAACTTTCGTCTTTATTGAGAGCATTATGATTATCTATGATTGCTAAATATTTGATAGTATATAAATAATTAAATAAATTTAACTTTCAAAGTTAAGTTGCTAAAGATCCCTGGATTATTTTTATATTTACTATAGCTACCATTGACCTGCTTATGCTTTAAAGATACCCATCTTTTGCCACATAAATAAATTAACATTAATACAGAAAGTGGGTTTATTGTTAACTTTGTTAAAAATAGTTCTTTAAATCTTTGAAAATTAAATTTACTTATTTTAGATTTGCCTATAATTTAGAAAGTAGTTTGAAGATAAGACAACCACTCTTATCTTTATAAAGTCGTAATCTTGTGTTAAGATTTGTAGAGGTCCCTCTCGTGGTAAAATTAAGCACTCAAGGCACATATTATTAAGGTCAAAGTTTTATATGTATTTACTTAATTAAATAAAATGTACTATCAAATATTTAACAATCATAAATAATCATAAGTAACAACACTAAAATTTCACTGCCGAACTAATACATAACTATATTATCATTTAAAGTATAGCATGAGTAAGACCAAAGCATTTACCATATATTTTAAAATCTATAATTCCTCAAAAAATAATTGTAAAGATTTTGTGGACAATGATAGAAATATAATAAAATTGTTTAATTAAAGAACACATATATATTTAACAAATAACCATAATGCACTTATATCAATTTTTTGGTTTTCTTTTCATTACATAAAATGATTTTAAATGTTTTTTTTTTTTTAAATTACTATATATAGTAGATAAGTTGATAGTTTTTACTGTGGAATGGAAAATTATCAAAATTTAAACAGTAATCTACCTGTAGATATTATAGGATATCCAACTGGTTTCTTTACAAACATTTAGTTTAAAGCTAGAAATTATAAATAACTCTGAGAATACTTATTATTATCTCTGTTTGTTTTATTTTTAGTCAGTATTGCAAATTATAAAATTTTGTAGAGACTGTAAGGCTTTAGGTGCGTCTACTGTGTACTTGTAATTAAAATTGATTTAACTTAAAGATAGTTTATATTTATTTGATATTCAAATAATCATGCGTATATAAACTTATTAAAAAATTTTTGGTGAAATAATAATGCAATTGTCTATGATCTGAATTTGTAATCTGGATAGAATTTGGAAATTTTTTTAAGTAGCTGAGATTGACCAAACAAATTGATCCAAATCAAAATTAGATAACAATTTATGATTTGGTCAGTAAATGGGCATTTTATAATTTTTATTTAAAAAGTTTCAAGATTTTGTAGCAAGAAGAGTGTTGCTGCAACAGTATTGAAACAAAATACCTATAATTATAAGTTTATAATACCTTTATCCTGTTAAATTCTTTAAAAATCTTATTGGAATTAAAATATATTTTCTTTGTGCAGATATACATGTAACAAGCATTGGTATAACTAAAAATTTTAGTCCCTTAAAAAAAAGATAAAAGTTCCCTCCATTGCTTAGGACCTAGTCTCTACACATTCATGAGGTTCAGGAATTTAAATGTAATTTTTGAATTATTAATATTAAGAATCTATTATTTAGATAATGTTGTAGGTAGTTAATATTAATTTTAAATAGAGAATTCAAACTATTCAACAAACTATATATATATATATATATATATATATATATATATATATATTAGACATAACTTGAAGAGACTGAAAACAAAATATAGGCAGTCCGATTTTCATACATTCTATTTTTGTACAATTTTCTATTTAATATGAGAGCAATAGAAAAAGATACAGCATGCTACAGAACTTTTTATCAAGAAAAGAAAAAGGAGTATTTATGGATTAGCCCAGGCACCAAGATTAATGACAGACAATTTTGGACAATAAAATTTATTATATATTGAGACAGTTGCTGTGCTATGTTTCAAATATATATGTGGATAAATAGGTGGATTCAGCTAAAATTATACTTGTAAATTAACTTGGAAAATATTGTTAATTTAATTTATATTACTCACAGTGACCTATCGGCTGCTGCCCTAATAACATATTTTATTTAAATAGCGCAGCTAACATTGGAGCTCAATTAAGATTGAGTTTGGTGGTTTATCTACATAAATTTAATTATAAACCCAATGAAGATTTCTTTTTAAAGAATTGATAGATCTTATTATGAGTAGGTTGACAAAATTAGATATTAAGATGAAAATAAGAGGTGAGTCAGTGCTAGTAGTGAAAAGTATGGAAATGAAGGGTAATTTGTAGTAGGAGTTCATCATTGAAGGGATTGGTATTAATACAAAGTAATTGTAGATAAATAAATTAGCACCTTTGAGCATAAGAAAGAATATTTCAAGTATAAATTGATTATAGAAAGAAGTTGGAGTGGATGAGAAAATAAGTAAAGTTACTTTTTATTTGAAATAGAAAACATTAGTTTTGAAATAGAAAGGTTTTGGTTTTCATTTTCCAAGATGAAGACAGACAACCCTACAGAGATGCAAGTACTGATGAGTATGATATTGGAATTGAGATAGAGTCAGTAGGTAGTAATGAAGGAGATAAAAGAAAATAAACAGAAAATGATAAAATAGTTCAACAGGATGTGGTGGAGAAAATGGAGAAGAGATTAAGCATAAATCAACATGAATTAATAGAAAAATTAAATCAAAATCAACAAACAATGAAACAGGAGTTATATCAAATGAAACAGGAAATCATGGATAGGGTAGATCAAAATTAAAAGGCAATAGAGACAGTAGAGAAAAATTTAAATGAAAAGATTGAGGAAATAGAACAGAAAGTAAAGATAGTGAAAGAAGATGTTAGTGAAATTAGAGAAGAGTTAAGATTAGAAAGCATGAGAGTAGACAGTGTGGAAAAATTAGCACAGGTAGAAGGGATATGGGGGTAATAGTAAGCAGATAAATAAAGTTTTGCAACATCACTTGAAAGTTAAAACAGGCAAAACTCACTATATATATTGCCACACACAGCAAGCTAGAGTAATCAATGGATGCCAGAAGGCTTGTGCATTCTCAGATCCAAGGCTCCTCACTGACAAAGGAGTCTGGGGATATTGGATGAGTAGGCACTAGATGGGGTTTTATGCACAAGCCTTCTGGCATCCGTTGATAATTCTAGCTTGCTGTGTGCGGCAATATATATAGTGAGTTTTGCCTGTTTTAACAACAGTAATACACAAGCATAAAAGGAGGTGGTCATATGATGTTTATTGGCTTTATCACTTGAAGGTGCTTGAAGAAGACAGCTTCCAGGAAGAAATAGAAGAAACAGAATAGGGAAATAATAAAAAAAGATTATGAAAAGGAATTTCAGGCTTACTTAGAAAGTAACAGTGAACTTTATTATGTAAAAAGAAAGTTTATGATGTACAAAGAATGATTGGGTATAAGTTTTTTTGGCTATTTTCATTTCTTTAGTTATAATACCTATCCCTACAGAATAGGAGTTAATAATTTCATGAAAACCCTGAATAATATGCTAGATAGGGCTAAAAGATTGTGGGATAAGCAGTGTAGAAAGGTGTGGAAATATTTTTACATATCAATGCTTATATACAAACAAGTAAAGAGATAGTTTATCAAGAAATTATCAAGGGATTCTTAAAAATATACTATAATAATGATTAAAAGTCTATGATAAAATTAAGCCACTAGATTAATATGGTAAAGAAAAAAAAAGAACTTCCAGACAAATGTCAACTGGCAAGACCTGACTTACAACAAACAGACCTAATGAAGATAGACAATAGAAATAAGTTAGTTGAGCATTAAACTCAGTGCAAATGTTCAGAAAATTTTAACTTGGTCATATTTGAAGTTTTAAATGTTTTTTTTTTTAAAAAAATAAAGAAATGAAGATTTTATTCCCCCCCCATGATGTAAGAAGCAGTTGAGACAGATGCTTTATTATGTCTCAAATATATATGTGGATAAATAGGTGGATTCAGATAAAATTATACTAGTAAATTAACTTGGAAAAATTTGTTAATCTAATTTTATATTAAATATGAGTTAGAAAAGTGTGATTGTATGTATATAAATACACACTCATGAAGTTGGAAAATATTTCTGCTATTATTAAAAGAAAGTAATATTTTCTTTTATATAAAAATGAACTTTGTAAATAATTTTTCTTATCTTTTATATGAGATTATTTTTAATGTTGTACAAAAGGGCTTAATCTAAAAAAAAGTTTTAATCTGTTGTTGTGATAACAAAATCTAAAAGTTAAGCATTGTCCAGATAAGATGTGAAATCAAATTAATCTAGTGTGGAATGCAAAAATGTATTAATTAATTTAAAACCTGATTTATTTCAAAATATGTACAGTAATATCTTAATTAATAACCACCTAGCTTATATTTTTTGAATTGTTAATCTAAAAAATTATACAAAATGTGTGTCAGAGAACAATCATCAATGATGTGTATAAAAGTTCTCCAAAATCTAGTTTCATTCATTCATTAAATTTATTCAGTATATTCATTTAAGATGATGATTCTGCTATTCAGGCTGTACACATAACTAGCTGATTTGTCAAAATTATTAATACCCCTCAAACAGTTCATGACAAGTGGTCTGGAGTTATAAGATGAAAATATAAATTATTCACAGTGGCATTCTTCAAAGTATGCATGACTAGACATTTTACCAAGATGAACTCATTTTTCTAAACCTAATTCCATTTTCCAGCATGTCTTAATTCATAAACTCATAAAAAGCTGGTCTCCTGAATTGCCAACCTACATGAAAGCCTCTCTCAACTAACTTAAAATAAGATACAAGTACCAAAATGGATGAGAGTAGCTACTCCTACAATGAATTCACAGAAAGCAAAAAGAATACACTGATGGACTAAAGTAATATAAACTTTTGTATGCCTTAAATAAGCCAGGTGTGGTTACAGTTGTTTTCATTATATATATGCATATTTAACAGTAATCTTAATTTAAGGGTATATTGTTTTTTATTTTATGTATATACTATTTTATAAAATTAATGTCATTTATGAATATTTTACTATTCTTATTAGAGTATGAATTAAATGAAAATTGTGCCTAAAACAATAATTATTGAAGAAATTCCCTTTTTTTCATTGAGAGTTTTGATAGTTATTAATCAAGTCTTAATTGTGATTGAGTTGATTATTATTGTAAAGTTATTCAATTCTCTCTTTTCATCTCTTTAAATGTTTAAAACTAAGTATTTTTCTTTTCTAAAGGAAAGCAAGTCAGGTTTAAACACAGATGGTAAAACCATTTAAATATGATTCATAATGATACTTAAAATTAACTTTCTTTTACGTAGTGTTAATCAGTTTATTTTATAACTGTGTAAGATTCGATTTAGATTTGTTAAGATATCTACTTGCTATTTTATAAAAGTATTGATCTAATTGTATATATGGACATAAAATAAATTCATAGAAAGACAACTTTTATTTTCTAGAGCTTTTATTTTATTTCACCAGTGTTAGTTACTTTTTTACTGGTTGGTATTATTTTGTATCACCTCTGGTTGTCCAGGCTTAATCACAGTATATTTACTCTGGTGTGGCCTAGCATTGAAATAGCTATCACACTTGCTTTGTTTTATATTATTACTATATATTAATGAATTCTATGAGTCTCTGATCTGCCAAGTTTTGGTCAAGCTCATATTTTTTAAACCAGGTCCTCATGACTGAAATTACTGACTTCATTATTTATTCATGGGCCAGCTCTGAAATAACTTCTCATGCCTCTCTCATACTTAATAGGCCTGATTGTTTTCCATATAATTATCTGATGGTATGTATTTGGACACATACTTGAGTCTTTATAGGAAGTGCATTATATGTAGGCATTTGATGAGATGAATTGAATATTTTTTTATTTTTAGTAAAAGTTATTTATACATATAGCACCTATCGTATTAAAAGATTATTTAATATTATTGAATTAATTATAAAGGGATGAATAATTTGACTATCAAGACTGTCTATAAATAATGTACTCTATCAAGAGATCTAAGGATGAAGTATTTATTACTTTCTTTTCATTTTATTTTTTTTTAAATCTTAATAAACTTTGTTATTATTAAATTAATTTGGCTGATGTTTGTTTACTGTCATCTGTCTACCAATTGCTTAATAATTATGATACTCATACTCCAAGCTAAGTTATTGTCAGGAGCACATAATTTATTTTATGTTAGGATGTGTGCATCATTATTAATGATTATCTGGTCACCCCAAATAAATTTTATAGATGTGGTGTGATGCATTGGTGAATTATCCTTATACAGAGTTAGAAATCTCTTAGCAACTATACCCAGAGAAACCTGTTAGTCACTTTCCATTCCCTTTCCATTCCCCACCCTAAGTTTTTCCATTAATCTGCTCCATCCCATTTCCACAATATAATTTTTGACAACTCTATGGTTTTTATATCTACATTCCCTTTATCTTTTCCCAAATCCAGCTTAAAAACCAATAACCACTTTCTGTATAATCATTTTGTTCATATTTGTTCTCCCATAACTTCATTATTTGTACCCTTTCTGCCTCCAAGCATTTACATTGAATTAACAGATGCCTAATATTTTCTAACCAGCAGACAAAATCACCCATATTTTTTCATTTACATGTATATTTCCTTGTTGCTAAAGATCCCATCGAGCCTTAAATAATAAACTACTTTCTTTACTATTATCGTAAATTAACTCACATGCAATGTTTTGTTTACTTTTATATATATTTAAATTCTTTTTACTCTCCATACTAGTTCTCATCTCTCCAACTCCCTATTTTTTATTAATGCATTTATTTTTCTATCTTATTCTTTACCACTATAACACTCAACAATCTTCCTAACACAATCATCCCACCTTTTTTACAAATATATGGTTATAAATTCTTTATCCAAATTTTCTGCATACCACCTTATCTTTCTCACCCATCTTGTCACCTGCTCTTTACTCATAATCCAATTAAATACTATTTTGGCTATTCTTTTATTAGCCATAAACTGCAATCTACTGAACATTTTCATTTTGCTTTTTGTATCTTTCATATAAAAAGTTGACCATCCCATTTCTCCTTGAATTGCCTCCTTTGCTGTCCATACTTCTGCATCTAATGCATGTCTTCCTTCTTTTCTTTGTACTTTTTTTAAATAATCTAATACTCCTTTACTAACACACAACACATCATTGCCATATCTTAACCCTGCTACTGCAACTCCCTTCCATATAATTCTAGCTATGTCATATTTATTATATGACAATACTGTTAATTTCTTTATCATTCTCTTTCTTTTCTTTGCTTTATTTATCAATTTTTTTTCCCATTCATCCAAGCAACTTTTCTGATTACTTAAGATGATTCCCAAATAACTATATCTATCCACTACACTTAACTTTATATCCCCCAATAAAAATTCTTCGTCTTCTCTTTCCCCAGTATTAACCATCATTATATACAATTTTCTTCACTAAATTTAATCCCCATCTCTTTACCCACCCTCGCACATGTCCTCAGCATACTTTCATATCTTCTCTTTTTTCTGCACACAAAAAGACCATCTGCCAAAAAAAAGTCCCAAAAAAGTATATACTCCCTTGCCACCTATTAATGGTATCTCTATCCCTTTTCCTAGTCTTTCTATTGTTCTCTCCATTTCATGCAAATACAACAAAAACAAAATAGGTGACATGGGGCATTCTTGCCTTAGTCCCACCTCATTTTTAACTTTAACTGATTCTATATCCCCTGATATGTACAATAATTATTTTCATATAATCTCTTAATAATATCCTCTAAGGCTTCATTCATTCTCAAATTTGCTAAATGTACCCATAATGTCTTTCTATTTACTCTATCATATGCCTTCTCTATATCTATAAACCTCATATATAACTGTCTACCTGAGTTCCTACTCAAATTCATAAGTTGGGTAACTACAAATAATATGCCTATCTGACCTAAAACCTCCTTGCATTTCCCCCACTACACTATTTTTTCCATCCATTTTTCAACTTTTCCAGCCACCATATATTAAAAAAACTTTATATAAAACTGATGTTATTGCTATCAGTCTAAAATTGTTTAACTTTCTATGATCTTTATTCTTTCCTTTAAATAATAATCTTACTCTTGTATTACTCCAACTTCTCAGAAAAACTCTTTTCTATGCCATCTTATTAAAATATGATAATAGCTTTATATTTTCCCTATGCCCTAAATTCATTACCATCTCTGCTGCCATCCATCTAAACCTCTTTCCTTTCCACTTTTCAATTTCTTCTCTGCCATATTCAGTTCATTTTCTGTAAACCTAATATTTCAGCTATTATATACTTTCATATTTTCTATCCCCCTGTCCTTATCTAACATTTTTTGTATATATCCATTACATACCTATTCAAAATTCTCTCTAATTCTTTTTTAGTGCTACACCATCTAATATTACTATCTCTCTCTTGCCCTACATTTCTTCTTTTAATGTAATTCCAAATTTTTTTACTCCCATCTCTTCCACTTTTGTTAATATACTCCAACAATTTACTATTCAATTTCATTCTCTTTCCATAATTATCTATTTTAGCTAACTTTTTCTTTTCTAAGTACTTTTCCCATTTAGCATTAATAACTTTTTCACTTTCTTTGTTCTTTATAGCACACTTATATTCTCTGCATACTTTCCCCCTCTTTTTTCCACTTTTACTACCTCTCATTTTTTATTACTTTTATTCTTCTGAATATTTTCACCTAAAACCCTATTTGCCACTTTTTCTATTTCATCACACCAGTCCTTATACTCATTTACAACCAACTCTTCCATGGTTTCTTCAACTTGTGTTTTATACTCTTCCAACTCATTCTTATCATTCACTCTCCATCCACATCTTGCCTTATTGTTTCTACTTTTATTTCTATTCTCCATCACATTACTTGCCATTTCAATTACAAAGAAATTATGATCACTATTATATACCCTCTCTTCATTATTAAACACCTTAATTTTTCGTATTTTATTCATTCCCTTTTTCTTTACCAATACATAAAACATTGTGTGGAATATATTATTTCTAGACCATGTGTATTGTCCCTCATAAAGTTTCAATGATTAAATTCATTCTCTGACAAAATTTCTTCAAAAGTTGTTCATTCTTATTATCTATATCATCCATTTCTTCAATATGCCCATTCATATTTCCTATAACTATTATTCTCTTCCCCCCCTTTTTTTTAAAACACGGTATATCCTTAACTAGGCATTCATATATGATACTGTTTCACTTCATTATAGTTTGACTATATGCAGTAGCTATATGAACTATAGCCACCATCCATTTATTGTCTTCCCAACCTTATTTCAAACCACAAATGTTCTTGGTATTTAACAGTATTTAAATATTTTTTCGATATAACACCTATACCACCACCCCTTTTTTTTCTCTTTCCTATTTATACCTTGCCATACTAAATCTTGTAAAATAGGTTTTTATTTTTCTCTTAGATGTGTTTCTACTACTGCTAATACTTCAAGCTCTTCATTTTCAATTGCTTTGTTTAATTTCAGCCACTTTTCTGGTCTCCTACCACTTGAATATTCAAATACCCAATTTTAACAATTTCTTCTTTCCTAACTACTTTTTTATAAATTCTTTTGATTCTTTTTTCTCCATTCCATTTATAAATAACTTGCTTACCATTAATTTTACAATGTTGATGTGATGTGATGTATTTGGCTTTTCCTTAAATGAAGTCAAGAATATCTCAGCAATTATGCCCACATGAACCTGTTAGCCACTTTATTTTCTATTCCCCACTCTAAGTCTGCATAATCTGCTCCATCCCATTTCCACAACATAATCTTTGTCAACTCTATGGCCTTTATATCTAAATCCCACTTATCTTTTTGCAAACCCAGCATAAAAACTAATAACTCACTTTCTGTATAGTCACTTTGTTCATACCTATTCTCCCATAACTTCATTATCTGTACCCTTTCAGCTTTCAAACATTTACATTCAATCAACAGATGCCTAATATTTTCTACACCTTCCTTACACAATTTTCACACTAAATCGCCCATAGTTTTCCATTTATATGTATGCTCTCTTGTTGCTAAAGATCCTGTTCGAGCCTTAAACAATAAACTACTACCTTACTATTATCATAAATTAACTTGCATCCAATATTCCATTTACTTTTATATATATTTAAACTCTTCTTACCCTCCATATTAGTTCTCCATTTCTCCAACTCCCTATTTTTTATTAATGCTTCTATTCTTTTATCCCATTCCTTACCACTATAACACTCAACAATCCTCCTAACACAATCATCCCACCTTTTATACAAGTATACTGATATAAATTCTTTATCCAAATCTTTCGCATACCGCATTACCTTTATCATCCATCTTGTTACCTAACCTTTACTCATAACTCAATTAAACACTATTTTGGCTATTATTTTACTATCCATAAACTGCAACCTACCAAACATTTTCATTTTACTTTTTGCATCTCTCATATAAAAACTTGACCATCCCATTTCTCCTTGAATTACCTCCTTTGCTGTCCACATCTCTGCATCTAATGCATGTCTTCCTACTTCCCTTTGTACTTTCTTTAAATAATCTAAAACCCTTTTACTGACAAATAATGCATCATTACCATATGTTAACCCTGCTACTGCAACTCCTTTCCATACAATTCTAGCTACATCATATTTATTATATGACAATACTGTTAATTTCTTTATCATTCTCTTTCTTTTCTTTGCTTCATTTACCAATTTTTTCTCCCATTCACCCAAGCAATTTTCCTGATTACATAAGATGATTCCCAAATACCTATATTTATCCACCACATTTAACTTTATATCCCCCAATAAAAATTCTACATCTTCTCTTTCTCCAGCATTAACCATCATTATATTTGATTTTTCTTCACTAAATTTAACCCCCATATCTTTACCCACCCTCGCACATGTCCTCAACATAATTTCCATATCTTCTCTTCTTTCTGCACACAAAAAGATATCCTCAAAAAAAAAAGACCCGACAAAGTATATACTCGAATCTTATATTTTACTGCCTATGCTCGCACCGCCATTCATTATAGTATTTTAGAATCATGCCAAAAACTAATATATAAGCCATAATGCTGTGATATAGCTAAACCATTTTGTTATTTATTAATATAATTATATTTAGAATGTCATGCAAAGCTTCCATTAAGCCATTTCCCTTACACGAGCAGCTCCCATATGCGTAAATGAATTCTCATTTTGTCTTATAATTCAAGAATTAAAACATAATATTTGTTATATTGAATACGAAAATATTCGCGTATTCAAAACCATTGTTTATAACTTTGTTGTTTGTTAATTAATAAATATAACGGATATCAGAGATCAATTTACCTGGCATCGCAGTTATGCATATTTCTTGTTGTGATCGAAGTGGCATTGATCATAGTTTGTTAAATGCATTACGTTAATTTATTCAAACACTAAAGGGTCGCTCTCATGAATGATTTTGTTTAGGTCATTATTTAATCAGAATAGCGTTTCTCTTTATAAACCCATTTTATACTTTTCCTTTTTAAACATTGGCATATAAATAAACCGCACTATATATGTATAAGTGTGACATCCCCTAACAACTACAGATGTAAGCATAATCAAAATATTTTAGCGTGAATTATATAAATAAATTACATCTAGAATAAAATGTTTTTTTTATAATATTAAATTAAAGTATCTTTTAATCCTATCCAGAGTTTGATTCTTTATTTGATTAGTTATTTTAAATATAAAAAGGTTTATATAATTATGTATTATTCTAGCTCTCTTATCTTATTCGGGGATTCATCCTCAAAAACCCCAGTTCGAGTCTCATGTCTCTGTACCGCTGTGTGAT
The DNA here is from genome assembly GCA_028023455.1 of Epiperipatus broadwayi. Taxonomy (NCBI): domain Eukaryota; kingdom Metazoa; phylum Onychophora; class Udeonychophora; order Euonychophora; family Peripatidae; genus Epiperipatus; species Epiperipatus broadwayi. Next base: position 21,842 of record JAQFVV010000749.1, on the reverse strand, counting down.
GTCCGGTACAGTGGATTTTTTTTTCCAGATTATGGTGCCCTCAAATGACCAAAAATGCTAAGGAAGGAGGGGTGACCAGTACAATATGTATCACTTTAATGCAATAATTATATATATATTTAAAAAATTATACTTACTATTAGATTTTTTAAAACACGTATAATTCTTTACAATAATTAATTTATTCATAAAAAAATAAATAAATTGACATTTAATTGCTTATGACATTTTTGTCTTTCAAGTATTTCTAGGAAAACAAAACCTCTTTTTTTTAAAAAAAAAACATTAAAACCTAACCCCCTTCTGCCACATTTTTTCATTTTTCTATAAATTTAATAAAAAGTTGTAATGAAAAAAATCTTTTTAAATTTAGAAAAAATGAAAAAAGATGGAGGGAGAGGGTTAAGTTGTAATGTTTAAAAAAGTTTTTTTTTTATTTTCCTGGCCATAATTGAAAGACAAGTATTATAAGCAATTAAATGTCAATTTATTTATTTTTTAATTAATAAATTAATTATTGGACAGGATTATTCATTTTTAAAAAATCTGAAAGTAAGTGCAATTTTTTAAAATATTTGTTTAATTACTACATTAATGTAATATATATATATAATGAACTTTCTTGCTTGGAATTATCCATAATAAACCTTGATATCCATGAATCTGTAAGTACTAAGAAGAATACAATTCAACTATCTTGATAAATTTATAAAGTAAATGTCAGATAGTAATCAATAAAGTGGTATTTATATACACACTTCATTAAAAAATAAATATTTTAAAAACTTTTTTTTTTGATGTTTTTTTACATTACTCTTCTTTTGTACATTTCAACTTTCATAGATGTTTCAGGAACCAATTAAGATATGAAAATCAAGTACCGCCTTTAATGGGTGTATCACAAACATCATTGAAAGGATTAATAGACTGAAGTGAAGCAGGGCTGGAGATATTACCATAAGAAATTATAATAGATGGACAGTTAAATTCTTAATCTGGATCCCAAGAGATTATAAAAGACCTAAAAAGATATCATGTATGTAATGGCTGGATGAAATAAAGATATTTGCTAGTGTGTTGTGGAGAAGAGAGGCTACTTTTAAGATAGGAGAACCTGGATTAAATCTGGAGAGATATACTGCTCCAGAGTAATGAAGGTTGAAAATGATAATGAATGTTAATAATAGGTAGTTATAAAAATATTTCTTTTGTTGTAAGTCATTTTAATAAAAAATTAAAAAAAAAGAAAAAATTATTTCATATGTAATCTTCAAAAACATATATATCCAGTGTATCACAGAAATTAAAAACAATTTACTCTGAGAAATTGGTTCCAATATAGTATGCACTCGGCACCATTTTAAATTTTAAAACACCTCCAAAAACACTGCTGACATATACAAGTGATAAATGATTTCGACTAGAAGCACATAGTTTCAAAAAATGATGGAAAAGGAAATTAACATAAAAAATTAAAACACCTAAGGCACTACATTTACAAAAAAATCCTGACTTTCAACACTAAAAAAAAAAACACAATTTTCAGCGATAATTATAAAAATCAAAAGCGATATTTAATACTATTTTCAAAAACTTATAAAATAAATGAAAAATACAGTGATAATTATATCATTTATGATTTTTCCAATTACTGCTGAATAAATTAACATTTTTGATTTATTTCATAGGCTTTTGGAAATAGCCTTTATGATTTTTCTAATTATTACTCAATAAATAGTGTTTGTGACTTTTTTCTAATTATCACTGTATAAATTAGCATTTTTGATATATTTCATAGCCATTTGAAAATAGCATTAAATAGCGTTTTTGATTTTTCTAATTATCGCTAAAAATTGTTTTTTTAGTGTTGAAAGTCAGGATTTTTTTTTTTGTAAATATTGTTCCTTAAGCATTTTAATTTTTTATGTTAATTTCTATTCCCACCATTTTTTGAAATTACGTGCTTCTAGTCGATGTTACTTATTGCTTGTATGTGTCAGCAGTGTTTTTGGAAGTGTTTTAAAATTCAAAATAGTGGTAATGCGTACTATATCAGCACCAAGAAATTTAATGTTAGGAACTCACCTAACCTAAATCAATTATTGAATAATTCTAAAGAGAAGTTGCTTTTGGACCAGCTCCCTAGATCATCTACAAAATTAGTTGCAATAAACCTACTTGTAATGCAGTTTATAACAGTGAATCGCCATGGCAATAGCACACTAAGTGACCACAACACAAGTATACGTATAATATATAGGCATGCTAAAACATGCTCTAACATAAAATCAGCATGTCTAGAGCATGAGATTGATTCTGGTCACGACTTTAATCTGCATAACATTAAAGTAGTTTGTGCTGAGCACAATGATCGAAAGAGAAAATTCAAAGAAGCTTGTTTTATTACCAACAACACCTACATGATAAAAAGTAATCATGTGTTGTTTTATCACATAAGTGGGATATATAAATTTATCAATTTATATATTAATTACTTTATATGTTCTTTCTCTCCTTCCTCTCTCTCACAAATTTGACTTTATTTAGTGCTATGAATATGACCAGCCCAGTTGAAAGCAGCACTAAGCTGTAGTTTATTTGTAATATTGCTAATCTTTTTTTATAGTGAACTACTCCCATTTATTGAGTTACAAAATAATAAGGAAAGAAGTAGTTTATTGATTTATAAACAAAATAAAAGTTATTAATCGTATAATAAAAGTGGGCATAAAAATAAAATCATAAAAACAAAATCACAGAATAAATACAAAAATAATCACAAAAATTCAAAAGGTTTACAACCAGTGTTTTCATCAAATAATTATATTATTGGATAAATAATATAAACATATATTCTTTGTCTACAAATTTTTTACAATATTTCATAAAGTATTATTCTTTTGCATTGTTTTATGCTGTGTAGTTCAATGCAGTAATTTAGTGGCTAATTCTGGGTCTCTCCAACTTTCTATGAATTTCAAATTTAAAAAAACTTATTTGAGCAGGTGATAAAGTCTAGGTTGATAAATGATTAGTATAGTTATTAATATATTTCCATTAGAATAGTTTATATCATTGTTGTACTGCAGAAAATTTGAAACCTGTCAATTTAACTATAATAATTTGTTATCTAGATATATACTGAACAAATGGTGAAGATATGTGTAAGAGATTGTGATCTGAACCAACTGATAAGTGCTGGTTTAGCACAAATTGTACATCTTGGGGATCATTTATTCTTTTCACATCTTTAATTATATGTTTATAATTATAAAAAAAAATTAAGGTTAGCGTTTCTCTAAAAATAATGTGTATATGTAGTTGAAAGGTCATATGTACTATATGAATTGCTTAACAAAGTGTATGTTTCTAATGTATCTATGACTTGAGAGGTTGGTCTGACTTTTCAATTAAACCACAAATTTATAAGTTAAACCACTAAACATCACATGATCACTATCTCATACTAGCACATAATTGTTATTAAACAAAGCAAAACTCTCCATACAGCAGTGCCATCTTGTGCCAATAAGAGCAATCAATGGATGCCAGAAGGCTTGTGCATAAAATCCCTATCTAGTGCCTAATCATCCAATATCCCCATACTAATTTCTGGCTTGTGGAGAGTTTTGCTTTGTTTAATAACAATTATGTGCTAGTATGAGATAGTGATCATGTGATGTTTAGTGGTTTAACACCAATCCTGCTTAATAGGATAGTGGTGTCTATGGTTGTTAAAGAGCCAAAGACACCAAAATGTATGGGTGCTGAATTGAGTTCAGACCTATATGACTATATAAGCTATTGAGCTTAGATTGAAAATATTATTGTGTTTTCAATTTCATTCTCATAGTTTTGTAGTTAAGTAGAGTTAAAAGGTGGCTGCTGGAGGGTTGCATTAGATCCTAAGATCTAGGTGCAGTGCTCTCAGATCCAAGGCTCCTCACTGATGATGGCCACAAGCCAGACACTAATATGGGGATATTGGATGAGTAGGCACTAGATAGGGATTTTATGCACAAGCCTTCTGGCATCCATTGATTGCTCTTGTTGGCACAAGATGGCACTACTGTGTGGAGAGTTTTGCTTTATTTAAAATTATAAGTGCAATCATAAAACAATAAACTTTAAAAATCATCTAAAATAAATAGTATATGTTTATTTAAACTCAATCATTTCTAGACAGAGCAAATGCACAAATATTTCTTATAATCCATATTTACAATATTCCACATAAACACTGTCCAGAGGCAAGTCTGCACTATCTAAGGCCATGATTTTTGTAAGCATTGCTTAACCATGCTTAATTAATGCTTATGCCATTGCTTGTAAGTAAGCATGTACTAAAATCAATCCAGAATTTAAATCCACTTTATTTCAAATGGTTATTCTGAAACACATAGCCACAGCACCCAAGTTATTTTATGTGCAGTATGTGAATGATGTGCTTATCTGTGCTGTGCTCCTGATGAAAATATCAAAGATATACGACGAGAATTAGCCCAACTGACAGCTTTGCGGTGGAAAATTGAACAGGAAGATGAATTAAAGGGTTTTAAATTTCTGGATTTATATATGCAAAGAAATAATGACATATTTGATTACAAAATGTTGATTAAACCTCACAATTATGAGGAGTGATAAATCCCCAATCCTGCACTCTCATGCCACACAAAATAGCTGGTCTTAAATGCTGTACTGAAATTCCAAACTGTGCAAGCATATTAGTTGCAAGACCACATTGAGATCTTACATCAATGATCTATCTAGATTAGGATATAATAGCAACATGTTAATCAACTCCATCAAGAAGTTTTATTCTAAAATAATAAAAAAACTACTAGCAAACCATTGGATGAGTCTCCCTTATGTAAGATACGCAACATTAACTTTCACACACCTTCCAATTTAAATAAACAGCACAAATGGTCAATTGCCTCAAGATCAGACCCCCAAGTAGTATATCAGATCAAATGCAGTGACTAATCATACTGTGCAGTCTATTCTGCAGAGTCACATGCAGACATAGCTTTCAGAGTAGCACAACACAAATATATGTATAACCATATAAAAAACAATATCAGAATATAACTCAGTCTTTCTTAAACATAAATAAGAATATAGTTACAGCTTCAATCCTGTAAATGTAAATGTAATATGTTTGAAATGCAATGATAAAAAGCATGAGATTAAAGAGGCATGGCATATCATTAATAACTCCCATGCAATTAATAAAAAGGATCCCAGTATGGCATTATTTTAAAAAATCGAGCATTTACAGTTGTAAATTTACATAATATTCAAATATGGCAGCATGCTCAGAAACTTAGAGATTCTATGTAATAGAACATGGAATTTATGTGTTAATTAATCTTTTCTGGCAAAATGTTTAAAAATGCTTATATATAGAATTATAAATAGAATAAGAAAAGAATAAATACTCTTCAAATTTCCTAATTCATATGTTTTCATACAATGGCAGGTTATATAACCAATCATATTGATCCACGTGGTTCATAATTTGAACTCTCCATAATATTATAAGCTATTGACCAATAAAAAATGTATGACTAATTACTGTTACTATTTATATACTTCTTGGATAATGTCCAAATTTTACATAAATTGAAGGCTTAAAATGCATCAGAAATGATAACCTGACTTTATATTTAAATATTATGATTGTGAATTGTTTGGTTTTAAAACATATCTATTTGCTATCAAGGACATATATTACACATTTAAATCTACTAATGTTGCTTTGTTAATATTATTATCCCACATAGTTTAATGAAGAGGTAGAGTTATTTATCTACCAACAGAGTGGAGGTTAACCCTACCACTTCCATGGTTCAAATATGTGATCTACTGAGCTTCAAGTCATCCAGTTATTTTATTATTATTATTGTGTTTTTTTTATAAAACATTTATTTATGAAATTGCTTTGTTTCAGGTATAATATTTGTACTCGGATGAATGAACCATGTAATACACTTGGGCTGGCTGAGGTCTCAGGCATGTGTCAACCTCATCGCAGCTGCAACATCAATGAAGACACGGGGCTTGCATTAGCATTTACCATAGCACATGAAATGGGACATAAGTAAGTCATTATAAATTTTAAAATTTTGTTAAATTATTATGAACACTTACGATTGTACCTTTGTTTGTAATATATACATCCTTTTTTCTTTTTTAAATTCACAATCTACTATAATCATTTTTATAAAACAAGAGTAATACATTGCACAGGCTAAAACCTGCATTTATATATGTAATATAGGCGGGATTCGAATTCAGACTTTCACACTACTCTCAGTACCATCTCATATTGCTGACCAACCTGATCACACACATGTTGAAAAGATAAACAATCACCAATATACGCATTCATTTTTAATTGATTAGACATCTTTAATATATATATATTTTAATTGCATTTTTAAATATAATTATTTTTTTTAATGATATATATTTTTTTTAATAAGAAAAAATTCTCGAAATACCAATCACATTATTGTTATTTCAACTTTCTTTTAAAATACTTAAAGTAATAAAATAATTAAAAGCGTCATTTAAAAAAAAGTTAATTAATTTTGATTTGTTTTTATATAATTATAAAACAAGTTGTACTTTAGAAATAATATAAAAGAAGCAATTATTTTTATAATTGCTTAAATTTTAAGTGCTAATTTAAAATTTTTTGCTTTATTTGATTTATTCAGAATCTGGCCTAAAAATTGTTAAGTATTCATAATTAATATTTTTTTTATTCTTAATAAAAATTTAGGTTATTATCCAAAGCTTTAATCTTGAAAATAATAATAATAATAATTAAACCACAAGGTGGCGGTGTTTCTAATCAAATGATTAGCAAAAGAAAAAGGAAATGATTAAAAAAAACTTCTTATATAAGAAATAAAGAGTATAAGATATTTTAAAATAATTTGAAAAAAGGTGATGGTATTTGCTGTAATATTTGAAAATATATTGGCCAAGGAGCTAAAATTCAAAAGGTTTAGGTAATATATTACGAATTGCAAGAGAGACTCTTCAAAGGATATAGTGGGTGAAATCAAAGCAAATTTAAAATGTTTGAAAAGCTATATAATAAAAATACTATAATGTTTAATTAAATTATTTGGAAAGGTAGAAAAGTTTTACAATATATAAAGTTAAGATTAGTGTGAAAGTACTGAAAACCCCCAATTAACTATATGTAAGCTAACTGTCAGCAAACATAAAATGTAGAATGAATCCCTTACACTTAGCTCTGTTATTATATAAGCATAATCATTATCATATACTAATGTAATTTCAGGACAACTATAAGCTAATTTGTAAGCTAGTCAGATGGAAAAGCTAAGCCTCATATTTAACAACTAAATATTAAATTAATTTTCAGTTAATAGATGTAAATATAACTTTTTGATGGATTGAATATAGTAAAATTAATATGGAAGTACAGAAAACCACAGCTATATGTAAACTAACCGTTAGCAAACATAAAATGTAGAATAAGCCACCTACACCTTAGGTCTGACTTAATATTTAGAGGTTGTTAAATATGAAAGTTAACCTTATTCTTTGATTAGTTATAGTGACTTCAGAATAGCTCATAGCTGTCCTGCAATTATGTTAGTACATATAAATCACTCTTTTCATGTAAGTATAGTAAAAAATGTTATTCTTATATAAGATCAGAGCTAAACTGTAAATGGTTCATTTTAAATTTGCTGACAGTTAGTGTTTTTCAGTAATTCTGTATTAATTTTATCTATATTCAAGCTATCAAAGAATTATCTTTAAATATATAAAGTTAATCTATTATTATAAAGCACTGAAAATTTTGTAATTATTAAAGAAGAAGTCAACCTCCAATACTGCGCTATTTCTTGAATGTTATAAATCTCCTCGCACTTGCCCATCAGTAAGAGTTTTAAAAACTTAAGTGAATCACTTAAGTTTAAAGCATATTTGTATGTACCCCAACTTTTACTGACCATGCTCATATCAGGGCTTGAGTCTATTATGTGCCTGATGTTATAATCAAATATTTGGTATTTTATATTATTTAATAATATTCAAAAAGACTCAAAATTATAGTTATTCTAAATTAATCTTTATTATTAATTTTCAAGCATATTTTTATTGCAATTTAAAACAGTTGAACAGCTTAATTAGTTATCACTTATGCTTCTAGATGAAGAATTACTAATTGTATGATAATGTATGCATATACAATAATTCCATTGGTCTGGCAACTTTTACAATGATGCTCTTTGATGACATTTTATAAATAGGCTAAACTTAGATCTTTATAGGAGAGACTGGGAGAACAACTTGGAAAAATGGGAGAACTTAAGAACAAAATGGAAGAACTAATGGGAAGCAGAAAATTATTAAAAAGTAAAATTGAATTTGAATTGAATTAAAAAATGGAATTGTATTGTATTTTAATTTGCAACTAATGGAGTAGGAAACTCCATTTGGCCTTTATACATGAAACACATCACTGCTGTCAATCGATAATTGTAAAGGTTCACATTTAACATCAACATTTGAGTGGAATCCTTTTCTATACTATCAGAGACAGGTACATGCTGGGGTACAATTGACTCTTCATCATGGATGCTGACCTTATACTTCTTTCCTTTTATATTCCTGTCTGGCAAATCAGCATCCAAGGAACTCTTACTTTATTTTTCTGTCTTTTGAACTACGGTTGCAAAGGGAGTTTCTGGCCTTTCTCTTACTTTTGTCAGCGGTCATGACTGCAGACTCCATTAACATCATGTCAGAGTCTGAGTCTGTGCCAGAATTCATAGATATCCAGGGAGTTTTCTCCAATGATTGTGGAATGCTATGAATCATTTGTTCTAAAGGCTGTGATAACTCCAGCTTAATTGTTTGTGACTGTTTACTTTTTTTTTGATTTGATATAAAGTGTTACTTCTTAGACCCAGAAATACAGTTATGTAATTTAGTCTTCTTAAGCTTTCAATTTGAGCATATCCTAGAGGGACTATCCCTAACAAGGTGATCCCTCAACCTGCAGTGGAAACACTGTGGCGGTATGTCCCAAAAAGATATTACTAGAGGGGATGACTCTGTGCAGTGGATCATAGAAATGCCTGTAGGTGATACTCCCTTATTGAGGGTAATTGAAAAGAGTACAGATTTTGTGAGTACAGGAATGTTCATCCTTTTCTTGAGGACAAAAGTTTGATATTACTCCATAGGGTCTGAGGATTTTCTGAAGATCAAATTGATTAAAACTCAGCTAACAGTTTTGAATATAGTCAGTCAATATCACCAGCCTATTCATGTTGATTGTACATAAAATTTTATTATCAATGAATTTTTTTGCTCCTTGGAATATTTGCTTCTGAGTGGGATCATGGCATTCCACAATTACATAATGGTTGTTTGGATGATATAGTATTTTGTACACATGAATCCATAAATTTTTTGCTGTGATTTGGTTACAGAATTTATCAGTTGGAAACGTAAATGTCTTTATTTTGATTGGTGATGGCAAAAATTAGAGTTTTTTCATTTACATAATTTAAAAAAGATCAATGTAATTGAGATGGAATAGTAGAGTTAAAATCATCTATAATGTTAGTTCATTCCACTTGATCCAGCCTTGGGAGAGATATGTACATATCAGGCACCCCATTTTGAGCAGTGACTGGACAGTCATCCTCCAGCATATTGAAAAGATCAGGTATATTTTGTGAATCATAATAAGAAATAGAGGTGCTGTCATTTATATTTTGATAAAGACTCTGAGTGACAAAGGGTGTGGACTTATTAGAGTTATCATCAGAAATAGCATTAAAAGTATATATATCTTTTATAGGATTAGTAGGATTATTTTTTGTTAAAATGATATTAGGATTTTTCTTACTTTTAGAAAATAAAGCAGGATAATGCTCTACCTTCAGGCCCTCTTCCCTGTGTTCCAGACTGGTTGGTTTGCCTCTAGCAGACAAAATGTTGTCCTTTTGAGGTGAATTTCCATTCATGTCCTCATTCTCAATATAACTTTTGATGTTTTTCATTGATTTTTCAATGTCATCTTGATTCCTTTGCTTTATTCATGTTATTCACTTTATAATTCTTGCTTGAACAGATGATTTCATCTCTAACGATCTCTCTGGAGTCCAAAACCTTTGGAGGATCATTGCAAGCTTGGAGAACTAAGTTGGTGGAAGATTTGTCTACGGGTATATCAAATATTTTATTTGTGGAAATCATTGGTTTTACAGACAATTCTTTTTTTCCTTGGAATTTTTTTGATTTCTTAAATTTACAAATGTCTTCTATGTTTCTCTCTAGATTCTCTATATTAGAACTTGAATCTCTTTCAATTCCTTGGTTAAGTGTGTCAACAAAATTCATCCTTCACATGAAAGGAAGAAAAGTGTTTAAAGAACAAAACCCTAAGGTTTTAATAAAAAAAAAAACCAAAAACAAATATTTTAGTACTATTACTTTCATCAGCTCAAGAAAGAACAGAATCAAACAGTTCTGCTCCAAAAATTGTTGGTAAATTGCAAAATATAAGGTATCTAAGTAAATAGAGGGATTTGAACTCAGAATTTTTTACAATCTTTTCATCCCCCACTCTATTTTAAGCAACCGATACACATGCGCAAAACATATTAAATTATTTATCTGCAATTTCAATTGTATGGTTGCTATATAGAAGGTAGTCATTTACTTAAGTTGGGATTTGATATTTTGTGATCACACTATATAATGGCTGAAATCTGAATTTAAAAAATAGTTGTTGTTTTTTTTTTTCTAAATTAAAAATTTTTGATTTTATTTCTACAGCATTTTATTTTTTTAAAATTATTGTTAAATGAATGGGTATATTTTGAAAGAGTAGATATGAAGCCTCATTGTAATTTAAAACATCAGGAAAATGCCTACATTAAAATTCCAAACAATAAATGCATTCAAACAGCAAAAAAAAAAAAAAAAAGCTTTAATTTTAAGTTATTTTCATTAAAAAAAAAAAACAACAGCCTGTTTTTGTAATCAATTTTTGAATAAAGATTTAATTTTATCTTTTTTTTTTTTTTTTCATATGTCATAGCATCTGCCGGGACGCGAACCCACACCCGTCTGCAACCAACTACTTGCTTGCATGGCGGTTGCGATACCTCTCGGCTAACAACGCAAGACTAATTTTATCTTTAAGATATAAATTCTCTAAAAGTCATATTTTGTGATTATATATATCAGATACAGCTGAATTTGTAATGATTATAAATAAAAGTAGTCGTGATTTTTTACAATATTTATAATAATAAAACAATTAGATCAAGTAAATCATTACACAAGTATTTTAGAAGTGACAAAATAATTTTCCTGTTAGAATGTCTTCTAACAGGAATTTTAATTGTCTTAAAATGTCAACATAATTATCTTTTAATATAAAGACTGCAGTAAACACTATTAACCTATTTAGGTAAAACATTTTGACTACTGATAATTAATTACTGCTTTAAGTTAATTCAGCTTTTTTTTTGAGTTGAATGAATTATTCATTTTGCTTTTAGTAACGAACTAAGGCAATAACTGATTTTAAGCATGCTTGTGATATTTCAAGATTAATGCGTTTAATTACTTGACTCCCTCCCAAACACTTTATATTCTATAATTTTATTGTCAAATTAATTTTATTAAATTTTGGAATGATGTTCATCTGAAACGAGTAATTCTTTTTTGAAAATTTTGACTTCTGAAGAAGGAATTTATATAATTACATCAAATACTAGTATTTATCTTTGAATTGTTTATATTTTAAAGCAATGTATAAATTTGGGTTGACTGGGCTTATCAATCCACATACATTTTAGTACAGTTTCTTTGTTTAAAAAGACTAGCATTATCATTTTCAAAAATTATCGATCAACTGTAAGATGAAGGCTTTATTCAGTTTTTCCAATTCCATCTCACATGCGGTCTTTTTCTAGGTCTTTATAATCTTTGGAATCAGATTTAGAACTTCAAATGCTCGTCTATTATATTTTATAGTAAGATGTCCATCCCAGCTCCATCTCAGTCTTTTATTCCTTCGGTGATCTCATGATACCTCTTTGTTCTGTCTTTCTTTTCACTCCTTCTAACATATATTTTTCCATATTCCATAGGATGTTTTAAAATTTCTGTATTACTCTTCTGTTAAATTACCAAATTTTAAATCCATAAGTAAGAACCAGTAAGACCCATTTACCTGACTTTTCAAACACATAAGCATATTGCATTTTAGTACTAAATTATTTCTCTCAAAAGCACTCCATTCAAATTTAATTCTATGATTAATTTAACCCATTATGGTTTCATCTGTATCAACAATCTGATCAAGGTACGCATAGTTGGTAACTTCTTCTAATTCAATATTATCAATTTTTGTCTTCTTCTTTCATTTGATAATTATTGCAATGTTTCCTGAAGTTCTAAAACATTAGTTACAAAAAAATCATGTCATCTATAAAAATCTAGATATTTAAATAATCTCCATTTATTTTTACTCCCTTACCTTCTCATTTTACTCCCTCTATCGGCAAAATAATATTGCTTGATTGTTATACAATTTTCAAGGCGCATTTAATACAGGTACAGCCTGTCTTATAAGTATTTCATAGACTTCCTGTGCGCTCAACAAAATTATAATTACAACTCTACAAAATACTGTAAAAAGTTTTAAAAAAACAGAATCACCTTTTCAATACATCCTTTTCAATGTTAATCTTCTTATAATAAATAATAATAATAATAAATCATATACAACAACTATATAAATATATAATGGCTGCAGTCAAGAGTTTGCTTTAATTGAAAGAACACTCTTTGATTCCTCTTGGAGGTTTTAAAGGAACGGAGCAGGGCAAATTCCTAATGTCCACTCCATACATTCCTATCATTGCAGCTGTTATTACTATTTGATTATTCATATAATATATGAACATGGATGGGCTACTCATCATCATGCATTAGCCAGTGTGGAGAGTTTATTGGCTTTTTATCGCTGAGTTTAAAATCTGATAGCTCTTAACTGAAATATCAGTTGAGTTTACTGAGGACAGAATGAATGTGTGAATAATTTTTTTTTCACGAATAAATATTTACAATCATGACAGACAAAAGTAAATCATGGTCATTATTCTCAGAAAGGTGTAAAGTCATCAGCCAAGGCAGTGATTAGTGGCTAAAGGGGGAGAGTACTAAGAATCCCCTGCTTATAGAACCAGGCTGCCATTTGATGACCACCTTTTATTTAGGTACTTACAATTGTAGGTCACTTTCAAGTGAAGGAAGATTGCAAGAATTGGAAGAAAAACTGCCTCATATTAAATGGGACATTATTGGATTTTGTAAAGTTAGAAGCAAAGGTGAAGAGACAATTGATTTAAAAAGTAGACATGTACTGTACTACAGAGACATAAACATTGGAAAAAGTTGAAGAACAGCATTGTGGAATGATAAAATCAGTTATTGACTTAATAGCAGATATAAAATACAGATGATTTAGTTTTATGCCCCCAAAAGTTCTTATAGTGATGAAGTAGCAGAAGATTTTTATATTGATGTACAAAAGACTTTTGATCAGAACAAACAACATTTTCAAATTATTATGGGAGATTTTAATGAAAGATAAAACTGCTGTAGGTAAATTTGATTATGATGATAGAAATAAGAGAGTGTCGACACAGACTTGTGGAGTTTTCAGAAAAAGAAAAACTTCATATTATAAATTCTTTTTTGAGAAAAATGCTAAATGGAAATGGATATGGAAGTATCCAAATAAAGGTACAGCAGAATTGGATTATATTTTGACTCGTAGAGAATATGTATTTTGAGATTGTAGTATTCTTAATAAATTCAACACAGGAAGTGATCATCAATTAGTAAGATGTAAGATACATGTTAATGCAAAACTAGAAAGACAAAAATTATTAAGAAAAACAATATTTACAGTTGATATTCCTAATTTTCAGAAATATTCCAATGAATTTAAATTAGAACTTGCAAATCATTTTCAAATATTAACAGATTTTGAACACGATTCAGATTTGAACAAAATCAATAGGAAGATAAGGGTACACTTTTAAAACTGCAATAAAAATAGCTGGCACAAAAAAAATCATTCACCAAACAGTAAACTTTCTACTGAGACTAGAGAATTTATGAAAAAAAAAAAGGAATATGGAAATATATAGTAAAAATCCATTAAGAATGGTTGAATATCTAAAATTTTGTAAAATGGTGCAAAAAAAAGCTGATAATAATATAAGAAAGTATTATTCTGAACTACCAAGGAAAGCTGTAGAAGAAAATAAAATTCTCAAGAGTGTAAAACAACATTTTGATACAAGTAGAAAACATTTCTGGAATAAGAAAAGATGAAATTATTACTAAAAAGAAAGATGGCATCATGAAATATGTAGAAGAGTTTTATTAAGAATTATATAGTAAAGGTACTTCCTACAACTATTATATCTTTTGAATTGGCCAGGATTTTAAATGGAGACATGAGATATGCAAATAAATTTATGAAGAAGGAAAATCTTCCGTTAATGATGGAATTATAATAGATATCTTAAAAGGTGCAAGTGAAGAAATATAATTTTTTTGGTAAAGTTATATACCAAATGTCTAAATGATAAAGATATATGAAATGATTGGAAGAATGCAGTATTAATATTTTAAAAAAGGAATAAAGAAAATATTAGAAATTACAGATCTATCAGTCTTTTATTAGTTTTATACAAAATCTTTACCAAGATAATTACATCTTGTCTACAATTGAACTTTGGATTTTTTTTTCTTTTTAAGTGTCATAGCATCGGCCGGGATGCAAACCCGCAAACTGGGCAGCTGCCTGCAAGGCAGTCGCTCTGACCTCTCGACAACAATGCAAGACAAAACTTTGGATTTTAATCAACTAAAAGAATAAGCTGGATTTAAAAGTGTTTTTAGTACAATGGATCTTTTGAATGAACTTCTAAATAATGTGTACTTTTTGTTACATCAATGTCAATTTGTTTTGTCAGATAAAAGATCTAAACTAATATTTGAAATTAAAAGTTGACTTAATTAATATAAAACAAAAATTGTTGCTAATAACAGGTTTCAATCTCTTCAAATAACAATACTGGAGTTATTACTATATAATAAGCTAAATTTAAAAAAAATGATCATCTTTTTATCTGACAAAATAAATTGGGATGAATATATCAAAAACATATTATTTACAAATTCATCTAAATGATTTTTTAGGAATTTTATTTGTGAATTGTTTTAGCAACATATTGGGGCTTATTTTTCCTTTAATACATTTATATTCTTATTGTTATATATTTAATAAGCTTTAAAATTATTTACATGGTCATTAACATTAGGAATACTTTTATACTCTAATGTAATCTCCTTTATGATATTTTATTCTTATACTTAAGCAAGGTGACTTAACAAAATTTTTCTATTTAAAAAAAATAGACAAAAAACCTTTCATTTACATCTACTCATTCATTCCTACTACAATTATGTGACAAAAAAACAAAAACATGGTTGCTCGTGGTTTAAAAATAGTCTTAGTTTCACTTTCTGACAATTTTTATGGGCTTCTTATTAAAGCAAGAATTACAGTCAGCATTTTACATTTAATATTTTTTGTCTGTTTATATATAACTAAAAATATTTCTAAACATTAGTATCCATGCTGTTATTTGTTAAAGCTAAAGAAAATCTTTTTTTATTTTTTAGTGCAATTATGTGAATAAATATGGTTTTTTAAATTTATATATGTTATATTTTTTATTTATAAATATATAAAGAAAAAAGTCATTTATTCCATTTTTCAACAAATCATTCAGTTGTAAATTCCAAGAAGTGCCACTAGACTCCGCTAGCATCACTGGTACACAATTTTTTGCCAAAATTGTTTGCAAACTCTAAAAAAATGTATTGCCAACAGGAGTAGATTTATTGTATAATAGCAAAGTTTCAACTAGACTGGAAAGTGGGGGAAAAGTGAAATAAAATATTTTTATTTAGTCAGAAAGACAAAAAAACAGAATAATTTATATAAAAATATATAAATAATAATAAACAATGTAACCTTAGATTTGAAATTAGGTATTTTTTTTATTGATCAATAAATTAAATAAAAAGTGCTTTTATGAAATTTTCATACATACCATTTTTTAAATGCTGTTTTAATACTTGGTCAAAAGCATCTGTTTAGAATATTAATTGTTTTTTTGGCAATATTTTATAATTATTTTTTAATATAGTATGCGGTTTTGATTTTTGTTTCAAAAAGTGTTGTATACATAAAACTGGGCACCAATGATATTTATTGAAAATGCATATATGTATAAATTCTAATGATTTTAATGAACATGTAAATAATTTTATATTGGACTATTTCCATCATCTAATATGAGTATTGAATATCTTTAGAAAAATTTAACCCTTATTTAAATATTCCAAATACATTCAACTGTTAGTAATAGCACATCGAACAGGTTAGTATATGCACAAGGTTTCGAGAGGTATTATTCTTTTCTCTTCTTTGGGTATTGCTGGCATGACTAGTGACAGTGCTAGTATGATATTCAAACCTGGACTCTTAGATTATTGAGTATTAAATTTTAAAGTAATATGCTAACCAACTGAGCCATCCTGTCAAAGGCAACAGTCAGTAGAAATTTCATATACTTATCTATGAGTATCCTCCTGATTTTCCCCACTTTTTCTTCTTAAGAGGAAAGTTGATTAGTGGTTTCCATACATTATGTATAGTCACACTAGGTTGTCTTATGGAAATTTTTTGCCATTGCCATGTGAGCAGCCTCTTTAAATTTTCTTCTTTGTATCTTTTCTTCTCTATCCAATATTTTTGTATTTTCTCAATTGAACATGTGTCAATTGGCACATACATAGTCTCTTACCTTAGACACATCTATTTTCTTTCTTCTAATCATCAGTTTGTCTTCTTAGGATGACTGTTTTTGCCAATATATGTTCTTCCACATTCACATAGTATTTTGTAGATGCAGTTTTTTCTTTTCAGCATTTCATGTTTAGGCTTTGTAGATGTTACAATTCCTCATAGTGTGGTATAGCTCTGGAAAACTATTCTGATGTTATACTGATTGCAGATTTTCCTTAATTTGTCTGCTATTTTTGGGATGTATGAGTACACTACAGTGCCAATAATTCTCTTTTCTCTTGGTGGTTTTTGTTGTCTATTTAATATTTTCTTAATAACGGCTGATGGATAACTATTTTTCATAAGAGTTTATTCTATATAAATCTTTTCCTTTACCAAATCACTGGTTTTTGAACAAACTTCTTTTGCTCTGTTCCATAGTGATAGTATAACTTCATGTTTTGTGTTTCTGGTATGATTGGATGTATAGGCTAGGTATTTTCATGTATGTGTAGGTTTTTGGTAAACTGAAGTTTTGATTTTGCCATGAGAGAATCTTGTCACAAGAACATCTAAGAATGCCAATTTTTGTTCTAGTTCTGATTCTCTTGTAAATTAAATTGAAGGGGATATGTTGTTGATGTGTTTCCAAAAAATTTGTAGCAGTGCTTCACCATGTGGCTATACAACAAATGTATCATCAACATACCAAAACCAGAGAAAATACAATTATTGGTAATGTAGTATACCTATACATTCTATAAATAGCAGACAAATTAAGGAAAATCTGCAATCAGTATAACATCAGAACAGCTTTCCACAGATATAGCACACCATGAGGAATTTTAACATCTACAAAGCCTAAATTTGAAATGCTGAAAAGAAAAAAATTGCATCTATGAAATACCATGTGAAAGTGAAAGAAGATAAATTGGTGAGACCAGTCATCCCATTGAAAAGTGCTTGCAAGAACACAAAATGATGATTAAAAGAGAGAAAACAGATGTGTCTAAGGTAGCAGACCATGTATGTGTGAATGAACATATGTTCAATTGGGAAAATACAAAAAAATTGGATAGAGAAGAAAAAGTACAAAGAATAAAATTTAAAGAAGCTGCTCACATGATAATGGCAAAAAATCTCTTAAGCCAACCTAGTATGACTATACACAATTTATGAAAACAACTAATCAACTTTGCTCTTAAGGAAAAAGTGGAGAAATCAAGAGGAACCCCATAGATAAGTATATGAAATTTTTACTGACTGTTGCTTTTGGCAGATTGGCTCATTTGGTTAGAGTGTTACCTTAAAATTCAATACTCAAAAATCTAAAAGTCCAGGTTTGAATCCATGTTATTACTATCACTGGTTAGGCCAGCAACACCCGAAGAAGAGGGGAAAATAATACCTTTCGAAACATTGTGCATATACTAACGTGTTTGATGTGCTATTATTAATAGTTGAATGTATTTGAAATATTTAAATAAAAGTTAATTTTTTCTAAAGACATTTAATACTCATATTCATCATCATGAACCATTATCAATCCACTGCAGGATAAAGGTCTCTCCAAGTTCAATCCATCTTTTCCTATCTTTAGCTTCTCTTTTCCACATCACCCCTGCACACTTTCTTATTTCATCCACCCATCTCACCTGTGATCTCTTTCTGGGTCTTTTACAATCTTTTGAAATCCAGTTTAAAATTTTAATTGTCTATCTATTATCATCTCTTCTAACAATATGTCCAGCCCAACTCCACTTCAGTTTTTTTAATTTTTTCAATGAGGTCAGTGTTTGTTCTCTTACCCATACATTGCATTTTCAATCTCTTATTGTCACTCCCAACATGCATCTCTCCATACTTCTTTGAGTGGTCTGAAGTCTCTGTAGTGCTCTTCTATTAAGTGTTCAAGTCTCAGATCCATAAGTAAGAACTGGCAAAACACATTTATTAAAAACCTTCTTTTTCAAACACAGAGGCATATTTCCTTTCAGTATCAAGTTATTTCTACCAAAAGCACTCCAACCAAATTTAATTCTATGACTAATTTCATCCATTATGTTTCCATCTGTATTAATAATCTAACCAAGGTATTTGTAACTGTTAACTTCTTCTAACTCGTCATAATCAATCTTTATTTTCATATTTTGAGAAAATCTATTAAACATTACTTTAGTCTTTTTAACATTTGTCTTTAGTCCTACTTTCATCTGATAACTCCTGCAACATTTCCTGTAACTCTAAAGCATTATTTGCAAAAACAATTACATCATCTGCAAAATCTAAATGACTTAAATAATCTCCATTTACTTTCACTCCTTTAGCTTCACATTTTAATCCATAAAATACTTCTTGCAGCACTACTGTAAAAAGTTTTGGAGATATGAAGTGACCCTGTCTTACACTCTTTTCAATGTTGATTTTGCTACTATCGTTATGTAAACTAATTGTTGCTATTGCATTTTTATAAATATTCTTTAAAATATGACAATATCCTGGCTCTACACCTTGATGATCCAATGCTTTAATCACTGAAATAATGTTTATAGAATCAAATGCCTTTTCATAATCTACAAATCCTAAGCATAATGACAACACATATTCATTTTTCTTTTCTATAACTTCTCTCAATACCTGGATATGATCTAATGTATTAAAACCACTTTTAAATCCAGCTTGTTTTCTTGGTTGATGAAATCCAGTGTTTTCTGTAGATGAGTTGTAATTATCTTACTAAAAATTTTGTATAAAACTGATAAAAGACTGATAGGTCTGTAATTCCTAAGATCTTCTTTATCACATTTTTTAAATATTAGTATTAATACTGCATTCTTCCAATCATCTGGTACATCTTTATCATTTAGACATTTGGTATATAACTTTGTTTAAAAAAATGTCCATTTCTTCATCTGCTTCTTTTAATATATCAATTATAATTCCATTATTACCTGGAGCCTTCCTTTTCTTCATAAATTTAATTGCTTGTCTCACTTCCTCATTCAAAATTCTGGGCAATTTGGAATGTATAATAGGTATAGGAGGTACTTGTTCTTTATTACTATATAATTCTTGATAGAAGTCTTCTACCCATTTCATGATGTCATCTCTCTTTTTAGTAATAATGCCATCTTTTTTTCTTATTGCAGATATAAATTTCCTACCAATATCAAAATGTTTGTTTTACACTCTTTAGACTTTTATTCTCTTCTACAGCTTTCCTTGCTAGTTTACAATTATACTTTCTTATATCATTTTCAACTCTTTTCTGCACCATTTTACAAAATTTGAGATATTCAATCTTTTTTAATGCATCATTGTTGTATATCCTCATATTCCTTCTTTTCTTCATAAATTCTCTAGTCTCAATACAAGTTTTATTGGCCAATTGCTGCTTTTTTCTACCAGCTAGCTTTGTTGCAGTTTTTAAAAGTGTATCAGTTATTTTCCTGTTAATGTCATTCCAATCTGAATCATGTTCAAAATCTACTAATACTTGAAACCGATTTGTAAGTTCTAATTTAAATTCATTAGAATGTTTCTGAAGATTAGGACTATCAACTGTAAATATTGTTTTTCTTAATAATTTTTGTCTCTCTAATTTTACATTAACACGTAACTTACACCTTACTAATCGATGATCACTTCCTGTGTTAAATTTATTAAGAACATTACAATCTTGAAATATGTATTTCCTGTTAGTCAAAATATAATCCAATTCTGCTGTACCTTCATTTGGATGCTTCCATGTCCATTTCCTTTTAACATTTTTCTCAAAAAAAGAATTCATAATATAAAGTTTTTCTTTTTCTGCAAACTCCACAAGTCTATGTCCTCTCTCATTTCTATTACCATAACCAAAATTACCTACAGCAATTTCATCTTTCATTTGTCTACCAATTCTAGCATTAAGGTCTCCCATAACAATTTTAAAATGTTGTTTAGTCTGATCTAAAGCTTTTTGTACATCCATATAAAAATCTTCTACTACTTCATCACTATGAGAACTTCTTGGGGCATAATCCTGAATTATCTGCATTTGGTATCTGCTATTAAGTTGTATAACTAATCTTGCCACTCTGTCTGATACACCATCAATCTCCACAATGTTATTCTTCCATTTTTTTATTTATAATGAATCCTACTCCACTTGTATTTCCAATATTTGTGCCTTTATAATAGAGTATATGTCCACTTTTTAAATCAATTGTTTCTTCTCCTTTTTTTCTAACTTCACAAAGTCCAATAATGTCCCATTTAATATAAGACAGTTCTTCTTCTAATTCTTGCAATCTTCCTTCACTTGAAAGTGATCTGCAGTTGTAAATACTTAAATAAAAAGTCATCATCAGGGTATTCTTAGCACCATCTACGTTCAGCCACCAACTTCTGCCTTGGTTGGTGACTTTACAGCCTCCTGGGAATAAGAACCATAATTTATTTTTATCTGTCATAATTTTATATATTAGAAAAAATATTTTTAAATTCGGAGGTAAAAAGCCAAGAAACTCACCATTCTGGCTAATGCATGTTGGTGAGCAGCCCATCCATATTCGTATACTATATGAATAATCACATAGTAATAACAGCTGCAATGGCAAGAACATATGGAGTCGACATTTAGGAATTTGCCCTGCTCAGTTCCTTCAAGGCCTCCAAGAGGAATCAAAGGGTCTTCTTTCAGTTAATAGCAAACTTCTTTCTGCACCCATACTCATATTAGATGACAGAAATAGTCCAATATAAAAATATAATACGCCATCATCACAAACCTTCAGGGAAAACATGTAAATAATTCTATGGCTTTTATATGTGCATTTGTGTGTGAAGTTTTATATAATTGTTAAAGCAATAAATATATTGTGATGATCGCACATACTGCGGT
>JAQFVV010000748.1:144352-239006 GCA_028023455.1 Epiperipatus broadwayi | reverse complement strand
CAAACTCCAACAACGACAAGGTGGGTTTGAGGTAAACATTACTTAAAATAAATTTAAAATTGTGATTTAAAGTAATTTCACACCATGTAGATTCACAAAAAGAAGAAGAAAAATAAAGTTCTTTATGAAAAACATCTTTATGAAGAGCAATCAGAGTACCACCATCTCGAGAAATATTATCCATAGATCTGTCAGTTCGCAAAATACTGAATCTATCATCAAGAAAAGAACAATCAGGAAATTGTTGATTTAACCAAGTTTCTGTAAGTAAAATAAGATCAAAATGTTCTGTTTCAAAAAATTGTTTAATTTGAACACATTTAGTCCTCATACTTCTGACATTCATGTAAAAACAAGAAAGGCCTACCATGTTACCCACAAAGATAATGGAAACAACACAAATAAAAACAACAAGAGAAAAAGAAAGAGATAAAGAAAAAAATAAAAATAAAATAGATAGTAAAACAAAATAAATTCTCTTAAAACCTTAGAGAACTGGCCAGAGATCCATAAAAAAAAGAAATAGAAGCACCGCAAGGCCATAAATTAGGGGATATTATATCATTATGTTTATGTGCAGAAACAGAAATAATAATAATAATAATAATAATAATAATAATAATAATAATAATAATAATAATAATAATAATAATAATAATAATAATAATAATAATAATAATAATAATAATAATAATAATAATAATAATAATAATAATAATAATAATAATAATAATAATAATAATAATAATAATAATAATAATAATAATAATAATAATAATAATAATAATAAAAAAAAAGAAGAAGAAGAAGATTTTAAGTGCTACAGATATTGATAAAATAAAATATACTTGGATATTAATACCATTTATTTGTAATGAACAAGTGAAATTTATAAAACAGATATATAAAAATATATGTTGAGTTGCATTTTATACTACTCCTAATTTAAATAGATTAATAAATAATTCAAAAAATAGATGTAGTATTTTAAATCAAAGTTGTGCAATATATAAATGGCTGTGTGTTTGTGGAAAGGCATATATAGGTGAATCTCGATGTACATTAGAGAAAAGATCAAAGGAACATTTGTTGTTATATAAACAAGTACAAAAATCAAGACAAGAAAATGTTAGAAATGATGATGTATCACCAGCATTTTTTGATCATAATGTAACATGTAATTATGGTTTTGATTTTAATAAAGTTAAGATTTTGTGTATTGAAAGAAATAATAATAAACGCAAAATTAAAGAAGCTATGTTAATAAAAAGTGAAAAGCAACATTTGATAAATAGACAGGCTGCCAATATAAAAATTAATGAATTGTGGGAAAATTGATGTATGACGTATTATTTTTTGTTTACATTTGTAACGGTTTTTTGTAATACAATTTGAATCTAGTTGATAATGACTACATAGATAGTTGAAAGTACTTCTATTAAATTGTGGTATATATTTGTTTTTTAAAATATTTTTTACTGTATTAATTATTGTATTGTTTTGAATAATTATATATATTTTATTATAATTGGAATACAGACATTGATTAATAATTTATTTTTGTGTATATATTAGTAAAAATCAGTCATACATCATATGACCTATATAGCTTGTATTAGCAATATTAATATATAAAGAGCATGGTAATAGCTCTAAACAAGCTTATTTATTTTATTTTTATGATATATGCTACAAGAGAAAATACCTGAAGCCTTTATCTATGATGGTCCCCATCCCCAGACCGGTTTCAAGCTTGTTTAGAGCTATTAGCATGCTCTTTATATATATATATATATATATATATATATATATATATATAGAGAGAGAGAGAGAGAGAGAGAGAGAGAGAGTGAAAGATATTAAAAATATCAACAAGGATAAGGAATCCTAGGTGTTGACACATTTATAACATTATACATATATTATTAATTGAAAATTATATATGGGATAGAGGTAATCTCTGATTTAATAAATTATCAGTAAAAAATCCAATTTATTTTTTATAAAGTGATCTATGCCAAAGTTATGAGTGCAGAAAGTTTGATACTTTTAATCAAACTAAATAATAAACATATGTGCAAGTGGTTGTGATCTGGGCCAACTGATGAGTGCTGCTACAGCACAAATTCCCATCTTAGGGATTATTTTTTTTATATAAATCTTTGGTCATATGTTTCAAAAATATGTGATGGAATAAAAGTTTGAAATATTGTAGATATGAAGTTAAAATATATCTAATATATATACAAAATTAAATTACAATATGAGCAATGTAAGATTTATTTTTGTGAAAAAGTGATGTGGCACTTTCAAAATTTACCAGAATGAAAGAAATTGGCATAACTCCTTGGCTGAAGAATGGCTGCAACATGACTGAACTAAGGTGAAAAATGCATTAACAAGAACAAAATTAGTATGTATATAAGCTTTCTTAAAGTTTTAATTTTTTACTCTTAAAGTAAATCAAGCATTTTTAATTTAGATATATATCACTATATCTATGCATGATTAGGGTTTGATATTGTATTTCCACAATCATCTGAAGAAGTCCTTAATTTGAGATGAAATATACAATGACTAAATAGTTTCTTCTTTTTTTTCATAATATAGTAACTAATTATTTTGAAGTTGTAAAACTGACAATTAGAAAATTTTAATTTTAATGGAGATGTTTATCAGTCAATTCATTTAAATATAGTTTATTTCATGAATATATTTGTATGACTTTTTATTTATATATAGATTTGAATTGTAAAGAATAATAATTTTATTAATTTTAATGTTGAAATTAATTATTTAACTTAAGTATATATCTCTATATCTGTGTATTCATTAGGAGTAATGTCATATTCCCTGATTCACTTGAAAAGAAATTCAGTTTAAGGAGAAACATATGGGAATAGTAGTTTGTTTCTTTATTTGTATAAAAATGGTGATTATATTTATTTTGAAGGTTTAATATTTGACTGTTTCCTGAAGATTTGTGATGACGGTGTTCTAGTTGTATTTTTATATTGGACTATTTCCATCATCTAATATGTGTATTGAATGGTTTTAAAAAATTTGACGTTATTTAAATATTACAAATACATTCAACTGTTAATAATAGCACAGCGAACAGGTTAGTATATGTACATTTCGAGAAGTATTATTCTCTCCTCTTCTTCAGGTGTTGCTGACCTGACCAGTAACAGTACTGGCATAGGATTCAAACCTGGGTCCTTAGATTTTTGATTATTGTATTTTAAGGTAATGCTCTAAACAACTGAGCCATCCTGACAAAGGCAACAGTCAATAGAAATTTCATATTCTTATCTATGAGGTTTCTCCTGATTTTTCCACTTTTTCCTAAGAGAAAAGTTGATTAGTAGTTTCTATACATTATGTATATTCACACTAGATTGGCTTATGGAATTTTTTGCCATGGTCATGTGAGAAACTTCTTTGTACATTTTCTTTTCTATCCAATATTTTTGTATTTTCCCAATTGAACATATGTTCATTGGTACACACATGGTCTGCTACCTTAGACACATCTATTTTCTCTCTTCTAATCATAAGTTTAAATTCTTGCAAGTACTTTTCAATGGGGTGATGGTTCTCACCAATATATGTTTTCCCACATTCACATGGTATTTCATAGATGCAGTTTTTTCTTTTCAGCATTTCAAGTTTAGGCTTGGTAGATGTTAGAATTCCTCATAATGTGGTATGGCTCTGGAAAACTGTTCTGATGTTATATTTATTGCAGATTTTTCTTAATTTGTCTGCTATTTTTTGGAATGTATGGGTACATTACAGTGCCAATAATTGTCTTTTCTCTTGATGGTTCTTTTTGTTGTCTATTTAACATTTTCTCAATAGTAGCTGATGGATAACCATTTTTCATAAGAGTTTGTTCTATATAGATCTTTTCTTTTTCCAAATCATTCATTTTTGAACAAAATTCTTTTGCTTTGTTTCATGGTGATAGTATAACTCCATGTTTTATGTTTCTGGTGTGATTAGATGTATAGGCTAGATATTTTCCTGTATGTGTAGGTTTTCGGTAAACTGTAGTTTTGATTTTTTCATGAGGGAGTCTTGTCACAAGAACATCTAAGAATGCCAATTTTTGTTTTTGTTCTGATTCTATCATGAATTTAATTGAAGGGGATATATTATTGATGTGTGCCCAGAAAGTTTGGAGCAATGCTTCATCATGTGGCCATACAACAAATCTATCATCCACATAGTGAAGCCAAACTTTAGTTGAATATAGAGTAGTTTTTATGGCTATGGTTTCAAGTTTTTCCATGTAAATATTGCTAACCAGGGAGACAGTAGTGAGCCCATAGCCATTCCTTGATTTTGATGGAAGAATTCTGTCTTATATTGAAAGTAAGTTGTTTTTATACAGAATGTTAATAGTTCCATTATAATATCAATAGGAAGAGCTGTTCTAGTTTGTAAAATATTATCACTATTTAATCTTTTCCTTACAATAGACAATGCTTCTTCACATGGTACATGAATAACTTTCCACATCAAAGCTTATCAGTAAGTCAGTTCTTTCAATTTTCATGAACTTGATTAATTCTACAAAGTGTCTAGAATCCATGACAAAGGACTGGGTCTTGTATGCCAAAGATCTTAGAAATCTTGCCAAATTTTGGCAAGGTGAATCTCTAGGACTAACAATAGGTCTTAATGGAACACGATTCTTATGGATTTTAGGTAGACCATAAAGATAAGGAATTTTGCTGAAATATGTTATTTTACACTTTTCTGAATTAGTGAAGTACTTGCGATGCTTTCTGAGTAATACTTGTAACTTAGTTTCTGTACTTGGTATCGGATTTTTTGTCACTTTTTTATATTGGCCTGCTGTAAGGAGTTCTTGTATTTTGTTGTCACAATCAGTTGTATTCATTACAACTGTTGCATTTCCTTTGTCAGCAGGGAGAATAATTATAGATTTATCTACTTTGAAAGATTTAATTGCTTTCCTCTCCCCATAGGATATGTTTGACTTTAATTTTTATTGCTTGTCAAGTATTCTTTTTATTCTCCAGCATAATTCTGCTGCTTCTTCTAAAGGCAATTTTTGAGTGACTTCCTTGGTGGCTGCCATTATAGGTAATAAAGGGATATTAGATGGGGTTATGGCAAAGTTTAAATATTCTTTCAAAAACAGAAATTTCAATATGTGTTAGATATTTACACCTGAGATTTTTAACAGATGAGGTTGTTACATTTCTTGGCACATTATGATTTTTGATATGCTCATGTAGGTTAACAAGGTTTTCTTTTGACATTCTTTTATTTTTCCATGTAATGTAGAATATGATTTTTTTTATTGCTTGAGAAACTCCCATGTAGTCGTCACAGTAAGCTTATTTTTTTTTTTATGATGGAAATAGTCCAATATAAAATTACAATTAATAATTGACTATTTGGCTAGAAACTTTGAAGGTTTTTTTTATAGAAATGATAGATTATTATAATTTTTATTTTAGATTCCAGTAGTAAAGATTCTATTGGATAAAAGATGGAAATTCATTTTTAAGATTCATCTTTGTATACATTTTTCTTGTTGGTAATATAAGCATAATCTTTCATTGTTCAAGTAGAAAAGGTCATTTACAATGTTGCAATGATACCTGTATATATAATAATTATAATTATTATCTAACCACATTAAGAACCCAAAAACACTATTTTATCTGCTATTGGACACTTTATAAATGTCAAAATATGTATTTTCTGAAGGTTTGTGATGATGGTATTTTAGCTGTATTTCCATAATTAATTTTTTTTAAAGACATTCTGTACTTTATATTAAATGATGGAAATAGTCCAATATGTAAATACAGCCAAAATATGTATGCTTGATTCTTTATTGTTTTACTTAAAACTTTAAGTTTTATGAATACCATTTGAATACTTCAGCCCAAACATGCAATTCATAGATTCAAAAACAATCACAATAAAGAAAATAAAAGCAAAATATTTTTTTGCCAATGTGTATATATTGTGTTAAAATATATTCAAAAAAGAATTATTATAATATAATTCATTCATAAAATCACTAAAAAAGCTCGAAGGCCGATAAAAAAAGAACCTATTTTTTGGTCTGGTGAATATATAAAAAATAATACATTTTGTTCTTAGTGTTTATTTTTATTTATTTTTAAGTGTCATAGCATCGGCCGGGATGCGAGCCCGCAACCCAGGCAACTGCCTGCATGGCAGTTGCACTGACCTCTCGATCACCAATGCAAGACCAGCAATAGCTGCTTTACAAGCAGTTGTCCCGGATTAGGGGTTCACTTCCCGGCTGATGCTATGACACATGAGAAAAAAACATTTAATTTTTTTTGTAAAATAAAAACGGACAAAGACAAAAAATACATATCTTCATTAATTGTATGTTCCTGTATTTATGGTTTTGCCCATTTACAGTTGAATAATAAATATGATAAAATATTTCACTGCTTATGGAATATAAAATTTATAGATTCAAAGTTTATAAAGTAAATAGTTTAACAATGTAAAAACTCTTAAAACACATGATATGATCACACACACAAATAAATAGACTTTAAAATATTATATAGTACGTTGTAACCATTGTCCATCAATATGAGAATGATAATAAAAGATTAATTTCTATGCTGTAATTCAAGGCAATATTATTAATTTCATGTTTAAGTTTTGTAATAATAATAAATGAAATATAGATATCAATTTTTATTTGAGAAAATAATATTGTCTAATGGCATTTTTGACCCTATCAATGTATAACCCTACTTTCATTTTTTGTTTTATAATAGCCATTTTCTCTAAAATATATGATGGTTTTAATAGAATAATTTGTTTGGGTATATTTTACAAAATATATAGCAATTTATATATTTATATAAGTAAAATGTTATTTTTTTTAAATAATAAAGTTTAAGAAGTAATAGTTTACTGTTAAGAAAAAAAAGTAAAATAATGTTATGATGACAATCTTCTCATATCAAATTACATATAAAAGTTTGAACTGAAATATCTATTAATATATTATAATATTAAATTATAAAAAATCAAAAATTACATATTTTTTAACATCTTGTAATCATAATAGCCTCCAAGATATTTGCAGTCTTTTTGCATATTTTGATATTTGATACTGCACAAATTCACCTTTTTAAAAATACAATATTCTATTTATTATCCATAAATAAAAATAAGAAGTGCTATTTTTGAGTGAATTCGGGACTTAGAAAAATTAAAAACAAATACAAAAACTTCATTGAGTGCTTATTGTGAAAATACTTGGAGAACAATAAAGCCATTATGAAGATAATAAATAATTAATAATTAATTAATTGGAAACAAATACTCTATTTAAAATTGTAAAATTTATGTAAAAACATATTCCAAAACAAATTTTGAACATATCATAAAAGACATTTCTAATTTATACTTATATATAAACAAAAAAAATATTGCCAAAGATTCAATAACAGCTATTTGTAAATTAATAGAAAACATTATCTAAATATATTGTTCAGTTTGATTTATATTTGAAGATAAAGTGATTAATGGAAAAAATTACAAGAAGAAAAGAAAGATAACATTTAATTGACTGAAGGTTTATAATAATAATGTTTTACTTATAATCCCGTTTTGGTCTATTTCCGTACTCTAGTTAAATTGTTCAATGCTTTTGACAAAATTACAACTTTATACTATTTTGGGAGCACAGTGTCTCAAGTAAAAAAATTCAATATTGATTGAATGTATTTGGAAAAGTATAAATAAAGTTTTTATTTTGTCTAAAAACATTTAATAATTTAACAGGATGATAAAAATAGTCCAATATATAACTTAAACAAAATTTAATTTATTTTTCTTTACAAAGAAATGTAAAAAGAAGAAGTTAAGTTTCATTTTTCATTGCTTTAAATCATAACTTGTTTTATTATTATTATTATCAACCAGAAACTGAGCTTTTTATTTATATCAACCACTTATCAATAAATAAGGATATAATAGCTTCAAATAGAAATTATAAACTTGGTGATTATTATAATTTATATTGTGACATTAAATATGCTAATTGCAACCAAATATATTGTTCCACAAATGTAAATGAGGCAGTAGATCTGTTTCAAAATATTATGCAAAAAATTTAAATTATAAAATACCATTAGGCTATGAATCATCTAAAAAATATTCTCCTTGGTTCTCTAAAAAATTGATTTGTATTTATAAAAGGAAACTTAGGCATCATAAATTATTTAAGAAATCAGGATCAATAATATGTTATAATAACTTTATAAATTTTAGAAGACTATTTAAAATCATAGAAAAAATTGATTTTAAAAGATATGTTGAGAAACTAGAGAACAACATAAATTGCAATTCAAATTACTTTTGGTCATTTATTAAAAAGCATTCTGGTATAAAAAATAAAATGTCAATTGACAATGGAAATCCTACTTTTCATCATGTACAAGAAAGAATGTGCTATCTGAATCCTACACAGCTACTGCTTTTAAAACTAATAATTTGATAGTTATTGGCTCACTAAATTATAATGATATTTTATTAGCAATAAAGAAACTCAAAAATAGAAAATGTTTTGGGTATGATATGCTACCTGTTTTTATTTATAAAGGATGTGCTGAACTGCTAGCTCCAATGCTTTGTTATATCTTTAAGATCTCTTTACAACAAAGTGTTTTTCCTGATTCATGGAAAGTTGTAAAAGTTATACCAATAACAAAATTTAAATCAAATGATGTTGGTAATTATAGACCTATTTCATTATTATGTATGACTGGAAAAATCTTTGAAAAATGTGTATATGATAAGATAATAGATAAAGTAACCAGATCATTATGTAAAACACAACTTGGCTTTATGCCAAGTAGATCTGTTGAGACTAATTTGATACATATTCAAGATGCTATTTCAAATGCAATTGATAGCAGATTGCAGCTAGATGTAATTTATTTTGATTTAAGCAAAGCCTTTGACTGAATAGATCACTCCAGCTTGATTAGTAAGTTGCATATTATTGGTTTTAGTTGTGAACTTCTGCAGTGATTTATATATTTTATTTCAAATAGACCTAATTTTGTTTTCTTTGGGTCTACAAAATTATATACATATTTTAGCAATGCTGGAATACCTCAAGGAAATATACTTGGGCCAATACTCTTTTCAGTTTATTGTTTTTATAGAGCAATGTATAGTTGGTTCTAATATTGGTGATTATTTATCTTGTCAACATGTGTGTGATCAAGTGAGTCAGCAATATGAGATGGTAATGAGAGTAGTGGGTCGTGTGAAAGTCCTGAGTTTGAATCCTGCATATATTACATATATAAATGCAGGTTTAGATCTGTACAATGTATAACTATTAGAGCAATTTTTTTCTATGTGTCAAAGCATTGGCCAGGAAGTGAACTTGCAAACCCAGGAGCTTGTATGGCGGCTGTGCTGACCACTCAACCACTGACGATTGTAGTTTTTATGATGTTTAACAAAAGAATATCTACAATGATTTATGTTTTAAAAATAGAAAAAAATATTAATAATTCAGTCAATATAAACAAATTACATATAATTAGTAGCATTATTAATATGAAAAAATATCTGTTTGACGACATATTGGTGTTTGATAGAAAAAGTTCGCTTTAATAATAAGTTATAGGTTAGAAACTTGTAAATACGGTTTTGCGAAAATGAAAAACAGCACCTTTAATTGAGTTGAATTGTTTATAGCGTAGATTTTCTTCTACACTCTTTCTTAAAATATACGGTCAATTATACAAAAAAATATTAAAAACCTGGTTTTTTTAAATCTCCATAAAATAATCATAAGGGCAGACAATAAGTTTAAGTTAATTAATTATATTTAAATAATTTTGTTTATTATATATATATTCAATTATTTTACTTTTTGTAAAAAACAAACAAACAAAAACGCATATGGCTTTAATGCTCGGGAGTTTATAAGAACTTCGAGGCCAGACTTACAAATGATTCTGCGATTTTCGATCCCAAGTACGATGCTCTGCTAACTACGTCACTCTGGAATTGCTTACTTTCTAGTAGAGAATGTCTCTCTTGCTCTCAGTGTCTCATTTATGATAATACTGTAATTTAATACCTAAAGGTGTCATATTTTGAAGGTAAGTTTTAATTTCAATTAATATTAGCTTTGGAATAATAATTAATTCAAGTATTTTGGTAGCCGTTTAGATTAAAAACAAAACTTGAATGACACGTAAAATATTGTAAGATTGTTTTATTATATGTATATTACTATTGTAATCTATTTAGTCAAATATAAGCTATTATTTTCTTTAACTTATTGTATGGAAGTGAATCTCTTATTGTTGTAACATAAAAATCAAATGGTAATTTTATTTAGAAATCTTTATAAAATTCTAAAAATACAAAAAAAATTCACAAAACTAAAGAATATGATTTTTATGTGACTTTATGCTGATTAATATACTACTGTAAAGTTGCATGTTCAATAGGACTGCTAACATTTATTTATTTCAAATTTTCTGTTTAGAAATATATCTTTACAATAGGAAGTTAATAATTAAATACATGTATGGTATTTATATTTTAAGCTAGCTGTAATTAAAGGGAGTTTGAATCCAGACTTTCAAATTCCCTTTAGTCATCCACTCCATTTTATACAATCGATACACATAACCACATACATGTAACAAAGATAAATGATCTCCAATATATGTATTTCATGCTAAACCAGCATTCATCAGTTGGTCTGGATCATCATCTCTCACAGACTCATATATATATAATCAATGCTCAGTTTATATTAAGATAGTAAATCTTCAAACTTTAATGTCAAGCTTCAATCTTCTCCACTCTCCAACTCTTCAGCCATCCATGTCATTGGAAATATGATGATGGTGTGTTCAAAGCCTGTTTGCCAATTTTTGTTATGTCATACACATGTTGCCCGTAAGTCAATCTGACCCCTCATATTGAAACAGTAAGGTCTGCTTTGCAGATTTTCGTTTCACCTTTTCTCACCTATTTCCTACCCTCATACCTTAGTTTGAACCACAATCTATCGTAGTGTGTCTGCAATATGCTTATATACTGAAAATCCCGCCAAATTTTAAACCACGAGTACAATGCTCATATTATATATAAGTATAATTCATTCCCAAATAAATAAAATATTATGGATTATGTATATGTTCACATAATTTAGATTTATTTAAAAAGTAGGTTATATAAGTTGTAATTGCGCACACACTATGATATGCATTTTAAAACTCATATCAAAATTATAAATTGTTAATTAAAGTTATTTTGTTTGAATCTATTTACAAAAATATATTACAGTCGTAATATATTTTTGATTTAAAATAAAATTCATATTCATTTAGTAGATAGATTCAAATATTGCAATTGAAAAAGTAAAATCATTTTCTTTAATTTAATAAAAGTCATTCCAAATATTTCTGTTAAAATAAATGAGGGACAATAGTTTAATTATTTCATGTTGTAATTATTATCTAAGAAAACAGCAGATGTCCACTTAAGGTTTTCTTTAATTAGTAAAAGTAATTTTTAATTAAATCTAGTTTGTAATTCGAATGTCGACAAGGAAATTAACAATAGAAATTAATTAAATTTTTGTTAAATTCCTTTAGACATTCGGATAGATTTAATTACAGCTGATAAGTCCGATATATTTTTGTAATGCTCCAGGGCAGTTCTATTGTTTATTTCCACTATAAAAGGGAGGATTTTCTTTTGTTCTTCATTCCAGCCATTTGCTGATGAAATATTTCCAACCAAAATTATTCTGGTCATTTTCTAATGAAATGTTTCTAGCCATTTGCTGATGAAATATTTCCAACCAAAATTATTCTGGTCATTTTCTAATGAAATGTTTCTGGTCATTTGCTGATGAAATATTTCCAACCAAAATTATTCTAGCTTTTTGCTGATGAAATGTTCTAGTAAAATATTCTTCAAAATATATTTTCCTGAGATTTTAGCTACGTGCCTGCGAACTTATATTTGAAGCCGAGTTTTCATCTCCAAATTAATTTACCATGTTTACCACACAAATTGCTAACCTTGACATGTCGGAGTAGAGGTGGTGCGAAGGCTATTTCCCTTAGGAATGGCCAGATGCTGCTCTAGACCATCGGAAGCTATCACGTAAGGAACCCCAGAACTGCTGCTGCTGCCAAAAATATGAACATTCCAGATTTTGCTGCTGAATTATAAAACCTGCCGAACATCAATCTACCTGCAAATGCTTCTCCAGAGGTAACCCCAAATTAACCCAAGAGCTCTTGTGATTCCTAACTAACATGCTATAGCTATTTTAAATTGTTTTGCTTTTATTTCACATAACTTTATTACGTACTTCTTTAACGTGTTCAAATATAATCAACAGTTTTGCTCTCTATCCTTGGGTTAATATTTTCTATTTATAAAGCTTTCTTTTATTTTATTATGATAATGTGTCAGAATCGTCTTTGACCGAGTGAATTATTCCCTTTGTTGAAAGTAAGACACCGCTATTAAGGCATAGTTTTAAATTTATAATAATTCCCAATTTTTATTATCTCACAAATCACTCGTTCGAGGGCGATTCTCATCTTCTTTAATATATAATAATCACATAGTTTAAAATCTACATTTTATTGATTTTCATATAATATGAGAGTATGTGCATGGTCAATGATTTAAATGTGTCCCCAAATGCATGATTGCATAAATAAACCTATGCTTTCTTTTCAAACCCGCAAGCATGCATTTTCCTATTTTAAATACTGAGTTCTACTTTAATTACAAAGTTCATCATTGACGTCGAGAATGTGCGGACCCTTTTTAAATGAATTTCTGGGAATTTGATTGGGCATTTCTCTTAATCCAAGTAAAACCCATTTAGTATGTTTTATATACATTAGTTTAGTATTGCTGGTAAATGAATTGGTTGTTGAGACCACTTTGTTTTGCTTCTTCAATGATTTTTACATGGCCAAGTCCGTTCTCTCTTAGCTTCCTGCAGTTTCCAGGCAGAGTGTGTCCTCAAATGTCACACCTGGGAATTAAACGCAGTTGTCACCCAGTCACTAAGTTTCGGCTGTTCATGACAACACTTTCCTATGGGTTAGCGGCGATCTGCCCTCCATAGTCATTCCAAATATTTCACTATTGTTTTATTTATATATTTATTTTTACAAAGCATCCGTGACTTAAACGTGTCACACCCTCCAACTTTAATAAATTCATTATTAGCAATACTGACCTCCCATCTGCTTTAATTATTATTATCAAATAAATGCCTTGATCACATCCCCACTTTATTGCTTAGTAAGCTTTTGTCCGTGCCATTCTCGAAATCAATAAACATTATATAACCCGTAATATCAAATATTTTATTAGACTGTTATAATTACTCAAAGCACCTCACACATGTTCCCATTTCTTTAAGCACATTATCATAATGCTATTAGCCCGAGGGATAGAATATATAATTTTGCTTTAAAACCTTTTTGTCATTTATTGGAATGTAATGCCAACAATTATTTAATACGCGTCCCTGTCTCATATAAGCAGACAGTGGCATTATATATATATTTCTATATAAATAAATTTTGAAATCATTTAAAACTAATTTTGATTTTATTTTATTGATTCCTATCACTGTCTCGGTCTATATATCTATTTTATACATTTCTTTTGTACATCCATAGATGTTAATTAGCAACCCAAACTTATCTTAGTATAGAGTCTTTTTGTTTCTCCCTGACCACCAGGCACCGGTAAAGGGTTATACTAGTAGTAGCATCAGAGGCGTTATCACATAGGTGGCACTGTGAAATTTGGACTTTAGATTCGAACTTAGTATATCTAGAAGGCAACCCCTCCTAGAATGTTCAGTTTCATGTGTGGGTTTGAATTCTGCAGTGTGTTAGCGAGATAGATGATTCTGACTGTTACAATATATAGAATCTTAAGCCTATACCTCTTCTGTGTATTCATATGGTCTTAAAGTCCTACATGGTCAACATGGGTATGACCCAAAAAAAATTGACAAACAAGGGCTTTGAATACACCATCATCAGAATTTCAATGATACTGATGGCTGAAGAATTGGACAGTGGAGAAGATTGAAGCCTGTCCATTAACATTTAAAGATTTGCTCTCAAACATAAACCAAACACTGATTATATATATGTGTGTGAGAGATAATGATCTGGATCAACCGATGTGTTCTGGTTCACATGAAATATGCATATTGGAGATCATTTATCTTTTTTATTTGTATGTAGTCATGTATATCAGTTGTATAAGTTGTAGTGGATAACTAAAGGGAGCTCTCTCTAATTACAATAGGAGATTAAATGGAATCATATCCAACAAGGTAAACAATATATTTGTAGGTTCTATGATCTTTCTACTATATCTTTATAAAATAAATATAGAAGAAATAAAAAGTAGCATCCAATAAAAAAAACAATGTAATATAGATTTGCATTTTTATATTTTTCAGATTAGTTTGTTTAGTTATGGTAAGACTCACCTTTACATTTTTAATTTTCATCTTCCTATCTATACTTTGTTAAAAATTTTAATTATATAGGAATGCGAGTTAATAAGGTAATATTTTTTGAGTGAAATATTACCCTTATTGAGTCAAAGTCTCAAAGAAAAGATGTCAAGGGTTGGTGGTCGAGTGGTCAGCACAGCCGCCTTACAAGCAGTTGTCCCGGATTCGCTTCCCGGCCGATGCTTTGACACATGAGAAAAAAAAAAAAATGATGGCAGAGATTAGACAATAACAAAAAGAAAACATGGCTTTGAAAAATGAATTTTCCACACTAGCTTTGAATATTTTCGATCTAAACAAACGGCAATTGGTTACAATTAAACATCACAGAATACCAAATATTAATTCACTCCAACTAAATATCGTTTCTAGGAATATAATAAGGGTTGCTGCAATTAAATTTAATTTTATCATCGTCTACTTGACATGGTCACAAAAAAGTTTTACTTCCTGGAAGTTTATTACGAGATTATTAAGATTTATTTGCTACCTTCTTTTTTTAATTATTAATTTAGATAGATGTATTTTAAAATAATAATCGTAGAATAAATATAAAATGTATTATTAAAATTGTTTTCTTAAAGGTTATTAACTAACATTTGCGTTTATCACACCGTATAGCCGGAAATAACAATATTAATATGTCAATTTATTATATATCAAATATCATCTTATTAAGTAAATAAATAATACATAGAAAGAATTATTTCTTTTGATTTTAATAGACTTTCTTTCCTAATTAAGACTGACGAATTTTCTGTTTCTGTTTAATGAGTGAAGCATTTTTACTCAAATATTACGTCATGTAATAGATCACGTTTCGTTGCTGTCTTGTTTTCCTCTAAAAAGTTTACTTATCTGATATAGACATATTCTGCAACGAGGTAAGAACTTTAAAGCCATTTAAATAGCATATATTCAGTATGTATAGCAAAAAATAATAGCACAAATATTTATGTTTTATAAGTTCGCATATACGGCCGTCAATATAGATTTGGTAATATTTTCAGAAAACGGAATGTTTATTGATTTTATCAATGCATATATATATATATACTTAATACATGGACGGATAAACTTCAAATTTTCTAACTCTGAAATATTCGTTAAAAAAATACTCTATGAGTAACAACAACGAAGTACTATTTGTTTACCACCAGAGTCAAGTTGCTTCTGCTCTCCACTAATATTAATAAAAAATTATGTTAGCAATTTTTGTTTAGAATTCAAGAGGAAATATTTATATATAAAGTAATAGAATGGTTTGCCTCTCCCAGAGATTATATAGCGTTAAGCACCGAAATAACAGAATAGAACAAGGTGGGTGGAATTTTGCTGTCGAGTCTATCTCTCTACTGCACTACAAGTCTATAAAACATAAAATGCAAACACTATAAATGAACAATATATTCGTTATCCAAAATACAATAAAGTTGTCAATAATATATAATTAATACTAGTTGAAAGATTAAGAAAGCATACTCTATTAAAATAATGATTTGTGAAAACAGTTTAAAATCTTTAAATTTTTATGTATTTTTGTTTTCATTGGAAAAGAATTCACAGCAATAGATACTTTAATAATTGAACTATAAGCAAGTTAAAAGTCCCACAAATTGAATATGGTAATTAGATAAAAAAATTTTTTTTTTTACTGAAACAGAAAATTAGTTAATTCTTTACAGCATCTATGATGAAAAATATAAAGTTTATTTCAAAATTATTTTTGATTTACTGTAGATTTCAGATAATAACTGAAATTAAACTTACAAAATTAAATTTTGATGTGAAATTTAAAATTATTTAATATATATGTAGACTTAAATTTAGAACTAATTTAGTGCATAAAGAAGTAATATACACATAAAGTTCTAAATAATATTTATAAACACCTAAGTTAAGTTTCCTAAAAAAAAAAAGCCTTCTTTTCAGAACACTTTCTCATCAACTTAAAAAAATCATAATAAACTTTATTTCAGTAGGATAGAGATTTTCAAGCAATTTTTATGTTATTAAAAATGATTAACGTAAACGTAATAAATTTTGGCCTGATTTTAATAAACAATACCAAATATCTTAAATGAAGATGAAACAGTATTTCACTTTTAAAAAAATCTTTCTAAGAATTAGAATACGTTCTAGAGGCGCTGAAGCTTGACCCAAATATTTTAGACTGACTATCTATCTATCTACCTATCTACCTACCTACCGACCGACCGACCGACCGACCGACCGACCGACCGACCGACCGACCGACCGACCGACCGACCGACCGACCTACCTACCTACCTACCTACCTACCTACCCTACCTACCTACCTACCCTACCTACCTACCTACCTACCTACCTACCTACCTACCTACCTACCTACCTACCTACCTACCTACCTACCTACCTACCTACCTACCTACCTACCTACCTACCTACCTACCTACCTACCTACCTACCTACCTACCTACCTACCTACCTACCTACCTACCTACCTACCTACCTACCTACCTACCTACCTACCTACCTACCTACCTACCTACCTACCTACCTACCTACCTACCTACCTACCTACCTACCTACCTACCTACCTACCTACCTACCTACCTACCTACCTACCTACCTACCTACCTACCTACCTACCTACCTACCTACCTACCTACCTACCTACCTACCTACCTACCTACCTACCTACCTACCTACCTACCTACCTACCTACCTACCTACCTACCTACCTACCTACCTACCTACCTACCTACCTACCTACCTACCTACCTACCTACCTCTCTACCTACCTACCTACCTACCTACCTACCTACCTACCTACCTACCTACCTACCTACCTACCTACCTACCTACCTACCTACCTACCTACCTACCTACCTACCTACCTACCTACCTACCTACCTACCTACCTACCTACCTACCTACCTACCTACCTACCTACCTACCTACCTACCTACCTACCTACCTACCTACCTACCTACCTACCTACCTACCTACCTACCTACCTACCTACCTACCTACCTACCTACCTACCTACCTACCTACCTACCTACCTACCTACCTACCTACCTACCTACCTACCTACCTACCTACCTACCTACCTATCTATCTATCTATCTATCTATCTATCTATCTATCTATCTATCTATCTATCTATCTATCTAGATTAAAGACTATGTAATCTAAAATAATACTGAATAATATTATCTTAAACTTATCAATTCAGAGTGTGAAGTAAATTCTTTCAAAGTATTTTAAAAATCATATATATGTAATATTATAATAAAAAATGAATTATGACGGTTGCAATATATTTTATAAATAACTATAATAAATCACAGAAGTTTTTTCAGTTAATTTCTTAATCTTTTTCAACTGAAAAGCTTTTAAAGTCAGATTTGGATGAAACTGAAAAAGTTTAAGAAATTAACTGAAAGTATTTTCTGGTTTATTATAGTTATTAATAGAATATATTTTCACTGTTATAACTCATTGTTATAGGACTCTTGTTTCTGAAAAAATTTTTTTTGCTCTGTTCCATAGCAGTAGTATATTGTGTTCCTGAGGTATTTTGTATAAATGCTAAGTGTTTTTCTGTATATGTGTAGATAAAACCCACACATATAAGAAAATACTTAGCATATTCATCCAGTCACCATTAAGTTACATTATCACTATAGAACAGAACCAAAGAAGTTTATTCAGAAACTAGTGATTTGGGGGAAAAATCTATATAGAACAAACTCTCATGAAGAATGATTATTCATCAGCTATCCTTAAGGTAACCTTAAACAAACACATAAAAAAACAATTAATGGTACTGTAGTGTATCCATACATACCAACAAATTAATATGTATAACATTAGAACAATTTTCCAGAGCCATGCCATATTATAAGGAATTCTGATATGTATAAAGTCTAAACTTGAATTGTTGAAAAACAAAAACTGTATCTATGAAGTATCATATGATTATGGAATGATGCATATTGATAAGACTGGCTACCTTATCAAAAAGCCATTTCAAGAGTGAAAACTAATGATTAGAAAGAAAATGGATGTGTTTAAAGTAGTAGGCAATGTATGTACTGTGCCAGTCAAAACATGCTTATCCATCTAACACGAGCTGGAACTCACAAAATGTACTTCAAACCCAGTCAAGCCCGAGATTTAGGTCAGGGACCAGCCTGGATTCGAACCCACTCTCCAAGCACCAGATCTAACACCCAATGGATAACATAACAATGGTAGCACACGAGATTTAATTCTTCATCCGGCCCACTAGCAAATCGGAGAAAACAATAAGACTCATGGACTCAAACATATATATAAACAACGTAAATACTAGACATTCCACGGATAAAATCTAACATATTTAAATAATAGGGGCTTTACTAATGAATACTTATGGGCAATTAGTGAATTGGATTGATTTAATAATGAGACAGAAACTGATATATGATGAATTAAAATATATTTATTGACAATTGTTGTTGGCAAATGCACGCAGGCATTTTATTTATAAAGTAACATTACTCTAGGCCAATAATTGATACGTTGGCTATTATTTAATTGCTCCAATATTATTTAATGGAAACAAATACCCTACTATATAACTAATCACAACATTAACTTTTACCAGTTATGCCCTTTCATCATCAGTTCGTGTGGCTATTGTACGTGAAATCAAACCAAGTCTGGAGTGAAGCTTAATAATACGTCTTAATTATAATAAATTTATATTAACTATGGGCTTTTAAAGCGTCCCAGATAGCTTTAGATCGAACGGGTTTTCAAGATTGCTTCGGATCAATGCCGAAGACTGCATATTAGGGAGGAAAGAGTTGGCTATAATGATTTTACTAATACGCTAGGCACAAGTAAAGTATAATAATAAAGTGGCTCTGCGGATGGAAGAATAGTTTTAGGGTTTTTGTGACAAACAACGGTTTACCCAAGAACCGGTCGTCATGCTGCTAATGGGGAACCTTTATTTGGTTCAGAGGCGGGGGACTTACGTGCTAATCTGGCCCATAGCTCAGACTTCGCTACTGCACTACCCATAAGAGAAGATGGGCTGGACTTACCGTGGCTCCATCTTATATATATATCAAAAAAAACAGCACAACGAGAAAATATTAATAAATCCCACATCCGCCAAGCCGAAGGATATTATAAATTAAAGATCATATATTAAATGAACACTAGATCATCAGCTTGATCAAAAGAGCCAACTCTTCTGTAGCATGAGAAATACGATATGCTACTGACAGGAATATATAGATACAAACTTTACTTTATCCCATTCAATCTCTTTAGTTATCTATAACTACTAAACTTTTAAAAGGGGGAAAAGTATATTTAATAGGGGACTTACGAATACTTAACTAAAAAAATATACTTATGATTGCACTCCAGGCTAGTTTAATCTTTAGTAACATAATAAATAAAGGTTGAAAAGCCACATTTTATATTTATATTAATTAATTTACAAAATGACAAAATAAGAATTTGGGTTTCGAAACAGCGCACGAAATGACGCTATATAAATAATAATACGAAGATGTTAAATTTATATGTTTAAAAACATATTCTATAATTAAATGCACACCGTTTTGAAACATAGGCATAACTAATAATAAATAAAATAAGCAAAAGAAAAGCAAAATATAATTGCAGTGATTAAATTATATAGCAAAACATTAATTAACAGAAATTTAGCAAAAGTATTTCATTTATAGAATTAAAATATTTTAGGAAACAATTTAGACAGTTTACACTATTGTATTAGCAAAAAGTATTTCATTTAAATATTATTTCGAAAACAATTTAGATAGAAATTTCAATAATATGGTTAGCTAACCTGTTTTTGAAGAAATAATGAATGTTTTTGAAATGCACACAGAGCTCTGCGATTTTAAATAATACTAAAATAGTTCTGTAGCTAAGGAGAGATTCGAGCTGGAAACGAAGGTGACTTCTTTGGCGGCTTATGGCATCTTCAATTTAGTTGGGAGACGATTTTTTAAAATAGTGTTTCTTTAGCTGGACTGAAATCGGAACGAGGGCAAATTATTTTTACGGCTTATGGCATCTTCAAATTTAGTTGGTGTAAGCTTGGTTGTTCCTTTGGCATTTGATGGATTGAACTAGGCATTCCATCACGGGAAAGCAGCAAAATTTTGCCTGACTTTAGCCAGACATGTTAAGGTTGAACAATAATAAAACTTCTCCTGTTGACTCTCTTCAAAAGTAAGATGGATTCTCCCTTCCCGCTTAAAATAAGGCCTATTTATATCCTTCTACTAAACTTTAACACCTTTCTGGAATTTCGTGAGCCTCAGGACCAATTGACTTTTAATTAAAGCAAAATAATATAATTCAATTTCTACAACAACTGATAAAATCTCCGAGGTGTTATATTTAATTTCCTTAAAAAAATGTATCAAAATATATAAACTATATAATTTGATTCATTTTCATTAATTAAATTCCTTTTCAGGTGTTATTACTTAGCAGAAGGAACGGTATTCTGATTTAATGAAAAAGTCTTTTGTTGCAAACAAAAATCAATCAGAAAACAGATTTTACTTTTTTACCCGGGTGTGTCACTAATTGATATCTTGTTTACAAAAATTCTCATTTTTAATTGCGAACAGATAATTCTTATTTTATAAAACTAAATAACT
Source organism: Epiperipatus broadwayi (assembly GCA_028023455.1). Classification (NCBI taxonomy): domain Eukaryota; kingdom Metazoa; phylum Onychophora; class Udeonychophora; order Euonychophora; family Peripatidae; genus Epiperipatus; species Epiperipatus broadwayi. The sequence goes on along the minus strand of JAQFVV010000748.1, from coordinate 217,718 downwards.
TTTAACATATTTGTTTATTAAAAAAAAAAGCAAATTTAAAGAAAATACTTGTTTCAACTATATATGTAAAACATTAAATCAGAAAACCGTTAAATAAATTAAAGAAAACATTTACATTACTTTTATTTAAACTTAAATATATATGAATCATTTTGCCGTTATTCCAAGGTTTAAATTATCCATCCACATACGAATATAATAGCGAATATAATTAAGAATTGACTGAAAATTAATAAAACATTCTATAATAAATTATGAGCATTTCTCCGCTATAATTTTATCAAACCTGTCTAATTATAGCGTGTTTCGTATGTAAATGGATGATGCAACTCAAGCGGCCATTACAGCAAAGTTTTCCCGCTCGACTTATATATAACATTTTTACATATGACATTTTTACATTTAAGATAGGTTCGAAACTAGTTCAGACGAGTAGGTCATTAGGTTGATGGTGAAACGGAAAGGGATTGGAGATTTCCGTTTCAGTACCAATGAACACACATTCAATTGAGTAATATAAAAATATTTGATAAAGAGGAAAAGATACAAAGAAGATGATTCAAAGAAGCTGCTCTCATAACAATGGCAAATAATCCCCATAAGTCAACCTAGTTTATTATGTACAATGTCTGAAATCCATTAATTAACTTTGCTCTTAGGAGAAAGTGGAGATATAGGAGGTCCTCATAGATAAGTATATAACATTTTTGATGATTGTTGCATTTCACAGAAAAGTTCATTTGGTTAGAGTGATATCTTAAAATTCAATATCCAAGAATCTACATGTTCAGGTTCTATTTTTATGCTAATACTGTCACTGGTCAGGACAGCAACACCTGAAAAATAGAGGGAAATAATACCATTGGAAACGTTCAGTATATTTTTTACCTGCGTGCTACTAAACAGTTGAGTGTTTGGAAAATTTAAATAACATTTAAAATATTTCTAAAAATATTTAATATTAAATGATGGAAGTAATCCAACATATAAATACAAATGCCACCATCTCAAACCTTCAGGCAGATATTTGATTACAATAGAAGCCCTTTTAAAGAATATAAAGATAATTACTCTTAAAAGTATAGTTTTAATATTGGGTACATTAATTGTATGCTAATTCCATATGTAAGTACTAGGCAGATTTATATACTTATTATTATTCTTTAAAAAATGCAATCTCTATGTGTAATTTTTGTGAAAAGCGCATCAGGGATTGCGATTTTTAAAATTTTATGCAGAGAATGCAAGAAGATTAGAAGATAGATTGAACATCTTGGTATTAATGAATTTGCTTTTTAATTACATAAATTAATTGATACAATGTATTTTGTTGCTTCTGTATATAAGTTAAATATGTGAAATAAAAATAAATGGAAATCACCATCCAGGTTTAGTTTATCAGTGTGGGGCATATTCAAAAATTTTCAATTTAATTTAATGAACTTTAAATTTAAAGTAATATTAAAATTTGCACATAAATATTAATAAAATTAATAGACCAGTCAAGCGTTGGTGGCCTAGCCGTTAGCGTAGCTGCCTTTCAAGCAGCCAGCCCGGATTCGTTTCCCTGTCAATGCTTTGACATATATATTGAAACAGTAAGATTTGCCTTACCAATCTTAGTTTCGCCTTGCCTGCCTGTTTCCTACCCTCATGCCTTATTTAAAACCCTAACTTCATCGTATTGTGTGTGTACTGGGTATATTTACTGAAATCCCGCCTAAATTTATATGTATAATGGGGTGCCCGGGGTTTAATAATAATTAAAATTGTTTTTAAACGGTTTTTATTTTCAAACCGTCGAGTATATATTACGTATATATGCTTGTACAATAAAGTAGGTCACATATTCTCATCTACACACATACTGCGATAATATTTAAAAGAATATCAAAATATTTTATTTAAAAGTTGTTTTTGAATCGATTTATTTGTGATGTTATTTCGTTATAATTATTTGTCTTTAAGAAATAATATCACTGAGAAATGTTTCTGGAAATTAAATTCAGAAATAGTGTTTGATAAATGTAAAGTGTTGTAAAATATTATTCAAAAACATGTCATCATTTTTAAATCAGTGAGGGTAGAGAAAGAACAATAGTAGCTAATTTTAATCATATTGGCGCCAGTAGATTTGATGAGATAAAACAGTGTTTACGAACAGATTTTAATTAGAAAATGTAATCCGTGTTTTTCAAATGTGTAATAATTAAAGAATGGATTTCATCACCTCAGGGTTAGATGGTAATCAAGGAGAGCATATAAATAGGGCTGATTGATTGTGATTAGATGATTAGACAGAGTTATTAATTAAGCTACCTGATCGTGACAGTAAATCCAGTTGTAAAATAGTTTAACCTCAGAATGTCGGGGTAACGGGGCAATCGCTGTTTTTCCTCGCGATCCTGTGCCTCGGCCGTCTGTCAGTCAAAATCTGATGTCCTGTCACCGTATCATGAAATCCAACTGAACCAGCCCAATGATATGCTGCTCCTAAAATCTTCTAACTGCTGCTGCGGAACCATGAATCGAAGAAAACTCATAATTTTACTTAAGAACTTTGCTACCAGTTTGGAAATTCCCACGGACACAGTTAAAAGAACAAGGTAATTAAAATCAACCCGAGATCTCGGAAAACTTCGAGCTAAAGCTAACAATTTTGTATATTCTATAAAGGTATTTATTTAAATGTTTTTCTAATGCATGCTGAATTTGTGCTTGGGTTGATCTTCTGTTATATTTATAAATGTTTAATTTCAATGTGTTATTATGAAATGTATAATTAATTTCTTTAGACTAATGCGAGTTACGTAGGGAAGTTAAATGATGCGTGGTTGCCATCTTAGTTTATAAACCGCAAACACGCATTCCCCCCCTTCCCATCGTTTCTATTTAAAAGTATCTCATATATATGTTTCAAAGTATATTTTGCGTATCAAATTTTGTTAAATGAATAGTTATTTATCTTAAGTTTTGTTGAGAGTCTGCTGGCTATTCAAATATGAAAGTGGAGATCGAGCTATTTCTGTTCCTTAATTAACGAATTGCTCTTTATTTTATTAATTCTTATGAAAATTAAGCTGTGTTGCTAGTAAATATGCATGGGTGCTGGAATCCTCCTGTTGGCAAAGGTCATCATCGTTCGAATCTGTTTCCCCATATTTTACTCCACGGTTCCCAGTCATGTGCTAAAATGGCACATGGGAATTATTTCGCGTATGTCCACACAGTTACGAAGCTCCTGGGTGCGGGCCAGGCTTGAGCTGTGAGTGGGATAGAGACGTCCCAAATAAAAGGCAGAATGCCTATCCAATGCCAAGACCTTTTGCCATCCTTGAAAGTTGCATACTCATAAACTGCACCCCTCCTCAGCATATACTCGCTAGCACCATTGTATATTTCCCTTTACTTATTAAAAGAATTCTATTCAAATGAATTTCAAATCCGTTCAGTGTAGCTCGATCTTATAATCTATTCGCGAGCGACTCTCGATCTCCATTTAAATCTCCAGTTATAAATGTTTTAGAATATTTCAAACTCTATTAGACTTTACGTGACTCGCATATGCCTACCGTATCAATATATTATAGACACTTTATCTAAACGAACCCAAGTACAAGGTATCAGCCATCTTGTTTGTTTATTATATAACTATCCAATTTATATCGCTAAATTATTTTATTACCAAATTAATAAAATCTTATTTATTTCCTTTTCTCTATTTATTCGGGGTGCAATATAAATTATATAGTCCATTAAACTTATCTTTGGCACATCTATAAGTTATTGTTAAATTAACCTAGGGCCATTTTAGATTTAGAGTCTTTTGTTTTCTCCCTGATCACCGGCACCGGCATGAAATTATATTATTAGTAGCATCAAATGTGTTATCACGTGGAGGGCGTTGTGGAGTTTGGACTTTGGATTCGAACTTGAGATTTCTGAGAGGTAACTCTCCTAGTGTTGAGTTCTATGTCCCGGGTTTAAATTCTACAGTGTGTTAGCGAGATAGACATGTTTTGACTGTTACAAGATATATATATATATATAATAGACCATATAAATTGAAGAATATCTTATTAGAAATGATGAAATAAGGGTAAAATTGTAGATCTAAATAAAATAATGTTAATTACCAATAATAAAAAAAAAAACCGGAGAGGTTTTTGTTTTGGTTTAGAAAAAAATGTTAAGCAGAATAAATTTTGTCTTAGAATTAAGAGAAAAAAAATTATTTTGTTAATAATAATTCAATAAATAAAAGGCTGTTAATTATAAGATTTTAAATTATTCAAATATATCTACTAAATATAAAAGTGCATATGTCAATTCGAAAATCTGATGATAAATAAAACCAATCTTAAAAAAATTGAGAAAGAAATTGAAAATAAATACAAGAAGGTTGTAGAATGGTAACAGAGAATTAGAGGACTATGGTATGTCATAGAGTTTAAAATAAAAGATATGGAAGTTGATAAACTTTTGCAATAATAAACTTATAGTTATAAACTTATGGTTTAACAATCAGAAAAAAAGTCAATTTGCATGTAAAAGTACTAGTTGATAAGAATCCATTTCAAATGATTTATATATTAATTAAAAATAGAAATACTATTGCAAATGCATTTATAGTGATTCAAATTAAAATTTGGAAGTGTAAAAATAAAAAGTAAATTTTAAGATAAAAAAATGTTCTTAAGTAATTAAAATACCATTAGAAGTAAAGACACTAAATAATGTATATTTGTTAATAAAAAAAAGTAGAAACACTAACAAGATGAATAAAAATACCATTTCAAAATAGCATTTTATTCCCATTAATGAATATCTGAATGAATCATATATATTACATAGTAATTAATTTTTTCAACAACAATTTGGGATAATTCTACAAAAGAGATTTAGTCAGCAAACTATCATTTAAACTAATAGTGAAGTCACTCTACAAAGATAACATTTTAAACTCAAAATTAAGTATAGAAACATCAAATGTAATTTATTCACAATTTTGATTTGTTAAATATATTTGAAATGATAAATATGACTTCAGGGATTTCTTAATTAAGACCAAAATGCATAACACTGAAAAGATGCCAAATTAACAATCACTTACTTAGATTTATATTCTAACCTAAGTTAGAGAATCTAATAGTTTGATTGTAGCACGCAACAATAATAACATGGTGAATGTCTATTAGCTGTATATTAAATCTTAATGTTTGTGAATAATTTATATATTGTGATGTTATTTACATTATTGCTTTGATTCAATCTCTATATTATATTTTTATACTTTATATAACTATCATATATAGTTTAATAAATAAATTTATTTTATATACAGTGAGACTAGTATAACTAAAACATATATAGTGAATAGCAAAATGGCAGACATCTTTGTCATATACTTAGTTATCAATTTACTTTCTTTACTTTTTTGTGTAAACTATAACAGCGAAAATATTATACATATATTTTCAAAATTATTCTTCTGTATGCAGACACTTTAATAATTTCAGCCATGATTCATAAATACAAAAGTTAAAAGTTTATCATTAATGACATAAAAAAAATAATTTCAAAGTGAATTCATGATTACAAATGCTGGAAATCTAACCATTAAATGTTTGGTGAAAATATATAATATTTTTTAAATTCTTTTCTTAGGGGCACATTTTATAATGGGCTGTAAATGTAGTACACCTGGGTCTCATTTTACGCGATAGATAGGTTCCTCAGAAAACACGCACAAACAAAATCATGCAAAAATAGATGCAACTTACATTGAAAAAGGGGGGATGCGGTCTGTGACTTTTCAAAATTTGCATAAAAGCAAAGCACCAACGTAAAATTACTTTAAAATTTGCGCAAAAGAAAAAAATAAGGAAATAAAATATGACTAATAAAAAATTTCAAATTTGAAAAAAATTGAAACAAGACAAACTTTTTTTAACTATAATATTTAATAAAATAATATATTTTTATGCATAATTTACAGTACAGTAATTTACATTTTTTTATACACGTTTTAATTATTATGATTTTCTGGTGACAACATAATTAGTAATTAATCTTTGAGACGATGATTTTATTAATTGTTTACAAAGCTCATGATATCCAGACATACAACCATTTAGCTCTCGTTGGAATTTAAGAGCACGTTAATGATTAGTGTCATTAATAAGAAAATAATAATTGATTACATTCTTTTTAAAAAGCAAAAACAGAATGTGATTTAAAATGCAAAATTAACACGCACAATGTTTGAACAAATTTACATTATAATCTTGTAAAATTTAATATGTGTATACATAAAATGTGGAAATCATGATTTTAATTTCATTATTGCATAAAATCGTACTATTATAAAGCACTGAAAATATTGAAATTACTAAGATGAAAGTCGAATTCCAATAATGTGCTATTACTTTCAATATAATGCAAGTGCCCGAAATTTATTATGTAAAGTAATAGCGCATTATCGGAAATCGACTTCCGGTGAAACACGAATTGCGTAACTTCAAAATCGTGTTAAATAAGTCCATGTAAAAAGAGACCCAGGTGTATTTGAAAGCAAATTAATGTTGAGATAAAAGAAAAAAAATCAAAGTGAATATGGGATAAAAATTACAAAAATCTCATGTGAAATATTGAATTTCTAAATTAAGAAATACTACTGACTAAAAATAGAAAATGTTATAATGAGCATTATCAGTTGATAAACAACCATGAATACGAGTGTTTTCAGATTGTTTCAGCTTTGAGTAAAATATCAGATATTTTTGTTATATTTTGTAAATATCACCAACATTTTAAATTATTATTGATATATTGCAGGATAAAGATCTCTCCAAGTCCAATTCATCCTCTCCAATCTTTAGCTTTTCTTCTTGACATCATCCCAGCTTACCTCCTTATTTTACTCATCCATCTCACACGTGGTCTCCCTCTAGGTTATTTACAATCTTTTCGAATCCAGTTTAAGATTTCAACTAGGCATTTATTATCATCTCAATCTGCTTCAGTTTTTTCATTTTTTCAATGATGTCAGTAACAACTGTTTGGTCTCTCACCTATGTATTTCGTTTTCCATCTCTTCTTGTTACTTCTAATATACATATACAATAATGTAAATATCCTTATTAGTTTTTTATACAATTATTGTTTTGATATATGCAAATATTAATTTTAATTATGGACTAGAAAAATAATCAACACTTCAATCAGTATTGAAGTGGGAAAAAAAGAATGTTTTTAATATAGAAAGTGGTAAAATTGTAGATGATTTAAGTTCTAAATACAATGTGGCTAAAATAAGAATAAAAATAAAAAGGCACAAAAACAACAATAAAAACTTTCAGATAGAACAGTTTACATTGCAACATCATGGAGCAAATGAACTGTGTCGAGAAAGGAGATTAATCAATCAAAAACAAATGTCAAATAATAGAATCAAAAAGATGATCATTTTGAAAAGGTCAAGCGATTGCTTGAGGAATTTTGCTAAGATTCCCAATGTAGTTCATATGATGGAGTTAATTCTGGATTACTAGATTTAGATAGAATTGAGAATAAATAATTCCATATTTCACTGTATTTAATATATAAATCATTAACCAGTTACATAATATATTAATGATGTAATTAGATATTATAAGGAAAATTAATATGCGTAATTTAGGATAAAATAATTTCGATCAGTTAATCACAAATGCCTTTAAAAATAAGTGAGATTTATTGCCGTTACTGCAAAAAGCAAAACAATAAATAAATAAAAAAATAAAATTATATTACAAATAAAAAACAACAATACAATTATCATCCAATTTTATTAGAAGATCGTGCTTTTTTTTGCAGATGCTATATACACATTTAAAAAAGAAAGAACAGCTTTAAATAACCCATTATAGGGTAAAGACCTTTCCAGTTTATCTCCGCAGAGACGCTATGAAAAAAGTAAATGAAGTGACATCTAGTAATGTTTTAAATTTTTTAATTTATTTACCTTATAGCTAAAAATAGCTGCAGTTCTCTTATCAGCAGTAATGAGTCATTAATTAAAGAATGAACACCTGAAAAAAAAAAGGCTTTAAAAAAAAAACAACTCAGTTTTTTTAAATATTTCCAAACTCTATTTGGATTCAAATCAAAATGGTGGTGGGAGTAGTTGGTTTTTTTTTTTTTTTTTTCATACATGCTAATCTTTTATATAGTTTTTTAATCATATATTTTATTAATAACATGTTTTTGAAAGATTATTTTTACTCATAGTTTTTAAAAGTAAATCGATGAATAAATGTTGAAAATTACATTAATAGTAAATATTTTTGCGGAAATGATTGTTATTTAAATTCCTGGAAGTGATACGATCTTTTTTCCTCTCTAGATTTACACTTGATAGTAGAATGATCAGAGCATTCTTATACTTGCATATTATTTTAAAATATTTAATTTAGCATTCATTGATAGTTTCAATGTTTTATGAGCAATGAGTATTTCCATTATTATATTTAAAAATCTTTTTGCTTCTAATTAACTAATCAGAACTCTAAAATCTCTCCATCTTGAGAAATCTTTCTACTATCTAATTATTGATAGCAGAGTTATAAATATTTATTAGAGACCGAGTTGTAACCAAGACAATTTTGCACTAGGAGATTTAAAATCTTAACTTTGAGGTCAAACAATGAAGTTTTTAAATGTTATGAGGAGAGGGGCACAATTAATCATAACATATTTAGTATTGTAACTGCCCCGCTCGACGGCTTCCCTGCCGAAAGCACATTAAAGTCACTCCTATGAATCTGCTGTGTTCTTGCATCTGGGGGGTTACATAATGTTCGGTGAAGATAATTTCAAACACATATACACGTACGCTTTTATTTATTTATACGTAAATTCGGATCGAATCCAAGTAGTAGGCGCCAGGAGAACTTTACAAGAGTCCGCCACGTATGTGCATAAGATCACTCAACTATATCACAAAAATGCCCATGCATCACTCCAGTCGGAAGCAAGAAACGGACACAGCCAATATCACCTTTCAAATTATATCGCATATGTGACCTTTCAATCGCGATCAATCAGACTTATCGTATTAGGGCCCGCCCTATATCCCACAGAACAAATCAATCAAAGCTTAATATATAAACATAAGTTTAATCAAATCCCAACACCAAAAATATCAAATGCATTCATTCATAACAAAAAAAAACAAATTGGATCACTCCAGCACTCATTCCCTATCATATAAATGTGAGTTGAAATTCCAATCAATCAATAACAAAATACTAATTAAATAAATGGTTTATTTTAATCTATTTAATAACAATTTTATGCCGGTATATGACTGGCAAACCAAGATACATCAACTATAGAATTAAATGAGACTTCGCACATATATTTAAAGGATGTTTATTTGTAGACAAACTTATTCTGGTTAAGTTCTTTAATCATTCATTTATGGTCGCGAGTAATTTTATCATTTAGCTAAATGTTTTTCACTAGTTATTGTTTTTAAAGTTTATCTACTCTGGTGCATAAGTGAGTACGATTAATTTAAAGATAGCTACCTGTGGAACGTAGACAGCCGGTAAGAAGGATCCTGAGTGATGATTTCTTCTTTAACTAAGCATTCTGGCAATTTGCGAGGTCTCAAAAGTGTGTGTGGTCCTTAGGTGAAGTTTCTCCGGTGTTACGAGCATCCTAGGGGCAATCAGCTGAACGGAGCGTGGAGGTCCGGCGGTCAAGCCACGAATTTTAGGTTCAGCAACGCATCTCCGTTATACTATTATACGAAAGTTAGATCGTATTTCTCTGGTAAAGAAAACTTTCTTTACAAAATCAGCAACTTCATTATTCCAAGCACATCGGTGATTCTGCTAATTCCTTTCTTTTTTCGCAATTCCCCTTGTAATTTCTCTCTTGAATTTTTTTCATCCAATCTCCCCCTTGCACCTGTGAGTCCCTTCATCCAATAGGTCCATCGAGTATTAACTTAATTCAGCGATTTCTGGGATCGTTTGCACCACTTTGGAATTTAACTCAATTTGGCCATTTTTTCAGGCATTGTTTAGCTGGAGACAGAAGGCTGGGTTGTACAATAGCAGTGTACACTTTTTCTCACTTCTGTTTCTAAATTCGGCTTATTTTATCTAGACCTTACCGACATATATCCGGCTTATTGTTTCATTTTTACTAACTTTACATTTACTAATTATCCCCCATTGAAAATAATTTTAGATCGCTTGGAATTTCAGAACATGTTGCAAATTAATCAATTCATTTTCTCTTTTTGTTCAAACATGATTTAAATGACTTAATAAAATGTCAAACCTGTGTTCAATCATTCATCTTTCTTTTTTAAAAAAAACAAAAAAAGCAAACCTACAACTAATGATTACATATTTATTCTCAAAAACAACAAAATAACAAAAAAGACTCTTTTACTCTTATTTCAATAAATTTGACAGGTACTCTTATATAGCTGCGATCATGCTCTAGAAACGAGTGTTTCTCATTCATTATTAAAGCAAAACCTTTTTTTTTAAAGTTTTGTACCTGTCATTCATTTCGTCAATTGCATATATATTTAATCTAACATCATATGCCTGGATTCAAATTCCATGTAACGCTATTCTGTTACAGTATACTTTTGATAGTAAAGTGGCCATATTTATATTATAATTTCAAAATTAAACTGAATTTCAAATGGAAAGTGGGACTACAAATAGAAATTTTTGTAGGGGTTCAAAATCATGAATCCTTAATATTAATATGATATTATTTAAATTTTGTTTTCACAGTTCTGACATTAATATGATATTCTAGTATTGAAAGTATACTAGGCCTAGATAGTGACAAATTTTTTCTCAATAAAATTTTAAAAAAATCTTGTTTGTTTAATTGTACTTCTATTATTGTGCTTTTATATTAAATATATATCTAGAACAGGGTCATCAAACTTTTTTGATTGTCAATCCCCTAAAAATCTTCAAAATTTCTTATCAACTCCCACAAAATTTATGTTTAGTGGTTTATTTACAAACAAAAAAAAATTTTTTTTTTTTTACTATTTTTAGGCATTTATTTTGCAATTTTACATTTAACATTTATTAATATATGTAATAACAATTTTATAGTAATCATTTTAATAATTTTTCTGAGTAATAATCAGTGAGATGAATAGAATTGATGATTGTTAGTAAGATTAGCAATATTTGGTTTAAAATTAGTAAGTTGTAGCCTAATTGTAATCTTAGCTACTTTATTACATGTATATACTGGTAATTACATGAATGGCAGCTTAAAAACAGCTATAGAGATGCTAATATCATCAGTGTATTGCAAATACTATGCCATAAGCTATGTTTTGGATAATCTGAGCATGGGCTCAACAATTTCTGCTGGCCCTAAGTCACTCGATCTGTAGCCATTTTCCATATAGATGGTTATCTATACTGAGTAAGCAGTAGTGAGTTGTGTAATTTTTGCTGGTAAACAAACTGGTATAATTAATTTTATTGAAACAATATTCAAAAACATTATATGCATAATTATATATGTAATTTTTAATCAATTTTTTCATTGACCCCCTAACCCAGATCAACATCCAATAATGTTATATTGATCACTTTGGCAACCCCTGATCTAGAAGATCATTTATTGCATAGGTAAATATGTTTTTATAGAAATGAATTTAAAGTAGATTCAAAATACCAAGTGAGACCAACAAAATAGACTCAAGTTAATAGCCTGTGATTGTATTTGAGAATGAATATATTAATTTTTAATTAAATTTAAAATTATATCTGATTTAAAAATATAGGGGATTTGAACACAGACTTTCAAGCATCCTTCACCTATCTACACTATCTTATACCATGATACACATGAGCACACACATGTAGAAAAGATAAATAATCACAAATATATGTATTTTATGCTGAACCAACACTCATCAGTTGGTCCAGATTATCATCTTCCAGACATATATATATAAACAGTGCTCAGTTTATATTAAGATACTGTTTATATCTTCCAGACATATATATATAAACAGTGCTCAGTTTATATTAAGATAGAAAATCTTCATACTTTACTGGACAGGCTTTAATTTACTCCAACCTCCAACTCTTCAGCCATCCATACCATTGAAAATCTGATTATATATATGTGTGATTATATATATATATATATTTACTGAGCACTGATTATATATATGTGTGGGAGATGATAATCTGGACCAACTGATAAGTGTTGGTTCAGCATGAAATATGTATATTGGTGATTATTTATCTGTTCTATATGTGTGAGGTCATGTGTATCAGTGGTATAAGATAGTGTGGATAATTAAACGGTGGTTGAAAGTCTGTGTTCAAATTCCCTATATTTACAATTAATCTCCAAAATATGAAGAATGTCTGTATTTCAAATCTGATTTAGAAATAAAATGATAATATTTAATCTAATAGATTGTTAATATATTTATCTGAAGAGATAGGAGTTGAAAAAGATCTAACACTTCTGTATTGGGTTGTAATTGCTATAAATATTAAATTATTGTGATAAAGACATATGAAAGATTGTGGTTTGACCAAGTGAAAAGATCTGGACTGGCCAGATTGAGAAACTTGGTCTCTTCAGATGTCTTTATTCATATGTTTTGAATAGAAGTTTTAAAATATATAAATATATTTATATTTTTTAACAGATGGCGTCTTACATTCCATTTGTTATAATTTTCTTAGGTAAGTTTAAAATTATTTGCTACAATTTATAATATCAAAATTTTAATATTTACACATATAGACATACACATAATTCAAGACTGGATATTTTTTCATTAGCTATTTATTTTCATAACTCTTGGTAGGTCCTCTCTTGATTTTATTTTTGTTATTCAATTTCTAAATTTATTTAATATTATGGGATTGATTTTTTAAAATGAATTTATTACTTAATTTCTAATCTAATTATGATTGTTGATAGTGTAAGTGCAACTTATATATTATCTTTTTTTTATGTTTAATAATTTTATTCTTCATTTATTTTTATTTTTTTTGCTTTTATTATTTATGCTACTTTCTAGTTTGGGATATTATTTCATATAAATTTATTTAACTTTTTTGCTTGTAATAAAAACATTAAAAAAAAAACCATTTCCTAGAGATAAAGAGAATCATATACATTAAAGAATGTTGCTTAGTATTTTAAACACGAACATATTGGGATTTGCTAAAAAACAAACAAAAAAATAAAAATGAGCTGGACGAGATATATTATCCAAAAACAAAACAAAACAATTACTATTACAGAGGTTGAACAAAGAAAGAATTATATAATAATACCAAACTTGATAAACAGAGCAAAACTCTCCATTCAGTATTGCCACTGTGCTAAACAGAGTAATCAATGGACGCCAGAAGGCTTGTGCATAAAATCCCTATCTAATGCCTACTCATCCAATATCCCCAGACTACAATTAATGTGCTAGTATAGGAAATGTGATCACGTGATGCTTAATGGTTTAATACCAAACTTGATCAAATTATTATTATAATATTAAAATTAAAAAAATAGATTAAGCAGGTGATATATTTATCATATCTCTCTTTTTATTTATCTTATAATTTTTTTTAAAAATGGAATTCTTATTTCAAATTCTTTTTTTTTTTGTTTTAAATAAAATATTTATATTATGTAAAATTTTCACAAAATTTATAGTTATCAGCAATCAGAAATCTGAAAAAGTACATTTTTAATAATACTAAAAATATAAATTGCACACAAAAAATATTAAATATGACATGGCATTATGCAATTCCCAAATGTTATTTAAATACAAATATTTAAGCCTGTCATGTAATTACAAAACAACCACTAAAGCAAAATTAGCATGTCTAAATATTACATCTAAAATATTTCACCAATAATTTGCATGAATTACAAAATGCTTAAAATGAAAACATACTTACCATGTAATATATAAAACTTTATTTTAAGTAGATAAAATTCTGTCCCAAAATGGAGGCTTAAAGTAAATTTTTTTTTCAAAATGGAGACTTACTTAACATGTGATTCACATGAAAATGGTCATAATTGACAGCTCACAATTCAACGTTTTTATAGGATTTCCAACGGTTTGAATACATTGTCAATTCCTCTTCCATATTTTATTTGATGGCTTCCATCAGAGTTGCTATTATTCTTTCAAGAATTCTCATGATGAAATACTCATCAGTCTCCCTACACAAGTCATCAAATATCCACTGTTCTGAAAGAATTTATCTGGTTTGGTTTCTTTCTTTTTGTACAAAAGATTGTCATCAATTTCAATGAGTTTGTTAGGATTTCCAATTTTATGTTTTTCTTGCCCTATCATCACAGTGGCACCAACTTCCCACATACAGTTATTACAGTCTATTACAGTTTTGTCTGCTAAACCAAGCTCTGTTTTTACCCATTCTATGGATGTTAATTTGTAAGCCCAGCTGTAAATAAATCAGATCTTCATCAAAAATGGAATTCTGAAACCCTCCAATGACATTCCCTTATGAAGCTTATTTTATTATTACATCCTTGAAGGTTATAACCCCATTGCTTGTCTAAAGTGTGAAGGTACTTTACCACATTGATCTTAATAGTGGATAACTCAAATGTTCATCATTGTGTACTGTTTTTAAAAAATTGTAGTAGTTATCAGAAAATGGAAAAAGAAATCAGGACTGAAGTAAAAACACTTTGAGAAGAACTTGTCCAAATGAAATCTGGACAATAAATGAAAGTGTAAATTTATCATGTTACTGGATGAGATTGCAGGGTTTATTTGATGAGATTGCAAGGTTAGATATTTATCATGAATGAGAAAAGACATAGCATGTCTTCTGCATTGCAGATCTAATGCATAAGTACCCATATATAAACATAAACACATTGTGAATATTATTATCATTATTTGGCAGTATGTTTTTTATTACATTTAATGTAATATTATTTCTGAACTTTTACTTTACTTGTTTTTGTGAAAATGATTGAAATTTGGGATCTTTTAATGACAGAAGAAACAAAAAGGAAAGAAAAACTGGAAGAAAACACTTCTGATTCCTATTTAGCAGAATTTATGTTGCACTGACTGTATAAAAATGAAGATACATCATGATGCATACTAATAAGGATTTCTAACCACCAACATGAAAAACCCATATTTGTAACACACCTTTGATCAGCTTTTTTATTTGTTATTTATATTAAATTTCCTTTAATTACAATCATTTGTAGTTTTGTGTAGTTTCTTTTGCTTTTTAGAATCATAGTAAAAAATAATATTAAACATGATAGCATATAGTCAGTCATATTGTTCGCAAGATTTTTGTGATGCCCATGAAATAAATAATTAAAGCAAAGATGGCTGGCAGACTTCTGTCATCTTACAATTCTACAAAAGTACCAACTTATTTATTAAAATTTTTCTTTTTCGGAGATAGTGACCTGAGCCAACTGATGAGTGCTGGTTCAGCACGAAATGCATCTTGGGGGTCATTTGTCTTTTATTATCTCTTTATTTATATGAATTTAAAAAGAATTGGGAAGTATGGAGGTGTTTATTATATCTATAAAGATATTATATATGGGACAGAGAAAGGTGAATAACTCCGTGTGTGTAAATTTAAAAAATCAGATATATTAATCTTTAACTGAGTTTTAAAGTTTATATCTGTGCTAGAGATAATCTCTAGTTTCGAAAATGATTAGTAATAATCATTAGTGTATTTATCTGAAATGGATGGCGTCAAAGTTGTGAGTGGAGGAAGTTTGACAATGGTGAATGAAAATGTAACAATTTACTCTAGATAAATACTTTGCATATAATAAAGACATATATGAGAGATAGTGACTTGGGCCAACTGATGAGTGCTGGTTCAGCATGAAATGCATCTTGGGGGTCATTTGTCTTTTATTATATTTTTATTTATATGAATTTAAAAAGAATGGGGAAGTATGGAGGTGTTTATTATATCTATAAATGATATATTTTTTTAATATTATCAAATTCTATTTTACGATTAATTTTGTCCAATGCATTTATTAACACTCTAACAAAGATATTTACATTTATTAACTTTTTCTAATTCATTATTATCAATCTTTATTTTCTCCTTTTGTAAAAAGCCCTTGAACATTGTCTTAATCTGATTTCTATTTAATCCTATTTTCTATCTTTCTTCAGGCAGATTTCCTAAAATTAATGTTCTGAAGGAAAACAATCTAACAACGAAAACATTTAACTAACATATAATCTCCATTTATTTTTGACACATTCTATTTTCTATTTCCTCAATGCAAAATATTAAAAAAAAAGATTTTGAAATATTATCCAGTGCCAATCTTCTTCATGTTATCACATAGTTGTATTTTGACAAATAGTTTTCAGGGTTTAACAATACTCTGGCACATATCTTGTTATTTTAATATTTTAACTACTACAGAAATTTTTATAATGTCTTTCCTTAATTTGAAAATTAAATGCAAAATAATAACTCATACTTTTTTTTCCTTTCTTTACTTTAAATATCATTAATTGTAAATCCATTTTGTTCTTTATGTTGATTTAAATACAACAATTTTCATTAAATTGCTACAATAATCTTATGTAATACAGAGAGCATACCAATAGCTCAAACAAGCTCTTAATTGATAAGTACAGTAAGACAAAATATTTAAAATCTCTATCTGGAACATTCCTATCCCCAGACTAATTGATTTCAAGCCTATGGCTCACCTCAGTGAGGAGCTAGAATATTCAAATACTAGATCCAAAATGCAAGCTCATAAAAGCAATGTCATGCTATATACAACTAGCTTTATTGATTATTATAATAATCTTAGTAAAAGTTCATTGTAAATTGCCATGTTTGAATCTAGATTAGGTAATGCTTAGAATTTTTTCTTTTAATAAGCAAATTCATATAGGTATTGTTTCAGCTAGTTATTTATGATCAGTCTATCTAGTTAGCCATTATAGGGCAAAGAATGAATATCTATCTACTATTAGCTACATAATAAAACTCCAAGTTTGCATATGAGTGCAAATGAAATATAATGAATCTTCATAAGAGGTTGTGACAATCTATTTCTTATAATCATTGAACCAACAATTTTTTTAAATTTCTTTCAACTTGAAGTATCTCACTGTTATTCATTAAAAATCTTCTGGAGTTCTTTATTTTAATGTATTTCAAATGAATAAAATTGCTGATCTAATTTAATGTAAACAAAAGTGTCCAGAGAATTTTTAAATCAGGAGAAATAGAATCAGGTATTGGTGATAATAGTTTGTAACAATTTATGCCAATAAAAAGCAAATGAGGTTTCGTTAGTAGGTTGAATTTGCTTATGAAAATTGATTTTTACAAATAATAAAATACTACTTCTATCAGTTCAGTTAATTACTGCATTTTTAATTGATGCTGTATTGATATAGTTGAAAATTTGAGGCTTCTTTATTAATTGTGGAAGTATTCTTAATATTACATAATTATTTGATATGTAATGTATGTAAATAAGTCAATTATTTTATATAGCGTGATGTTTTTTACAAACTGTAATATTTTAAACAGCATTAAACTGTTGCACATGTGCTTTGGATTTTAATTATAAAATGAATGAATACAAACACTTCAAACACATGATAAAGTCTTTGGAAAATATAGCAAAATATCTATTGTATTTTGAACAGGTTTCTATAGCAAATCCAAACAAATTGTGACCAAAGAATGAACCCTTAAAAACATTTTAGATGTACTCTGAAAAATGATAGTAAATAGAAATTTGATTTATGGAGATATTTTACAATTTAAATATAATTCACAAGGTATTCATGAAATATCAAAAAAAAATCATTGAGAATGATATTCCACTACTTTAGTATATTTACCTGTATTGGAAAATGCTTTTTAAATATGGATGGAGAGGCTTTTTTTACACAAATCTAGAGATTTAGTTCTTTAGTCTTGCAGTATATTTTTCAGATCTGCATTACATATATACATCACTTTGTTTTGTATAACGAATTTCTGCTCTATGAAAATTCAGTTGATGTTAGCATAACAATGTTAAAACATCTGTGAGTTTTATTTGATAAATTAATTTTGTAGATAATGCTGCAAGTGACAAAAAGCATCAAAAATGTGTTGTTTGCTATTATTATCTTCTCCAAAAAATAACCTCTACCATGTTTTACACATTTTTTTTATTATAATCAAAACTATTATAATTATTCAAAATGGTGAATGTATTGAGGTTATCTCATCTTGTTTTTTGAGTTTATTTTCTTTTATCCCTTGACCCTGTAATAAACTTACAATCTATAAAAGGTAATAAGCAAATCACCACCAGAGAGAAAAACATTTTAAAAGCCACTAGTCATTTTATTCTTTTTGTTAATATTATTGACAAATATTTGTCAATGTTAATTATAGCTATTCTGTTTAAGAATGTCACAGCAATAAAAGAATACACACGAAAAAATTAAATGTAATTATTATTGCAGAAAAATGGATTTGGAGAGACTTTGCAGATGAAGATTTTATATTATAATCAAAATTATTACAAGTAATGAATATATTGAAGTTGGTTCATTTTTTCTTCTCTAGATAATGTTACATTCCAATCAAAATATTCTTATGAGCATATTTTTTATTCCACAATTAATAAACCACAAAAGTTAGGTTGACCATCAATAATTTGCATTCTTAGTTTTTAAGCCTTCCGGGATAAATGATATTTCTAGACAAATAATAACCACTTGGTACTGATGGTATAATTGAACTATAGGAGTTGTTAAAACAGGCAAAACTCATTATACATACACAAGTATAAGAAGTGGTAGTCATGTGATGAACTATAGGAGCTTAAAATATTTTACTATACCACGTTGATTAAACAAAAATTGAAGTTTATTGTTTATTATTCTTATGGACTGTACTGCTTTTCCATATCTTTCTATTTGTTTGAAGAAACTAAATGCTTAATGTTAATAACTGCTTAGCATTAAGATTTTTTTCTGACTCTGTAAACATAGAATTTTTGTTTTAGACAGCCAGCATAAGTCAATCCAGAAAATCATCCAATGTTTATTAATAAATGATTCTTAGCTTAAGATAAAAAACAAGGATGTAACGTTTTTAAGCTATCATCACCACAAAATGACAGCTTGGTTAAAAAATATATTTTTTCATTGTTTCTCAATGGGAAGAAGATATTAAATAGGACTTTGTCCTGAAGTGATAAATTTAAATTCTATTTCATTTCACCATCAATAGTAGTCTGTTCTATGATCAGGTCCAGAGAATATCAGAAGTTCATCAATTTCTCCAAATTCTCTTCATTGCCCAGATCTTCACTTCCACACATCTCTTATATCATCTAACAAGGTCAATCTTTTCCATCCATTCTTTTTATTATCAATGAACATTTTTTCCAGAATTGTTCATTAATCTATTCTTTCTTCTTAATATATACCCAATCCAGTTTCTCTTTTTATCTCTAATTTTCTTGTTAAGTTTTTTTTTTTTTTTCATTTACACTTTCCAAAACGTCATTTGTCATTCTATTCATCTAGATAAGAACACATTTACTGTAAAACAGATATTATTTTGACAATAAATCAATACATATTTAGTCAAGCGTTGGTGGCCGAGTGGTTAGCACAGCTGCCTTACAAGCAGTTAACGCGAGTTCGCTTCCCGACCGATGCTTTGACACATGAAAAAGAAAAAAAATCAATACATATTTATGCGACATATTTTTTGTATAAACTAGACAATCATAATTATATGCTGTTTAAAAAATTATTTCCTTTTCTAATTCTTAGTATTCGTTTAATGTAGATTTAACAAATACTGAAACCTGCGTTGTCTGTGGATTATAATTACATTTTCTCTAAATATATATACATATTAAAGACTAATACATATATGTAGGTAAAATATATGAAATATTGATTAAAAGTATTTAATTTTCATATCACAAGTGGCATTTAACAGCACTTCCGCTTTAAATTAATGTTATTTTTTTATTTTCTAAGATGATATTTTTAAGTAGGTCGACTTCTTTTTCCGTTGAAATATATTGATTTTTTTTTACTGTTTTAAGGATGACGTATGCTATCAATATATCTGAGGTAAAAAATAAGAGGAAGGGTGTGCAAATAAACAAAACAAAACGAAATAGAAAAAAAAATCATTAAACACGATTGACAATAAATAATGAAAGTATGAATGTTTATTTTAACTTTGAGTTTAAGATCAGAAAAAATTAGTCTTTCTTCTCTTGATTGATAGCTTTTAACTGGAATAGCAGTTGAGTTTTCTTGACAGCAGAATGAATGATTGTTTTATGAATCTGAATTATAACTATATTCCCAAAATTCGACAAAGTCACTGTCCAAAACAGCAATAAGCAGTCAAATACACCTAGTGATATATATAAAAAAACTTGATTGCCGATCTATGCTGCCATTTTATGATAGTTTTTTATTTAGGTTAAGTATAATGGCATACTGATTTTCAAGTGAATGAAAATTGTATAAATAAGAACTGTCTATTATTAAGTGGAACTTTATAGGACTTTTGTTGAGTTACAAGAAACGGTAAAGAGAGAATTGATTATTGAGACAAGTACTTTATTATAAAAACACAACTATGGGAAGCACATTGGAATAGCATTCATTACAAATAAAAAAATGAGAAAGAACATTGTGGAGATTGGTGGTATAACAGACAGAATGATAAGATTCAAATTAATGGAAGATCACAAAAGGCAAATAATTCAGGTTTATGTCCTAATAAGTTCTCATTCTGACAGAGAAGTAGAGAATTTTCGTTGTTGTATAAAATGCTTTAATCACACAAATCACTTTAAAATTGATGGAAGATTTTAATGATAGAATTAAAAACAATTGAAGAATAAAAATGTTGTGAATAAATTTGGTTATGATGATGAAAGTTAGAGAGAACATAGTCGTATGAAGTTTGTTAAAAATATATATACAGTATTATGAATTCTTTCTTTGAGCAAAATACTAAAGAAAAATATATGAAAGTATCCAAATAAAGAAGAACAACAGAATTTGATTATATTTTGATTAGCAGAAAATATGTATTTTAAGAATGTAACATTCTTAATAGATTGATCATTGATTAGATAGAGATATTATGGTGTTACTGCAAAATTAGAGAGGCAGAATTAACAGGTATTATTTTTAACCATCAAAAATCCTCCAATGAATTTAAATGAGAAAATAATGAATTGTTTTCAAAATTAACATACTTTGGAGATAATTTAGACATGTTTGAGATCAATAAAAATATAACTGATATATTATTAAAAACAATGAGAAAGATAGCTGGTACAAAAACAGCATTTTGCCAATAAATTTTCTATTGAGAAAAGACAATGTATCAAGAAAAATATATATATAAATGATCCAGTAAAAGTGTAGAGTTTTGTAAAATGGTAGCTATAAAAAAGAATAATATTCTTAAAAAGGTAAAACATCATTTTGTTATTGAAAGGAATGTTGTTTCCACAATGAGAAGAATAAATGAAACTATCACTTAAAAAAAAGGTCATAAAATGTGTAGAAGACTTCTATAAGAATTTATATTGTAATAAAATACAAGAAAAGTAAATATCCACTAATACATTTATTACATCTTTTAAATGGCCTGGCATTTTAAATAAAGGAGTAAGACATTCAATTTATATGTAAAGAAGAAGATTATTGATAAAAAAAAAAAAAAATTGGTAAAGAAATAGAAAAGAATTGTTGACAAAAGTATATAACTAAATATACAAATAACAAGATAATTAGAAAATATATTAGAAATTATACATCTGTTCATCTTCTAGCAGTTTTATTCCAAATTCTTTACTAAGATAAATATCACTCATCTAGGGTGAACTTTGGATTCTAACCAACCAAAAACATAAGTTGGATTTAAAAAAACATAGAGCATCACATTCTTGTATTGGTAGAAGTAGAATGTACCAAAGAATAAGAGTTGCCATTATGCTTTGAATTTGTAGATTAAGAAAAGACAGTTGATTCCATAATCACACCCATAGTATTTAAAGTTTTCAATCATCAAAATATAGATTCAGGGTATTATTATTATCATTAGAACCGATATTGTTAATATGCTGGAGTAATAATTAGAATAAAAGATGGTACTAAAAAAATTAATATTGAGGAGGTTTAAGACAGAGTGATTTCATATCTCAGAAACTATTTACAGCAGTTTCAAAAGTAATATTTGTGAATTAATATGGGAAGCTAAAGAAGTAAAAGTATAAATTATTAGGATTTTTCAGTTGATGTGATTGTTTTGTAAATAAAGTTTCAAAATTTCAGGAAATGTAGTTATAAGACAAAAGAAAGGAGGAAGAAGAAGAAAATTGTATTACTTCCATAAAGTGAAATAAATGTTAAAAAGACTAAAGTATTGTTTAGTTAATTTTCTTTGAAAACGAAAATAAAGATTCGTAATCATGAATTAAAAAAAAGAATTATAAATACTTTGATCATATTATTTCATTTTAATTATCAAATTAATACACCGTACAGGTTTACACACACCTGCACATATATAATGTAATATATAAGGGATTCGAACTCAGACTTTCACATGACCCTCAACTCTCCATGCCATCTCATATTGCTGACACCTGATCATACACATGTTGAAAAGATAAATAATCACCAACACGTATTTCATGCTAATCCAGCAATCATCATTTTATCAAAAATATTCTATTCAGTTTTGATTAATTTTATCAATTATGTTTCCATCTTAATGGTTGAAATTAGTCATAGAATTAAACTTGGATAAAGTGCCCCTTTTTATACTGTGTTTTACCAGTTTTTATGGATTTGAGACTTAAACTCTTAACAGAAGAGAGAATTTATATTATTCTACAAAGTATGGAGAGAAGCATGTTGAGAATTTCAATGGATAGGAAAACAAACCGTATTCATTGTCATTAAAAGAATTAAAAAAGCTGACATGCAGCTAGATTGTACATATTTCTAGAATAGATAATAATAGATGGACAGTTGAAATTTTAAATTAGAATCCAAAAGATTATAAAAAAAGATAGAATGAGCCACATGTAAATTAGACGGATGAAATAAGGAAGTTTGCTGATGTGATGTGGAGAAGACAGGCTCAAGATTGGAGAAACTGGAATGAACTGGAATGATCTTTATCCTGGAGTGAATCGATAATATTTGAAACTGATGATGATAATATTATATTCATTCCAAAAATGTAACATTCTTCTGATATATATTTATCTGATTTTTGCTATTTATATTTAAAAAAAAAAAAGATTTAACAGATCGTATATTATTGCAATTAGATCACAGGTATGTTTTTCGTCTAAAATCAAGATCAGATATTTAAGCAGTAAGATAATAAGCTCACCTAATAATTTATCACGTGACTATTGATAATTATTTTATATTTTTATATAGTTCATTTTAGTAACTCTTTTTTAGAATATCTTAACTTTAACAACATTGTTGTATATTTTTAATTATTGCTTAAATTTTATCTTCTGTTTTCTGTTTATCTTTCCTTAATTTTGGAAGTTTTCTGCATTGAAAATCATTCTAAGACAAAATAAGTAGGAATTATAGATTATATGTATTTTTTGAGACTAGAAATAGCTATAAAATATTAGCTATATTGAATATAGTTTAAAAATAACCCACTAGAGGCCACTAAAAATAAAAACGTAGTAAATTAGAGTTTAATTCAATTATATTCAGAATAACTTAAATTTGGTGAACGATTTTACTATAAGCAAACTAAATAAGCCAAAAAATTATAGTTATGTATTGATATAAAAATGAAATAAATGTGTAGAGACTATATTTTTTGTTCATAATTATGAGAAATGAAAAAGGACGATAGATAAATTAGATAGAAAAAGAAGATTTTCGGAAAATAAATATTAATTAAAATAGTTTGGACTTATGAATAAATAAAAACTATATAACAATATAAAATTGAAGGGTGACAACACTAGAGAAAGCTTATAATTCTCTTCTATAAGAGCAGTAATTTTGGATAAAAAGCAAATGCAAAATTTAAATGATTTTGAGCTGAAGAATATTTTATATTGAGTGAATATTGAAAATTTATTGTAGAATATAGGATGTTGAAAGGGAATTAATGTCAGTTGTACACAGAGAGAAAAAATATAAGGCTAAAGGAAATGAAAATTTCGGAATTTTTTTGTTGTTGAGATTTTTATGATGAGAATAGTGAATGTAAAGTAATTTTTGGTAAGGATGGAATAAAAAAAATACATCTATGCTGAGAGAATGATTTACTAACTGTAGATTGTAAGGAAGTAATAAGAATATGGGGATAAAAAGAAAAGTTGTCAAGCGTTGTTAACCGAGAGGTCATCGCGTCCACCTTGAAAGCGAGTAGTTGGTTACAGACGGTTGTGGGTTCGCGTCCCGGCTGATGCCATGACATATGAGAAAAAAAAAAAGTTGATGGGTTTATTGTGACAGAAAGTAGTTCTAAAGGCAACAAATGTAAACAGGATCTCTGGACATTTAGTTTATACAGAAAACTTTTGATTTTGTCTAAAAACGGCTATTTTATATTCCATCATAAACATTAAAAAAAAAAAAATATTAAGAAAAGAATATATAAAAAAAAATCATGTGATAAAAAATGCTATAATAAAATTTACAAATAAAAGAAGAATGACAACACAGGAAAATGTTAGGAGAGAATTTAGGGAATAGAAAGAGCTTAAAAATCTAATCAGAGAAGATTGATTTTATTGCTGTAGTAGAAATATCGTGAAGGGGGAATATCTGTTTTATAAAAATGTTTGGGGAAAGCTTTAATTAAAATAGATAATATGAAAAAGGAAACAAGCCAGAAACTAGTCTGAGAATATTGGATGAGTAGGCACTAGATAGGGATTTTATATACAAGTCTTCTGGCATTTATTGCTTACTCTGGCTTGCAATGTGTGGTACTAATGTATGGAAAGATTTGCCTGTTTTAATAACAGTTATGAACAAACATAAGAAATAGTGATCATGTGATGTTTGGTAGTTAAATATCAATCCTGCTAGTAAAATAGTGGTAGCTATGGTTATTAAAGAACCAAAGACACCAAAATGTATGGGTACTGAACTGAGTTCAGACCTATATTACTATATAAGCCAATGAGCTTAGATTGAAAATATTATTGTTTTCAATTTTATGCTCATAGTTTTGTAGTTAAATAGAGATAAAGGGTGGCTGCTGGAGGGTTGTATTAGATCATAACATTTAGGTGCAGTCCTCTCAGATCCAATTCTCTCACCAACTAAGGGCACAAGCCAGAAACTAGTCTGAGGATATTGGATGAGTAGGCACTAGATAGGGACTTTATGCATAAACCTTCTGGCATTCATTGATTACTCTGACTTGCACTGATGGGCACTACTGTATGGAGAGTTTTGTCTGTTTTAATAACAGTTATGAGCCAGCATAAAAAATGGTGATCATGTGATGTTTGGTGGTTAATACCAACAGAATAGTTTTATTGCCAGTAAAAATAAATGCTATGTAAAAAAATGTCACTATATGTAGTAATTAAAAATATTAGCCCTATGTTAGGATGTAATTGGTTTAAACTTTTGGAAATCTGGATAAATATTTTAGAAAAGTTAAAAATTAGGAAAGGAAATAAAAAGTAAACCATCTCAGATGTTTAAATCCCACCCAACATACTTAAAGACAACACTAGTAGACCTAGAAAGATTCGATTTACTCTGAAGCCTAAAGTGGAAAAATCTTTAAAGGATTTAGTAAACAAAAGCATCATTACAATGACAGAAGAATCCACCTTGGTGATACCTATAGGTGCTGTCTAAAACCAAAGGCAATGTAAGGATCTCTCATTGATGTTTTTGTTCACAGTTACATGATAATCATCACATATTCTATCTTGTACCAAGGGTAATAGATTACCTTCTCCCTGCAGAATGCTTTATACTTTTCCAAATTATGTTTGCAGTCAGCATATAACAAAATCTTTGTTACTACCAGGGCAGCTGAGTTGCTTACTATAAATATACAAATGGTCATCTCAATAGCATCTAATGTTTTGTAAGCTAAAGTGGAAAACCTTTTGAAAGAAGTAAAAGGAATTATACCATATCAGGATTATATCCTGATAGTGGCTGTAAGTGAAATGTAGTTGTGTAAATGGATAAACATTGTCTGTGGAAAGCTAAACAAATTTGTAGTTAGGCTCAATGTCTCTAAATATATTTGATCAGCAAAAGAAATTAAATTTCTGGGAGATGTTATAATGGATAAAAGAAAATTTCCTAATCCAGAAAAAAGTCACTGCATTTAAGAATGCTGCCAAAAAATGCTAAATGGTTGCAAGATTTTTCAGGTTTACTTAATTTTTTGAAAACTTCCAGAAAGGCAAACCTCATATTATCATTCCCTTTATGAACTATTAAAAAAGGAACCAGAGATAGGAAGTTCAAACAGGATGAGGCTTTAAAAAAAATAAAGGATTTTCTAGCATCTGATAAATTATTAGTGCACTACTGCAAATAGCAAAAAGTGATGAGTATAACATAAGCTCAGATTTCAGTATAAGTGCCACAATTTTACATGATATGTATGGAGATGAAGATCCTATTCCATATATTTCCAGAACACTTTTAACAGTAGAGAAAAATTATAGCCAATTGGATAAGGAGACTCTTGCAATAATAGTATTCACAGTAAAAAAATCATGTAATATGTTTATGGGCAATCATTTAAAATTTACACAGACCATAGATTTCTGTTAAGGATATGTGAGAAAAGTGAAAAGACTCCAGATGATACTAACCAATGTATGCTGAGATGGATTAATATCCTCGTGTTGAATGATTAAAAGATATTTATAGAAGTCTGGAGAATAGGTAAAATATCTGAATATTAGAATTTCAGATATAAACACACACAAGACATACACTACAGCAGTTAACTATATTGATGTTATGAAATCTAGAGTAGTGAACAGTAAAGTTGTAGCAAAATGGACAAGTAATGATACTGTCTATAAATCAGTTAAAAATCAGATTAAATAAGGGCAACCAAACTATGTAGGGCACAAATTTGGAATGCTCAGAGAATTTTGTTTATATGTCAAAAATGTATTCTTATGACAAATGAAGTATTAATTCAAACTAACAGATGGAAATATGTACCACAGTTCCTACATGAAGACACTCTGGAATTGTATGCATGAAAAAACTAACTTATTTGTATGTTTGTTAGATAGATATAAATAGTGACATAGAAGAGACTGCAAAGAATTCTAGCTTATCATAAAACCATGAAGTTACCTACTAAATAGTTTCAGTTATTGTTTTAAACTATAAAAGCATGAAAGAGGGTCTGTATAGACCACACTGGGATTTTTCTTGGATACATATTTCTTGTAGCTATTTATTCATGTTCCAAATGAAATGAATACTGAATAATAAAAAATACCAATAAAGAAAATGTTATACAAGTATTAAATGAACTCTTTGTTACAAATGATTATACTGAGTTTATAGTTATTGACAATAGTTCTGGATTTGATTTAGCGCAATTAAAGCATTTTCTCATTTAGAAGGTGATATGGTAATGTTTTAACACTCATATCATCCCCAGCCAAAGAGATTAGCAGAAAAGACTGTTCCACATTTTAAGTACACCCTTAGCAGAATGGCATATGTTGATATACATGAAATGCTGATGACAGCTATGTTTCATCAACACTTTACACCAAACTCTGCTGCAAAGAAAATCTGAGTAGAATTAGAGTGCCATATGAGAACACATATATCAATGTTGATTCTAGATAAAAGGAAGGAGGTAAAAAGTGAAAACATCTAGTTTGGTATAAGACAGACTTTTTGGACATAGGATATAGTGAGAAAAAAATGGTTTCTGGCAATTACCTAGACAAATCCACAAAATTAAATTTGAAGATAGTAGAGAAATAACATGGCATATTAATTATATAAAAATGTTTTATTGAGTCACCAGATAAAATAAATGGGAATATTAGTTCTACCACTGCTTGTGTTGAAGATTCTTTAGAGGATAATGAAAATATAATAACAGATGGATCTACCAATACTGAAATAGATATATAAGAAGTTTTTAAACTCAGCTACATCTGTGGAATTAAATAATGAATTGTAGACATAAAAGAAGAAATAACTGAGCAGAAGGGGGAAAAAAAAATCAGACATATGTAAATAAAGTAAAAAAAAAATTTCTTGGTGAAAATGAATTTCTACAATTAAAGTAAATTATTAATGTGTGTTGACTGGTTTATGTAATAAATAAAATTGCACATGTGTATATGCATAACTGGTCAATACAAAAAGCCCTTGTAGTGACTCTAGAAATAATAAAATGTCTAATATTATAAAATTATGTTAATTACCAATTTAACCTGAATATGGTAATATGGTAATTTTCATAAAGCAATAATAAATTGTTTATGCAAATTAGCCAGATTAAGAATGATAATAAGCTGTTTATATAAATTAGCAGAACCATCAAAATTGCTAGTAGATGGCCTAGTGTCAGACAGATAGATTCAGAGTCAGAGAATAGTTTAGTTTTTAGTGTTATGCAAGAAGGAAGGTGTTTGTGGAACCTGCAATCTGTGACCAGGTAAATATGCCAAATAAAACATTCTAGTGAACAGTTAAATAAAGAACTGTAACATAAATATGCATTATTATAGTTCTAATCTAATACAATCTATATGTGCATGATTTACACTGATTAATTTATGGTGCTCAGCAAAAACACTGAACAATTACTAATATTGTATATATTCTGAGTTATAAACCCATTGTTAAATTATTAAAGCTCCATTGTGTATTATTTACAAAATAATTAATGAGTGTACAGACTTCTTTAGACCAAAATCTGGCTCTGCATACATTATGATCAAAATGATATAGATATAAAACAAATATTAAACATATAAGTAACTATCACAGTTTCATTGAACCTTTTTAATCTAGACTGCAACACTTTTCTGTTCCATATCAATCGAGTGCAAAGAAATTTATTTATTTTTTTAAAAAATAAACCTGTTAGTGATTTTGTTAAAAATAATGCAATCCTTTTATTTTAGAAAGAGAAAAAATTTGAATACTAAGTTTAGGGTGGATAGAAATGGATGTTTTTAAGAGTGAAGCCTTAAAGAAAATGGTCAAGGAACATATTAATATTCATTCCATACATTCTTTGTTGTTGCAACAGTTAAAACAAGATGATTATTTATATATTACTCAAACATGATAGGTTGCTTGCCAGCATATATCAATCAAAGTAGTAAGTTTATTAACTAAGATCAAAAAACACTAGAACCTTTCTTCTAAGTTACCTGAGAGTTCTTAAACTGAAACATTAAGTGAGTTTTAAAGAAGACAGAATGATGTAAACAGTGAGGATTGCTAATTCCTCAACAAGTTTTATAATAAATGCTTAGCCAGAAAAAGCATTTAAAATATCTCTGTCAGTATCCCCCCCCCCAACCCCTGCCCATGGTATTGTGCTTTGGCACTCCTCAGAGAGGTGCCAGGGTAGGTTCACACCCTAGATCCAAAAATACCAACCCAAAAGCTAGATTAAAAATACCAACCCAAAGCCAGCATTTATCTAAAAGTTATCTATTGAGTGGAAAATGTGAAATTTTCAGAAACCTACATGTCTTCAACCCCAGCTATCCAACTCAAATAGCTATATGGGGCTGATAGATCTTCAGCCATACCATATATTAGTAGTCTTAGCAATATAACATTGCATAAGACTTAAGGCAGAAACTATAAATAGTCAAAATAAGAATCATAGATCACATAACCCTATTCTCTTAAGCCTGTAAGTTATAAACAGTGAGGATTGCCAATTCCTCAACCAGCTTTATAATAAATGCTTAGCCAGAGAAAGCATTTAAAATATCTCTGTCAGGAACCCCCCCCAACCCCTGACCATGGTTTTGTGCCTTGGCACTCCTCAGAGAGGTGCCAGGGTAGGTTCAGATACTAGATCTATCAGCCCTATGTAGCTATTTGAGGTGGATAGCTGGGTTTGAAGACATGTAGGTGTCTGAAAATTTCAGATTTTCCACTCAATAGATAACTTTTAGATAAATGTTGGCTTTGGGTTGGTATTTTTAGATCTAGCCTTTGGGTTGGTATTTTTAGATCTAGTGCCTGAACCTACACTGGCATCTCTCTGAGGAGGGTCAAAGCATGAAACCATGGTCAGGGGTTTGGGGGGGGTTCCTGACAGAGATATTTTAAATGCTTTCTCTGGCTAAGCATTTATTATAAAGCTTGTTGAGGAATTGATAATCCTCACTGTTTATAACTTACAAGCTTAATAGAATAGCATCATGTGATCTATGATTCTTATTTTGACTATTTACAGAATGATGTGTATGTGTGAATGAATGATTTTTAAAATAGATATTTACAATCATGACAAACAAGACTAAATTATGACCCTTATTCTCAGTAGGCTGTAGTGTTACTAGCTAAGGGAGTGGTCAGATGGAGATGTTAAGATTCACGTGATTGCAGACATAAGTTGCCATTCAATGAAGACCTTTATATTACTGCAGATAACTTTCAAATGAAGGAAGATATAGATGAAATAGAAAAAGAATTGTCTAATAATAAAGGGATATTGTTGAATTTGTGAAGTTAGAAGAAAGATTGAAGACACAATTGATTAAAATAGTAAATATATACTTTACTATACAAGCACAACCAGTAAAAATACAAATGGAATAGAATTCATCTTAAATCAAAAGTGAATGAATAACATTGTGGAAATTGATGGTGTATCAACTAGAATGATAATATTAGTTATTCAATATAATGATCAAATGCAAATAATGTCCGATTTATGACCTCAATAAATTCTCATTGCTATGAAGAAGTAGATTTTATATGGATGTGCAAAAGGCTTTTGCTCAAA
This sequence comes from Epiperipatus broadwayi, assembly GCA_028023455.1. Lineage (NCBI taxonomy): Eukaryota > Metazoa > Onychophora > Udeonychophora > Euonychophora > Peripatidae > Epiperipatus > Epiperipatus broadwayi. The sequence goes on along the minus strand of JAQFVV010000748.1, from coordinate 186,633 downwards.
TGAAATACGATTTTTTAATTGCAGAGAAGATTTTAATGCTAGAATTTGTAAACGATTGAACAATGAAAGAACTGTGGGTAAATTTGATTAAGATGGTAGAAATGAGAGAAGACACAGATTTTGGGAGGTTCGGAGAAAAACAAAATTTATATATTGATTTTTCCTTTGAGAAAAAAGCTAAATAGATAGAAACATTTAAATGAAAGTATAGCAAAATTGGGTTATATTTTGACTAATAGAAAATATGTAGTTCAAAATTGTAGGGTTCTTAATATATTTAATGTAGGAAATGATTAATCCAAACTAAAAATAAATAAATAAGTAAAACAGTATCAGGACTAGTGTAATATTATATCATAAAATGATAGTTAAATAAAAATAAATTTAATAAAGTGGTCGCATTGAAGCACTGAAATAATAATTGTAAGCTGGTTTTATAGAATAGTTGTAAATATCTTAATCGATCATTTTTTAATTAAATATACGGATTAGACTCTATAGTTTAAATTATTAAAGCTAGATGCAACTATTATGATATATTTGTAGTCATGTGATAGATGTATAAAAGGAAGAGGAAATTTGAAATTTAACGTACATTTTAATTAACAATGAATGTGACTCATCTATCAGATACTATCAAGATAATAATTCGATGTCTATTGGTGAGTAATACAAAAGTAAAGTTAAATTAAATTAATATTTAATGAAATGTTAAAATATGTCTTATGGATGTAACTAGTTAAAATCTCATAACGTGTATAATTATGAATTATGGTATGTAACAATAGACATTGGAGCCAAAATACTTGAATTTTTTAATCAAGCTCAATCTGGAAGCCCTCCCAATCAATTTTTTTTTTTTGGCGTATAGAAAAGGTATTACTAAGATAGATCCGATGTGTGGACTTTGTAAGGGAGCAGAGGAAACTATTTCACTGGTCTTATTTACATGTCCAGCTCTTCAGAGCCTTAGGATCTGGATTGATACCTTCTTGAAATCAAATTATTCCCCACTAATTCCTATAGCAGAATGTATAGTAAGAGGTTTTTTTCTACCATTAGTCTCTCAGTGTTCCTACTGTTTGCCATCTGGTGTGTGAGATGCAAATCAATATTCCTTTGAATATCAATTTGTTTAGAGAATTAAAGAAAATTATAGTTAGGAACAAACATAGACATAAAATGCTAGCTCCAATAGAAGTTTACACAGTGACATGGAGTATGTTTGTCTGGTCTGAGGATTAATAAGATGATGATTCCCAGTTTTTTATTACTGGTATCAGTTTAGACTGTGAATAAGTATGGAAGGGATGCATTGGATGGGATGTTAAGGACTTTTTTCTGTTACTTTTTTGAAGATTAGTATAAACTATGGTTCTCTATGTGAATCCTTGATGGTAGGAGAGCTGTGAAACTCTTGTTCAACTTTGGCATGAAGATATCTGCGAATGATGTAAATATTAATGTATAATTTTGATATCAATGTTAAATCTGTAATTTGCATGTAAATTAATAATTGAATAGTTTAAATTTAATTAAAAAAACAAAACAAAAAAACTATCAAACATCATATGATCAGCATTTTTTATGCTTACAGAAGCTGTTTACACAGAGACAAAACTCTCCATATAATAGCGCCACTCACTGCAAGCCAGAGTAATCAATGAATGCAGGAAGATTTGTGCATAAAATCCCTATATACTGCCTACTCTTCCAATATTCCCAGACTAGTTTCTAGCTTTTTGCTTTCATCAGTGAGAAGCCTTGGATCTGAAAGCACTGCATCTAGATCTTGGGAGCTAATGCAACCTTCCAACAACCAACTTTTAGTTTTTTAGCTAATTTTAAAGCTTTGAATCCAAAATGAAAACACAATATAATGTTTTCAAGCTAAACTCATTAGCTTGTACAGTTGTATAGATCTGGTCTCAATTCAGCATCATACTTTTTGCTGTGTTAGATTATTTTATAACCACAATCACCATAATCCTATTGCACAGGATTGATATTAAACCATCAAATATCATGTGATTATCATTCTTTATGCTTATACAAGCTGTTTGCACACAGGTAAAACTCTCCATATAGTAGTGCCACTCAGTGCAAGCCAGAGTAATCAATGGATGTAGAAAGGTTTGTGCATAAAATCCTTATAGAATTATGATGATTGTGGTTATTAAAGAACCAAAGACACTAAAATGAATGGATATTGAACTGAGTTCAGATCTATATAACTATACAAGCTAATGAGCTTAGCTCGAAAACATTATTGTGTTTTCATTTTGGAAGAAAATCTTTATAGTTAGCTAATAAAATAAAAGGTGGCTGCTGGGGGGTTGCATTAGATTCTAAGATCTAGGTGCAGTGCTCTCAGATCCAAGGATTCTCACTAATGAAAACCAAAATCTGAAACTAGTTTGGGGCTATTGGATAAGTAGGCATTAGATAGGGATTTTATGCACAAACCTTCATGCAATCATTTATTACTCTGATTTGCACTGAGTGATGCTACTATATGGAGAGTTTTGCCTGTATGTAATTATGGTATGAGTAAGACAAATGTTTTTTTGTTGTTAAGTGTTAATATTCAAAGACTGACTAATGTCAAAGGCAATATATGCTAAAATAAAAGAGGCAACTTCAATTTATTAATTTAGCTGTATTATACTAAACTGTAACCCAAAAAAAAAAATTTTTTTTCCTATGTCAAATGCATTCACGGGGAAGCGAACCTGGGCCAGCTGCTTGGTAGGCAGTTATCTAACCACTAAGCCACCAATGCTTGACTAAAAATTTGTTTTGTATGTAGATCAACTTTAGCATCTATTTATTGTTGTCTGCTCTAAATGGTGTTAATAAACATATCCTGTTCTTCATTATCTACAGACAATTTTAAGCACCTATTAGTAATGGTGCATAGCTGGTTAAGAATATATAATTAAAATTATCACCAGTAAACTCTAATGTGATGTCTCTTGATAAGATATTGTAGGTTATAAGCCTCATGGCATCTTTTGAAGTTGGATATTAATGTGCCCCTATTTTCACATTATGTTACTTTAATAAATATTCCGTGATTAATTGATGTATTTTTATTTAAAATTTTGTTATTGCATATAGAATTGTTTTTTACGTTTAGTTAAGTAAAAGGAATTATATTCATACTACGTGACGTTTTCAGTATTTATGCGTTCTGCAAGTTAATGTGAAAACTAATAGTAATATGGAAAGCTTTTATTTAACATTAGTAAAATAATCTTTAAGTCATTATCACAGCCTTTCACAGATTATACTTCTTGATTGAAAAAACGTTTTGCATACTGTATATGTTTTAGTTAAGATATGTTATATAAAAACAAGAAATTTATTAAAAAATTATGAATAAAAATATAGTTTCTTTCCTAGATTAACGTTTTAACTTCTGAAATGAATGTTGACATGTGACAGTGGAGTTTTGCTAATTAGTATTTATATGCCTTAATTGAGGAATGTTTATTTAAAGCAGGGGTAATCAACCTTTTTATACCCACCGCCCATTTTTGTACCTCTGTTAGTAGTAAAATTTTCTAACTGCCCACCGGTTCCATAGTAATAGTGATTTATAAAGTAAGGAAGTAATTTTACTTTATAGAAATTTATAAAGCAGAGTTACAGAAAGCTAAAGCATATAATAATAATTACCAAATACTTTATGTTGGACTTTCGCTAAGTTTGGCAGAATTCTGATGAAATTACATTTAAATAATTAAATTATTAGTGAGATCCCTGAGGTTGATGCTGCAAAACTAAATACTGGATATCTGGCTCAATTTTTGTAAGAACAAATGAAGGTCTCCTCTTTCAAAAATATTCAGGAGGTTTCTTTCTTTGGTCATAATATGATTAACAGCACTAAAGCCTGATTCCATAAGATATGAGGTAGGGAAAGATATCAATAAACTGAATATCATTTCCCACATATTTGGATATAAGACAGGCATTTTTTATTTTTCCATAGGTTTTCATATACATCACTATCAAATTTATGTCTACTTTCTTCATCATATTTAATTTCTAACAGTTCTTCTTGGCAAGTTGTAGCAGCCTCTTCAATATTTGCGGTAAAAAGATTTTTTATCTAATCATACACCTTCAATTTCAAAATATCTTCAAATCATTTTTCCATGTCCAATTTAAGTTTGCTGAGGTGGCTACTGAATCCGTCAATATCCTCTGGAGTTACATCATCTTTTATAGATAATTTAGGAAACTGGTGAAATTCTCTCTTCAATAGAGTATAATGAAGTAGTTCAAGCTTGTCAATAAATAATGACACAATACTTTGACAACCTATATTTATTAGCTCCTTGAAGCTGCAAATTGATATCATTAAATCTCTTGAAAATATCTGCCAAATAAAAAGCATCATTCTTTACTGTTTTTAACTGTTGGCACAGATTGGTCTCACAATTACTTTCAAAAAATTGTATAAGACCATCATATAATGCTACAAAATGAGCCAATGATGTGCCCTATGACAGCCACCAAACTTCTGTGGGCAAAAGTAACATATTAAAATCTTTCATTATTGTCCTGGCAAAGCTGTCGAAACATGCTATCATTTTTTGCATTGGATTTGATCTTGTTTACAGCTTGATTATAATTAATGATGAATGGAGATTTGTACTTAGATGTTTTCCTACAAGATGTTGTCAGTGCACCACACAATGAATACATAAAACATTTGGCACTTCTTCCTTCAAATAAGCAACAAATTCATGATAGCAGCCTACCATTGATGGTACTCCATCAGTAGAGCATGTAATAATATTATTCAAAGAATATTATTTTTTGTAAAGTATGATTTCACAGTATTAAATATAGATAACCCTTTTGTATTTGTAATGAGATTTATTGCGAATAGCATTTCTTCTCATAATGTATTGTTTTCATCAAAATAATATACATATGCCATCAATAAAGCATTATTATCTTCAATGATATATTCATCCAATTGCATGGAAAATGAAGAGTTTGGAGAATACTTATAAGTTTTTTTTCAACATTAACTGCCATTTCTTTAATTCATTACTTTACTGTGCTATTGCTTATGGGCAACATTTTTAAAATTTCAAGTATATCGTGACACATTGCTGTTGAGATAAATTCTTCTATAGAGGGTATTATTACAGTTTCTACAATATTATAGCTTTTACCACTTTTTGCAATAAATTGTGAAATGCGATAAAAGGCAATTAATCCATCTTCATTCACTGCATGTTGTTTCTTAAATGATGCAATGATTGATGAATGATTTTGAAATTTTTTATATATTTCCTAAAAATATTCAATGGACTTGTCATTATCATTTGGATGCTTTGTAACAAGATGTTCTTGCAATCAGCTTAGCTTCATTGCCTTATAGGATAATGTTTTATGACACAATAAATATATTGGATCTTGTTTATTTACAACTGATTCTATGAAACTCATCTTTAGATACTCTGGTAAATAGCCACAAGCGTATTTCTTTTTTGAGACATGGGCTCACAATATTTCATAACATTTTGTTTAAAGCTGTAGGCACATGCGCACTCTCACAAATCTTACTGTGTACTGACCAATGTGATTGTAAACAAAAGAGCTTGTGCCATAAATTGTCATCTGTGCATGTTTCTTGAACATCATGGATTGGGTTTGGAGGAAACGGGGGAGATACATGAACTATTCTGGGACAGGGCTTTTTTCTTAGCAGTCACACTATAGCTTCATTTAGTTTCACTTATATAACATGAACTAAACTTATGCACAGGAGATACAAATAGTATATTTTCAGAAATTTAAATTGTCATGAGGAATTTTATGAAAACCTAATAAAAATGTTTTTAAACAATGCTATGAAATTATTTTAAAAAGTCAATTAAATTTTAAAAAAGAAAGTGCTTCAGTATTGGATAAAACCCCTATTGCCCACCAAGAAGGCTGGAACACCCACTAGTGGGTGGTAGGAACCAGGTTGATTCCCATTGATTTAAAGCATTATACTGGTCAAAACAAGTGTATTCATCTAACATGAGCTGGAACTCACAAAATGTACTTCAAACCCAGTCAAGCCCGAGATTTAGGTCAGGGACCAGCCTAAATTCGAACCCACTCTCTAAGCCCCAGATCTAACACCTAATAAATAACATAATAGTGATGGCACATGAGAATTAATTTTAAATCCGGCCGACTAGCAAAACTGAGCAAAACAATGAGACATCTATTAACTATGACTAAACTAATATATATCAGTATGGCTGTACATTTGGAAGTAGAGAAAAGAGGAATTCGAACTACTCAAATAAGTTAGACAATAAAATATAGTTTAATATAATGACAAATTGTTTACATACGTTATGACTTAATTGTATACATTAGTGTGTGCGTGAATGAGCAAGCAGTAGATGATTACTGTAGTTTAATATAATGACAAATTGTTTACATACGTTATGACTTAATTGTATACATTAGTGTGTGCATGAATGAGCAAGCAGTAGATGATTACATAGTGCCATTCACGCTATTATTTCTCATATGCTCTTTATTAGCTAAATAATATATTATAAATAAACACACATCTTTGGTGGGTCCAATATTCAGATGCCAATCGATTATTAAAAAGAATTACATAATATTGCTATTAACGCTTTGGATTACGTTCTGAAATGTGGTGACTAACATTATTTAGGGAAGCGTTCCGAGATTCATTACAGATATAATACAAACTATTTTCACACCATTACGGTCGTAAAAATAAATAAAATACATTTGAAAACACATTTGATTATATGATAAAATACCTAATGAAATTTTTTTTAATTAGTGCTGGTAAGAAGAACACATTATTTTCCCCAAGGCATATAGTTACTCTTAAATACAGAAATAAGTACGATGGTGGGATTGTATAAGACTGAAATAAATCTAATTAATAAAACTAGAAGTAATTGGCATTTATATATATTTATTTTGAGCAGAGCGCAATTTTAATATTAGAGCATTAAAACTGGGTCATGAAGCAAAAGAAATACTAATACGAAGAAGTTTGTGGAGCTGACATAATGACCTAAAAATAACAAGAAAAGTCATGCTTCTAGACAAAAAACGAAGTGGATAGGCATGCCGTGGACATCAGCCACTGCGCAGGCCTTTTTGTACAAAGAAAGTGGATGGGCATAGCATGTGCCAGACTTAGGGATCACCGCCAGAGGCCTTTTTATATGAAGAAGTGATATGCATAGCATGTGCCAAACTTATGGGATCACTGCCAGAGGCATTTTATATGGAATAAGTGGATATAAAGAGAAATCTATGGGTTCGATCTTGTCATAACCCCCAGATTAGAAGCACATATATATAAACACAAAGATAAGCCCGAATGTCAGTAATGCAGTATGGATAAATATCACTAATGACACGAAATATAATTTACTGTTTTAAAATAGATGCCTCTTGCTTGAATGCCATAATTTATATAAATAATACACTATGCAGTTATATATATATATATATATATATATATATATATATAATATATATATATATATATATATATATATATATATATATCAAAATACAGTACAATTTACATAAATTATATTCTTTTAGAAGTACTTTCGACTATACACTTTGTAGTCTTTATCAACTATATAACATTGAATAATCAAAACGAGACAACCTTTAACAATATATATATATATTTAGATTTAAAAAATATACATGAAGATTTTATTTAGTAAAAGTAACATTAAGATTTACTTAATAACTAAAATAGTAAAATATTAAAATTTACCCCTTTTCCTTTTCTGATATTTAAAATAATTCATTCCCACCTTCATGGTTTTTATAGTAACTGGAATATTTAAACTTATATTTTAAGAGTAAATAAAAAAGAGCAGTTATATAGAAAATAATTAATGGGTCACTTTTTCAGAATTTAATAAAAAAAAAACATTTTAAAAGATTTCAAAGTGTTAATTAGCTTAAGTTCTGGATTTACCCTGGGTAGAAAATCCAGAGTTAAACAAATCAATTTTTATATTAAAGATGAACCTAAAATGTTGATTCGTAGAATGTATTAATTTATAATGCATTATATATACACATATTTTAAGGGGGTGTTAATAACCTTTTCATGAAGGTTTAATTTTAAAAAATGACAGAAAAGATTTTTAAAAATTAAACTTGCCAGGTTGTGAGATTGGCTTATGAATAATAAGCAAGCAGATATAGAAATCAAATAATAAATACATGTAAATAAATGACCGCACAAAAGTTAAGGAAAGTTAAGAGCATATAAGAGAGAATTACATTTATAGGAATTACTTAAGAGCAAATTACATATTAAAACAAAAAAAAGTTAAATAATTCATTAGAAGAAATCTTGATAAATTATTTAGGCTAGATTTAGTTTGAGGTGACGACTTGAAAGTTACCTTGCAGTTTTAAGAGTTCAATTTAAAATATTGCACGTGCACAGCAATTGAAATGAAAGTTCTTCAGTGGCAACAAGCTTCTATTAGCATTCTAAAATTCTTAGGTCAGACTTTTACTTCACTTTTGGGCAGCAGGATGGTATGGCTGTGGGAGATGATGACCCCACAGTGCTGAGAAGGGTGGTGGATTTTCTACTACATCATTTTTAGTTTCACAGCAATGTTAACAATCAGTTCTCACTATAGTAGCTAATCTAATCTGTGACTCAAAATTCAACCATTTTATACTTTTTCTTTATCGATTGTTTTTGAAGTTGCAACAGTAAGATAATGTCCAAAAATAAATTCAAATCTATTTCCAGATTAGAAATAGATTTGACAACATGTTTATAACAAAAGTGTCTTTAATCTTAATCCCATTTTATTTTAAATAAAACTTTAATTAAAATACCTATTCCAGATTAAAACAATAGTGCTTCCAATCCTTTAATTATTTTTAGACAATTAACTGTAGCATCTTCCATATTGGATTTTACAAAATATACAGTTTAAAAGAAAAAAATACTTTAAAAAGAAAAAATTGTACAAATGACATATAATAAATTATTTACAAAAAAATCAATATTTTGTTAGTATTTTGCTCCTATATATATATATATATATTTGAGCCACACCTATGTATTTTAATAAAAATAATTAATAATCATAAAATTAATAATAATAAAATGTTAATTTAAAAGTTAAAATTTTATAACCTAGGCGCGCATCTCAAATATATACATAATATATATACATGACAAAAGGAGCAGGATGGGATATAGGGTTTAAACACAGGTTAGTAGATGGAACTATGAAGCTCAATCTTAAGCTAAGATTGACTGCTTCAGTATTACATATTCTCACTTAGTTTTTAAAAACAATCTTAATTCTTTATTGTTCATTCTATTCTACATTTGCGATAACCATTACTTTTAGTAGTTGTGTATAATATTTTGAATATTATTTTTATACTTTCAGTAAATGGAAATAAATAAAAAAACATATTTAGTGATTTAAAAAGCATAAAAAATAATAGTGATATAATAAAAATTTGTGTAAAGTAAAATAATTTTACTATATGATAGTTATGATTCAGCAACCAAAATTATTAGTGATACTTTGATAACATCAATAAGTGATAATTAAGTTAATAGTAAATTCAAGCATTACCATCACATCTTTTATTGATTGTTGGAAAGATAGTTTAATATCTGCTTTGTACTGGCTACTTTAAGTGTTTATTTAATTAAGATATATATGTAATGTGTGCATGTGCAAAGCTGGTTAGTACAGGCAGTGTTGTGATATTCTAGAAATAATGATATGCAGAAAAGTAGAATTAAGTAAACTGCAAGCAATGTACATATTCTAATTTGCATAACAATAATTATAGATCAATATGCAAATTAGCTGAATTGTTAAAATTTTTTGTAGAACTTTTACTGGAGAAGAAAAAGGTATACTAATGATAAAGTGGAACAGAGTAAAAACATTTTAATGTGTGCAGTGCAGAAAGTGCAGTTGAGATCAGATAGTGATGCAGTCAAATTCAATTAGACTGACTCAAGATTCAATTAAATATTTAAGATGCTTATTAAAACCCTAGTGACATTAATATAGAAAGTTATGGAAGCAAATGATAAATTCTGAATAAGAAGAATAGATATTAAAAGAAGGACCTTAAATAAAGTACAAAAATAGTTTAAATACATATTAAATGTTTAGTGATTAATAATATTTGTTGTAAAGTTCAACCACTCAATTGCCAGTTGAACCTATTAATCATTATTACTAACTTACATATTATTCTGAGAAAATAAATCCATTGTTAAGTTATTAAAGCTTTTGGTGTTTTTCATTTCAAGTGTAATTATTGAGTGTAGAGTTCTTTAGATTGTAGTCTTGCTCCATATATAATAGGTAATGCATCTGTGTAAATATTTTGGGAATACATATAGAAATGCAGATGAGTGTTAAAACAGCTTTCTATGTGAATAACCTGAGGCAGTGGCTGATATATTTTAATCATGTGGAAAAATATATGATAATAAATAGTATTACTGAATACAAGCTGAAGATTGCCACTCTATTATCGATCTCAGGATATCCTGTCCAGCAATTGGCAAACCGTTTATCTGATCCAAAGCCACTGAAGGAAATCTCATACAAAGAATTGTTGAGAAAATTGAATGCCTATTTTAAGCCAATAACATTGAAATATACAGTTCATTTTCATTTTTGTAGCAAAATACAATCACAAGATGAAAGCATACATAGGTATGATTTAGCATGTAATCTTAAGTGAAGGTATGCAAGTTTAGAGACTATATAGAAGAGATTATATTGGATGAGTTATTATGGGGCATAAAAGTTGTAAAATTAGACAGATGCTTTTAGAAGGATCTACCCTGACACATAATGTTGCCATTAAATATGGGATAATATACAAAACACTCCTAGAACATACTTAATCATTTTAAAATGCAACAGAGATAACCACCTCAAGTATGTCAGTAAATGTGACAAATGTGCACAAGTGTCACAAGAAAATTTGGTGCAGAGTCCTAGTATCAATTATTGCTGTGAAAAGAATGGCCATGTAAAAAAGTGTGCAGTTTCAAAACATATATGTTTTAACTGTGGGTTTTCAGGCCATTTGTCAAATCTGTGTAAAAATAAGTGACAAAGGTCATAAGGAGTTTTACCATCAAATAGTAATTTGAAAGGGAAAATGATAAAAAAGATCACAAATATGAGGCTAATAAAGGAAAGTGACAATATACCAAAATATTAGAAGTAAAGGTTTTGTGGTCAAAATATAAAAATATCTAAAAAATCAGGTTCAATGAGTGACAAAGACCAAATCCAAAATTTGGCTTTACAACATGAAAGGAATCAATGCTGTAGAAACACCAAATGGGTATAAGGAGAGACCCAGAAAAATACTTGTTTCAATACACATGATAAAATAAAACAAGCATCAATAAAGAAAAAAACTCCACAGTGATTCAAAGCATGGCTGATGAAATATACAAAATCCAAAAGAAATCGTATCAAGAACCACAGAGATCATGCAAATAAGAGCCACTGAAGTGCATTTTGGTATTACTCAATTTTTAAAGGTACAATTTTTTTTAGAAGACATGCAGATAAAATTTCTAAGGAGTGTAGAAAAATTACTTCCAGATGAAACAACTAAGAAAAAAATAGCAATTAGCAATTACGGATAAACACGTCCATGTTTCATATAAGAAATAATTTGATTCTTCAATCATGAAGTCAATATTTTATGAAGAATATAGAATGTCGATTTTGTGTAATTTTGGATAGAAAAACTATGCTAAATAATTATTGATTTTTATATATTCTAAACTAATATTTGTTTAAAATTGCAAGTGGTTAAAAATGAAAAATGTTTTCTATTCTGTGATATATGAACTAATTTTATACAATCTGTTGTCAATTGAAATATCAAGCACACAATAGAATCAAGCCTGAATTAAGCATAGTAAGTAAGAGTTGGCTTATGTATAAATAGGTTCTAAGTGAGTAATTCACTTGTACTTTTAAAATTCTTACTGATGAATAGGAGCACAGAAATTTATATATTAAACACAAACATCACATGTATGAAGGCTAATTTTTTTCTGAATAATTAGAAATAGATACTGTGCTAAATAATTATTGATTTATATATAAAACAAAATCTTAGATCAAATTACTAAGAAAAAATTCCAGATGGCAAATAATTAAATTCACATAATTTTTTTAGTTATCAAGATTACTAAGTTGATGTTATTAATATCATATATTTTATCTGAAGGTCAAAATAATCAGATAATTCATCCCAATCTACTATCCAAAATCTATCAAATGATCTTGTTTATGATCATGAAGACCAGTAAGCAGGTAACTCCATTTTTTTAACATCACTGACATGAACTTGAAAATCAATAAAGTTATGGGGATTCAGAGAAGCAAATATTAATTGATTGATGTAAATGGTGCAAACAGATTTAGTCTTTATCAAAAAAGGGAAAAAATGATGCAAGGAAAATTGAAAGTTACAGATAATCACACAGCAACTTCAAGTGCTAAACAATCAAATACCTCTGATAGCACACTCTCTGGCTTACCATATTCAAGTACAAGTGCTGGAATATTTGTAATAAGAATAAATGAGATGAAGAAAGTCCAGGCTGGTTTACCCTGAGAATGATAGATTTTCCATACCTTTACAAAGAAGGATGTGATTAGAATCTAAAGAAGACCTACACTTTTGATAACTGGAATCGTATGAAGATATTTAATTTCAAAAATCAGTTTTAAAGTAAATATATATTATTCAGATATTCAGAAAATGAATTGAAATAATATATAAAGAAAGTAACAATGCAGTATTTAAATAAAATCAATAGAAACTGAGGTAATATCAGCTGATCATAGGATAGAAATATGATCAAAATCACAAACGTTTTTACTTAAGTCAGATAACTGAGTTAAATAAATAAAAAGTATTTTAAGCATCTATAAATATTCAGGAAAGATTCTGATGCATTGTTAAGAGTTGAATAAAAGAAATACAGAAGTTGTATAAGTTTTTGAGAGGATTGGGGTGGGTGTGTGACTATGTTTGGAGATATTAGAGAGTCTTAAGTGATGTGTTCCCAGGAATTTCTCAAATGTTTAATCATTATATAGTATAAAATTAAATGTCCAAAATTTACAGGACTTCTGAAAAGGGATAAATTTTTGGACCACATCAGATGGTATTATACTGAATTTATATTTAGATTTTACTATTGGTAGATAGCTATAGTTTGTTTCCATATGTCACCATATGTTTAACATGACTTTTTTATCCTAACCAAATCATAATATAGAAATGGTAACATATTACTGGGTAGATATAAATCAGCATAGTTTAGTCAGAGTTTTGGTAGTAAATTTATAAATCAATTGATTTCTTTTATCTTTCAATAAGTCAGGGTGAAACAGGTATTTTCCCCTCTTATTCAGGAAATGTATATCTCTAATTTACAAAAATAAAAATTTGTTCTTAGAAGTATTAAATTCTCAACAAAACCAATTAAGAAAATTATTCTAAAACCAGAAATTGATTAAAAAAGGACCTATAATATGGAAATGGATACATTTTAACCAAAAGACATAAAGTTCAGTATATAATTAGCAGGAAATGTACCAAAGTAAAGTAGGTCATAGAAGATAAAATTAGGCTCTAATTAGACTCTATGATTATTCTTTTTGGAGATGTTATGTGAGGGAATGGATAGTGCCATAACCCATATATAATTTAAATATAATAAAATTCAAAAGTTTTTTTTAATAAAAATAAGCATTTCTATAAAATAAGTTTATAAAATATAAAATAAAGATTATTTAATAATGTATAATGTTGAAAATAATGATAGCTTATATTATTTAATTTGCCTTTGAGTAAAAATAAAACTCAATCATTTATCAAAAAAATTTAGAAAATGAGAGAACATGAAAACTAGAATATAATGAGCCATGCTATCTTTATATTTTGTTATATGATTACCTCAATTACATTATATATTGCAGCTAATAACTCATAGTTTGTTGATAAACTTTGATTTTGATGCAGTATGTATTGTATCTGTACTGAAAATGTACACTACTTTTTAACACACATAAATTATATGTATATATTATCACTGATAAGCTTTGATTTTGAAGTAATATGTATTGTTTTTGAACTAAAATGTATACTATTTTTTAATATATACACACATATGAAACTCTTTACATGTGAAATATGCATATTCACATTTACTCAAAAAATAAAAATAAAAATTTACTATATATATATATATTAAAACCAAATGAAGGACAAAATGTCAGACATTGATCCTTTTAAGCCATGAATCTATTTGAAGAAAGCAATTATATTGTACTTAATGGACATTATCTTTCTTATATATTTTTTCATGCCTCCCCCCTCCAATGTAAATATAATATTGGTCTTATTGTTGGTAGAATGGCCTCTCTGATTGTTTTGATATTTCTAAGTCTATGTAAATTTCAATCCTTTACATGGTGTTATCTATTTCATATTCTTAGATAAACTCTAAATACAAACTTTAATCTCTCTCTGATTAATATAAGATTATTTATTGTTTTTTTCTACCATTTTAAATTGGCAACTTTTATTTTACCATTTGTATATACCTTTTTAAATGAAAAAAAATAAAATGATGTCCTTTTAGCATAACATGAAATGTTATTAATAAATATGATCATATTTGTTCAAGTTGCAGCATTTGAAAATTAAAATTAAATATGAATGCTCCAAAACAACAAAAAAAAGGCTGATGCTGTAGCAATAAATTTATTACAAATTTTGGTAGTTTTCAGTTACATGTACTGTGGCCGCTAGGTGACACTGCAGAACCACCAAGAAGCCTGCATATGATAAATTTATATACAAAAATGGCTGAAATCGATGGAAAATTAAAATGCCTAAGGCAAGATATCAAAAGTATAAATAAAAAAAAGGTTATAATATATAGGAGCCTTAATTAGTGGGGATTTAAACACATACTTTCAAGCTCCTTTCAATCATTCACTCCATCTTATACAACTGATATAAATGACCATATACATGTGAAAAGGATTAATTCTTTCCAATACATGTATTTCATGCTGAACCAGCATGCATCATCATCTCTTTAACACACATATATAATGAGTGCTCAGTTTATATTAAGATAACAAATCTTCAACCTTTAATGGACAGGTTTTAATCTTCTCAACCCTCCAATTCAGCAGCCATTGATATCATTGTAAATCTGATGAAGGCATATTCAAAACCTTTGTACTTAAATATATAGAAGTTTTTAAGATATTGCAGAAACAATATTAGGGAATTTTAATTTTAATTTTATACTAATTATAGTTGTACATTTGATTTAAAAAATGAAAGTTAGCAATAACCCAAATAGTTTTATTAAAACAACATAAGACTTAAATTTCAAATGAAGCTAAATAATTAAAACATTTCAAAATATTCAACCTCAGGCTAAAAGTTCATAGCTAAACCAACATTCACTTCCTGATATACAGGCACAAACATTGCAATATGAAAATGTTAGCATAAAATCACACTGACAGGAATGCGTATCTGCAGCATCATATTATTTGAATGAAATGATCCTTGTCCAGTATAGAAATGCATGTCTTTCTGGCAAAGGAATCAGATAAATAAAATATTTAAAAGAAATGCTACATATGGGGGAGAGTGGTACTTTGCCAATTTACATTCCCTATTCATAGAGAAAAAGGGGTTCAATGTTATAGGAAATATGTCTTCATCTATTGCAATGCAATGACTACATCTTTGGGGCCATGCATTCAGTTAGGAACATTGCCCTGTATGCTAACACACTTCACATTACATTGATATAAACACCTATATATCTCTCTATAAGCATTGACTAAACTACAAGACAAATCGTTTGAAATTAATCCCAATGACCTAATCCCAAACTTAACAAATCTATGCATCCATCTATATCCAACTTTAAATTTGATATATTTTAAAAATTTAGTTAATAAATAAAAATAAAGGAAAATGAAAATGATTATTAAAGAAATTATTAATAATTGATTTAACATTCCATGTTGCTCAGATAAGAGTTCATGATTTAAACTTTGGTTAGGCCTTAATCATTTAAGAAATGATTTAAAGTTTATTTAATAAAGGTTTATAATAATTAGACCTAATAATTTATCATTTATACATTACATTAAAGGAGCTCCATGATTCCTTGTGCCAATGCCATTGTTATCAAACCCAAGGCTGTCTTAGCTGGTTCAATCCTGGAACTATTTTATTGCAGGACCCATATGATTTGGGTCTACAATAGTGCCATTCATATTTCAACAGTCTCTTCCTTTGAAAATAGTAAGAGTGTAAAAAGTGCATCTTCCCCCTCTCTCAAAAACACAAGCTGAAACTGTCCTTAAGTTTGAATTTTTTTCTTTTTATATTAATCCTCCAGATTCACCGACCATGATTTCCTGTTCCACTGGTCTTCATCAGGGTCCAAGCATTGGTTGATCTTCCACAAGTGGGTAACACAATATTTTTAAATTTTTTTTATCTCTTATCTGACCTTTAATTATAAATTTGCCCCAAGGGCTCATTTACTTTAGATTAATTAATAACAACAATCATTTACATTTTGAGTTTTAACATAATTGAAAATAATTTAATTGTTGTACATTCATAAATATATTTTTATCTTTAAGTTTTTGCTTAAAATTTAATTTTAAAATCCTTTTTTTTAAAAAATAAAGTTTTATTTTAATAATTTTCCATCTGTGCGATTTATATATATATGTTTTTGCAAACTTTTAGATTTCAATTTTTAATTGTAACTTTTATTTAATAACTTTTATTTGTGAACATTTATATATATATTTTTTTATATTTTAAAATAATGTAACGACATGTGTGCCCATTACAATATATTAAGAGCAATAGATTTTAAACATATTTACAAATGATCTTTATGACAGTTTATATTTAATATACACTGATGAAATAATATTTTATGCATTTAGATTAATATGCTTTTATTTATTATTATAAAAAAATAGTCAACAAATTAAACATATTTAGTCAATTTTTTTAAACATATATATTTAGGTATTCATTTGGCAATATTTATGCAAATATTATATTTTTCTTTCTGGTTTTCATTAGTGTATTGTCAATTAAATAAATTTTAAAATTATATAACAGATGCAATAGATAAAAGAATAACTAATTCCTGATCAAATAGCCTAACAAGGAATATCTCATTGCTCATTAACTATATAATTTTATTTATTATGTTTATTATATTAATACATTTTATTTATTTAGATTAAAATTGAATTTCATAATAATTCATAGTCAATTGATTACACTATACTTTAATGTAAACTTCAAGAATCTCTGCATATTTTATTTTATATATTAAAATATTAGCTAGCCAAAGTATTGAATAAAACATTTCCATATTTGAATAATCTATTACATTATTTTAATCTATTTTTATTTACGATTACATTATTTTAACATTTCATCAATTACACTTTCTTATTACAATGAATAAATAATGAGTCAAGGTTAAGTTAATCTTTTATTAATTACTATTTGGTTTAAACTAATATTTTAGTTCAAATCTGTACAAGTTGGCACTCAACATTATTGGTACTTTAATAATCTTAGTTTGATTCTTCATTTGTAGATACTTTATATTAGTACAAGCGAATGTCTTAACACATGACCCAGTAATATTCTAGGATATCATTATATAATAATATAATATTCATTTTTGAATATCAAAAATATTTATTTTTGAATATTTCATACCATTATAAATTTTGAAGCTCTAAGGCGTGTCATAAATAGAAAACCAGTTGCATTATAGTACTGTTATATATCTTTATATTTGATTATTTCATACTAGTAATTATTCAGATTAAAACATTTTCTTAGTATTTATTTAGGTAATTATAATTTTTGTTTAATCATAGTTTTATATTACATAAATAAATATATGCAATTTTATTAATGTTTATAAATATATAAATAATGCACACACACATATATATCTGTTTTAGCAAGCACCATCTACTGCCAATCATCTGATGATTGTTATATAAATTATGATAAATGCCTTAATAAAAAGATAACCTCTCCTTTTCCATATCATTTACTAGAAGATAAAGATGAGGTCTGTCGGTAATAAATTTTAATATATATATTTTTAAAAAAATGTTGTTATATTAGAAATAATAGATATTTTTTTTAAAATTAAATGCTTTTATTGATCATGCACTAAAAAGAAAAAAAAATTTCTTCAAAGACAATTGAGGTTTTTAGATTTAACTTGAAATAAAAGTGTATGTTGGGGTATCCAGAAATTGATTAAAGCAATCTGTTGTTATAAGAAATAGGAAATGATTTAATTAATTTCTGGACACCCCCCCCCATGCATTTATTTTAGATTAAATCTAAAAACCTAACTGTTATTGAAGAAGCAATTATTTTTTTTAATGCACAATCAATAAAAGCATTTAATATAAAAAAATTCTCTCTATTATTTTTAAGTTTTTAGTATTGGCAAAGAAAATGAAAATGTAAAACTATATTGTACTTTATATTGACTTGTCACTTGTAGTTGATTTATATACATATATCAGTGATATTTTTGCTATAAATTAAAATGTATACCACTTATATATATATATATATTCTATTTAGAATGCATATATAAATGATTAAAAATATGAAATATTTTTTTTAATGAAAATTGTTTACTATGGAAATTTTTTATTTTTGTTTTTTAAAAAAAGTTTAGCAAAACCATATTATTTAAACAGCATTAAGCTGTTGCACATACGCTTTGCAGATTTTAACTATAAATGAATGAATACTCCCACTTCAAACACATGATAAAGTCTTTGGAAAAGATAGAGTGGCCATCTATCTTTTTGAACCCAAACGCATTTATATGGGCAAATCTTAAGTGTTTGAAAGTGGGGTATTTATTCATTTATAGTTAAAATATGCAAAGCGCATGTGCACCAGCTTAATGCTGTTTAAATATTAGTTTATAAACATTGTGCTATATAAAATAAATGATTTATTTACATACATTTAAATTAAAATAAGAATGACGTATCGTAAATTTTTGTAAATTTCACCAGCGTCTTTCATTCAAGCATGTAAAAGTAATTTAAAGTGATTATTTAATATCTTCATGCTCTCACTTTCAAACACTTAAGATTTGCCCATACAAAAGCATTTGGGTTCAAAAAGATAGATGGCCATTCTATCTTTTCCAAAGACTTTATCATGTGTTTGAAGTGTTAGTATTCATTCATTTATAGTTAAAGTCTGCAAAGCGCATGTGCAACAGCTTAATGCTGTTTAAATATTACAGTTTATAAACATCGCGCTATATAA
This sequence comes from Epiperipatus broadwayi, assembly GCA_028023455.1. Taxonomy (NCBI): domain Eukaryota; kingdom Metazoa; phylum Onychophora; class Udeonychophora; order Euonychophora; family Peripatidae; genus Epiperipatus; species Epiperipatus broadwayi. The sequence continues at coordinate 167,136 of JAQFVV010000748.1, read as the reverse complement.
AATAAATGATTTATTTACAAAACTATATTGTAAATAAACTTCATTTACTTCATATAATTTTGCTTTAAATAAATTTTCCATCTATAGTGTGTGTTGTATATATATATAATATTATATTTAATGTTTTCACGGTTGTATGATGTAGATAAATAATTTTTTGGGTAAAACCATGTGTTATTTTCTATTATATACCGATATTTTGATGAACTATTTCAATCTGATTCTCATGCTTCATCTTGCACTCAGTCACATTACAGTTTGAGATTGAAGAAATTTTCTTTCAAGTGTTTACCTTGACAATGGCAGATGCTAGTTCATTGAAATATCGGTACATAATAGAAAATAACACATGGTTTTACCCAAAAAAATCACACACCCATATATATATCATTAAATATTTTTTGTTTCATTTTTTCTCCAATTAATATTCTCATGCTTTCTTTTGAAACATGTTTTCATTTATACATAGTTTCATATTCACATGAAATTTTATATTATACATGCAGTTTTCATTTTATTGTGGTATGCTATGGCTTTGAAAAGTAGATCATCTCCCATCTTTGGTATACATGAATGCACTAATAATTATTATTTATTCATTTTTGTTGCCTATTATTTTCTTGATGTTAACTCATGAATAAATATTCTATATTAGACTTTTTCTTTTCCACATCACTGGCTTTTAAAACTTTTTATCTCTGTTTAATAGCAATAATATAATTCTATTTTCTGTATTTCTGTCATAATTAAATGTACATGCTATATATTTTATAATAAGTATGATTTTTTTATAAAAAGCAGTTTTGATTTAGCTATGAGTTAATTATACCACAAAAACATGTAAGAGATCTTCTTGTTTTTACTTTTATTAGGAATATAATTATGATATATTCCCAGAATGTTTGTAATAGTGCTTTATATCTAAGTCATATAGTAAATGTGCCAATGCCATAGTAAAGCTAGACCTTTGCTGCTGATGGAGTAATATTTATAGCTGTGGTTTTATAATTTTTAATTATGCATATTGTTGACCAGACCAGATAAGTGATGGCCCATGTCCATATGTTGATTTATTGAATAAATTTAATGTTGCATTAAAAATTGTCATACAGAATCTTAAAGAATTGTTCTGGGTTTAAGATATCTTCATTTCATCTTTTCTTTACTTCTGAACACATTTGTAAATAAACTTTCTATATATAAGCTTATTAAGATGAACGTTTTTTATACATTTATATCTTAATTAACTTCATAAAATATTTGTGATTACACTATTATTAGCTATAATGACCGATATTGAGGAAGTATCTTAGAATTGTCTCAAGAAGAAGCAGCAGAGTTATTTTTGAGAATAAAAAGAATATTAAAAATCTAAATTCAAAAGAAATATATTAAATCTTTTATAATAGATAAATCTATTATAATTCTTCCTACTGACAAAAGCAATGCTGTAGTTATAATAGATATTACCATATAATACTCAATTGTCCGAGCACTTGACTACTTTTACAATGCTTTATTTTCCACCCTTTCTACAGTTTAAAGTTTCAATTGCTCCAGAAATCTTCTTCAGAACATTATATCTCCTAGATATAATGTTCTGAAGAAGATTGCTGGGGCAATCGAAACTGTAAACTGTAGAAAGGGTGAAAAATAAAGAATTGTAATGTAGTAAAGTGCTCGGACAATTGAGTATTATATGGTATACATTCGGCAATGCATTAGGAAAGAGAAGTTATTATAATAGATATTATTGATTGTCACAGAACAATACAAGACATACTATATAAGTTAGAAAATTTAAGCATTACTCATGAATTATCATATGCAGACTAACACAATCTATTTAAAATTCATACTAACCATGCCCCATAAAGATCTATGAGTTAACAGTTCTACAATTTATTATATCATAAAAGTGCCAAAAATTATTTTCAAGATTCTTAGACAAAGCCTTTGTCCAGATTGTGAAGTTAATCAAAAACAGAGAAACAAAAACACTTAATATTTTAATAAGCTTAGATGCTGAAAGGCTATTCACAAATACTTGCAGTGATAAATCATTGTTTACTGTAAGAAAAGAGTTAAATAAATATGACAGACTGCAGACCAGAATAATTCTTCTATTACTCACATAATAGATCTATTATCATTGTGAACAATTGCAATATATTTTCAATGCAACACAATTCTTCAAACAAAACTAAAATAGATGCATGACTTCAGTATTGTCACTGCCGAAGAATTTGAAGCCTCAGTTGTAAATATGTGTGTGTTCATCAAAAGTCTGGCCTTACTATGTCAATGATGATCACAAGGCGAAGTATTATTACAAACATTCTGGAAACACCACAGCAATATATTTTCTTTAATTTATTCACAGCTGAAGTTCACTCTTAAATGTTCTAGTGACAAGATTACCTCATGGCAAAACTAAAAACACTATTTATAGAAAACATAAATACAGGAAAATACTTAACATGCACATCCAAACATGATATAAGTAGAGAAAGTGAAATTATAGTACCATTTTATAACAAAGCAAAAAAATATTATGTAGAAAACAAAAAGAAACATAAACTAATAGGTTCAATATATCAGACAAAGTAAGAAAAGTATGACATCATTAAAATATCAAAACTATTTTCCAAAGCCATAGCACTTTGCAAAAAAATAATCCTTTGTGAACCTAAACTTGAAATGCTGAAAAACGAAAGTTGCCTATGAAAAATACCACTGCTTGTTAAAGGATATACAATGATGAAAAGAACCAATTCATTGAAAAATAATTAAAAACATATAAAACAAATAGAAGTTTGTAAAGTTTCACACTATGCATATACTGATGAAAAACATTTAGTCATTAAAACACATGAACATTATGCAATAAAGAAAAAGAAATATTTAAAGAAACTGTTCACATGGCATTAAAAAATAACTTCATAAGACAATATATAGGTTATATTCCATAATGTTTGAAAACCACTGATTAATAAAATTTCTCTTAAAATATATAGTTATCAGAAGGATTCTCATACTTAAATATACAAAATATATATTGACTGTTGTTTTTGGCAGAGTAACATACTTTATTAGAGTCACTACCTTAAATTCAAATATTCATTAATGTAAATGTTACTCATATAATTTTCATAGTTTCTTTTACTTAACAGGTAAGCAAACATCTGAAGAAGAGAAAAAAATAATATTGCTGGAATTGTTTCCATACTAAACCTAAACTGTCTGAAATTATTAGTAGTTAAATAGATTTGTAAAAATATAATGAACTTTTCTAAAAACAATTAAAAATCTTATTAAATGATGGAAATAGTTTAATATATATCTACAAAAGCAATGTCATTTTCCTGTAGATAGCTATTTATTTATCAACATGACAAGTCAAATGATATTGGGAAAGCTGAAAATACTATTCAGCATAGCTGATTTGCATGACATCAGTAGATTACAATTTCTTAGAAATCTATTTACTAATGCCATAGTGTGAAAAAAATTCAAAATTGGAAGGAATTTAGTAGTGAATTATGTATTGCATTAAGTGTAAATAAAAAAAAATTGACTTATTAGAAATTACTAAAGTGTGCTAGAATACATTACGATATTTTATTTCAGAAGAACATCCTGTTATATGCTAAGATCAAAAAACAACAACAACAAACAATATCAAGTTTTATATGAGAAAGAATAGGATCTATATGAAAGATTAATTGATATTAATTTGCTTTTTGAAATCAATCATTTACTATTATAGTAATACAAATCTACATTCCAGTAATTTTTAAAAAAAAACAACTAAATAAAGTTGTTACATTTTCATTTACCATTGTCAAACTTCCTCCACTCACAAATTTGACGCCATCCATTTCAGATAAATACACTAATGATTATAATTAATCAGTTTCGAAACTAGAGATTATCTCTAGCACAGATATAAACTTTAAACCTCAGTTAAAGTAACAATTTACTCTAGATAAATACTTTCCATATAATAAAAATATATATGAGAAATAGTGACCTGGGCCAAATGATGATTGCTGGTTCAGCACGAAATGCATCTTGGGGGTCATTTGTCTTTTATTATGTCTTTATTTAAATGAATTTAAAAAGAATGGGAAAATATGGAAGTGTTTATTATATCTATAAAATAGGTTTATGGGCAAATGCATGCAAAACTTTTAGATAAATATACTTCTAGAAGTTAATGACTGAAAATAAAATGAAAGTACTCGCTGCTAATATACGGTTATTATTATTTTTTGTGAATTTAATTATCTTTTACTTGAGAATATATCTTTTTTCGTTCAATGCAATGACTTTAAGAATAAAGCTTACAATATAGAATTTATAGCAATCAAATAGTTTATGTTCTTGTCACATGATTAAAAAAAAACTTCAGTTTTAATTGTGGTAATGTGTTTAGAAAAGGATTGTGAAACAAATCATAATTTAGTTCTATTTAAAGATGAATAATAATAAAAAAGAAAAACTTTTATTAAATGTTATTGATGTAACTTAAGAACATATTTATAGAAATAATTTTAAAAATCAATTTGAGATTTTAAATATAACTAATGGTGACTTATATGAACTGTAAATAGAACTATAGAAACAATCAAAATAAGTATGAGAATACTTATACTAAAATAATACAAATATGAAGATAAAGACGGAAGTTAGAGGGTGCAGTGTTAATTGGGGGAGGGGGAATTAGTTATAAAAAATTTTAAACGTACCTAGGAGAAATGTAATTATTATACGACAAAATTTGCATAAACATTAAAAATAAAAATAATTTTTTGAAAGAAGAACAGTTTTTGAGAATGTTTATAAGTTCAAGAAATATTTTATTTTTCGATGAGTTTTGGGAAAAAATTCAATAGACGGATTATAATTGAAATAGCGAAGATTTCTCGAAATGAAAGAACTACATAGAAATGCAAATTTTATAAATACGTTCACTAAAAACTTCTGATGAATTCATATACATAAATGAATCCTCAATAATAGAAGCAAGAGTATTTATAAAAAAACGACACAAGTTGATATTATTGCATTAGACATTTTGCAAAATATTTAAGAAAATTAATAAAGCATCTGCCTAATTATATAATATGATCTGGAAACGTATTGAATAGCTTACATGCAAATATTAAAAAAAACAATTTAACTCTTTTATTATTAGTAAAAAAATCTAATCTACAAACTATTGCGCAATATTTCATTATTATACATGTAAGATTATGTGAAAACCATTTCATTTCGATAAAACTTTATATGACAACAGAGTGGCTTGTTTTACAATCTGATTTCAGAAAAAATTGAAAAACAAAACATATTATTATTTTATAGATGAAAGTTAGGTAAGTAGGCCAAAGAATTCCAGAAAAAAAATTATGCTTTTTATTGTTATTAAGATGTTTTTTTTGTTTTAAATAAAAGACATGTGATCATTATCCTTATAATTAATGAACCAATGACAGAATAGCTTAGTTGGTTAGGGAATTACCTTAAATTTCAATATCCAAAAATCTAAAGTTCCATATTCTATTTCCATGCTAATACTGCCCTGGTCAGGCTAGCAACATCTGAAAAGAGAACTTGAATAATACTACTCAAAACTTTGTGTTAAATACTAACCTATGTGCTATTAACAGTTTAATGTATTTAGAAAGTTTAAATAAAATTTAAGTTATTTTTCTGTTAATATTAGATGATAAAAAGTCCAATAAATAATTAATATTAAAATACCATTGTCACAAACCTTCACACAAACACAAACCTAAAGTTGTTTACTATATTATTTAAATATAATTAATGAATATCTTTATTAACTGGGTTAATACTTTTGCAATTTTATTTTGAATTATAGATATTTTAAAATGATAAACTATCGAGAAACTTATAGAAAGACTAAAATGATAGTCTTTTATAAGCACAGAATAAATTTTATCTTTATAGAACATTTTCCTTTTACTTTTCCCCTCACTTCATAAATGAGAACTAATTTAACTATATGCCCTATTATTTTCATGAAGATAGAAAAAATGTTTTTTTTTTTTCAACTTCCAATATATTTAATATATGCTCACTCATTTAAATGAGCAATATATACATTGTTTTAATTCTTCATTGTCATAGTATCAATTTGCAATATTGTAATAGATGCTATTTTTCAAATGCTTAAATTTAATTAAGAAAAAAAAAACAGCTATGTGATCAATATATTTTTATATATATTTTAAAATAATACTTTATCTTCTATTTCTTTCAAAATTGCTGCAAACTGTCAATTTGCTTCTCTTTCAATTATATTTTTAATATACTATTACTTTTATTTTTCTATTTCTTTTTTGTTTTACATAGTTTTCATTTTTTATCTACATTTCAAGTTCTTTATGTACAGATCTCTTCAGGGTTTTAATTAAATAGTCCTATAATTAAATAAACAAATCAAAACAGTGACAACATCAAAATAAAGTTTGTCTAAAGAAAAAAATGTGAAAACATATACACTGGATTTGTCTAAGTTATTTGTTATTAATATCAACACTGTATCAATGTTTTTAATTGAATCATAATTGCCATTATCCAAGTAGCAGAAATCATTAAGAGGATATTATAAAGATGCCAATTAAAGTGAAAAGCAGAAACCTCACACATGCACTTTTTCAATGCTTATATGACAGCAATCAGATGTAATGGTGACTGTGTAGGTAGTTCTCAAGTCACAACACGACAGATTTTACTAAAAAAAGATGATTCCACCTTTCTCTTTTCTTTTATATATATATATATATATATATATATATATATTATATATATATATATATATATATATATAAGCCAGTCCAAAGTATTTTGACTGTGAGAGATTTCTGCCTTTCACTTTAATTACTAACTGCTTGCACTTTATAAAAAACAATATTTACATACATTACTGTTCAATTCATAACATCTGAAAAATTACTTCGTAGTAAATCGTAAGATTTCACATTGTTTACTTATAAATAATAAGCAGAGGGTTAAATGTGAAGATGTTTAAAGTTTCATGCTCTCAAGTCAAAATATTTTAGACTGTCTTATATATATAAATTTAAGTAAAGAGAAAGGTAGAACCATCTTTTTCTTGTAAAATCTCTGTCTTGTGTTGCAAGTTGAGAGCTCCTTACACAGTCATCATTACATCTGATAAGTATTGTAAAAACGCATGTGAAAGGTTTCTGCCTTTCATTTTAATTACTAACTGTTTGCACTTAATAAAAACACTAAACATTTTAAATAGTTTTTTTCCAAATTTTTTTTTTTTTTTTACTGATCCTGTAATCTTCAGTTGCATAATGGCAGATGGGAAACTGGACAAGATAATGGTACATTGTTCATTTTAATAGCAGATATCTATATATATGGATAAATCTGGTATTTACATATACATGCATATACTTTTATATAATAGAAATAATTAATTAAGCACCACATAACTACTTAAAATCCTGAATGACATTATTTTAACTTAAGCCATCTATAAAAATATTACTATCTTTCAAAAAGTAATGTTGGATGAAAAAATCAATCAAACTCAGCTGGACATATGCTTTTTGTTATAATTGATTTAAAGAAGACTTGGGTTAAATTATTTCTGAATTGAATTTCAACTTTAACATCAGGTTAAATATTGCAAAAATGCTTAAATAGATACTGAATTACTGTTTAATGAGTATGAAATGACTTAAGGCTGGTAATAACATCAGTATTAATAGAAATATATATCCAGTAGAGATTAGATGGTGTTTTCATAAAACATTGCTGCTCAAATCATGATAAAATTTCTATAATATGGTATAAATTAAATTACCCTAATTTAGAATATGCTTAGGATTACTTTTGACATGTGGTTTGGAGGATGAAGATTCAGGCCTAGGAGAGATGATGAAAGTAGATCCTAATGTTTTATTTTAATTTTAAAATAGTTGATTTAAATATAAATCTAGTAAAGTTAATCTGTACCAGTTTAGTTATCTTAATATATAATCCCTGTTTTATATTATGTTTAATTTCAATTGTATGTTTTTCTCTTTTATTTAAGAAATTATACCCAGAGTTTTGAATGCATCAATAATTTTTTTAAAAATAATGAATCTGATTGCTATGCCGAATTACATAGATTTGAAATATTAACAGATAATTTGAAAAATATGCAGAAACTATTTTGTGAAAATAATAATTTTATAAAAGGTAAAATAATTTTTTTTAATAATAGTTTAAATTTTTAGTTTAAATATATATCAAATAATAATAATAATATGTAAATAAACATTTGGCATATATATATATTTATGTTAAGATCTTCAATAAAAAGGCAGTTTTGGAGAAAAAAACATTAGGGTACTCCATTAAGTAGCTAGCACATAATCATTGTTGGCCAAGATTTACCATAATTTTTTGTCCTATTAATAGTTTATTCTGAAGTTCCTAATTTTGGTCTATATTATATGAGACTATATTATATTATATTGATCTATATTATATTGATATGCAAATATCAAGCAAAACATCTTTTACATATTTCATGACAGAACAAAGATCCCACCAACAGCAAAAAAAAAAAAAAGAATGATTAAAAAAAGACATTTTTTGTGAGCTTGACAACATCCCAGCTGAAAAGACTTTAGACTTTTTTTACTTTACTTTCTAGCTAAAATATATGACATACTTTTTATAAGCATATAATATGATGACTAGCTATATTAGTTATTGGTTATCTACATGAAAGAAGTAAAATCATACAGCTGAATTAAAACCTGAAAAAAATTCAATATGCCTTGACAACAGTTTGAAATTGTTGAGTGTTAATGATATTGTGATTGTATAAGTTAATTATTGACTGGCTTATATATTGAACCTGATTGAAATCCGGTTCAATGGTGTTGTTATTAAGCAAAAAAAAAAAAAAAGAAATATATTAAGCTTTTAATTTTAATTAAACGTAGAGTTTAAATTGCAATATTATTTAAAAAGAATGCGTGTATCCAAGTATACACGCGTTTATATGTAAAATGGATTTTTTAAAAATATTTATCGATTTATTTTAAAATAGTTTTTATATACTGCCTGTTTTTAAATCCATTTGATTTAAAAACAAGCTGGCTAGCTAATTGCATTCCTGTTGCTTTTATTTTAATTATTGTAAACAATTTTGATAGCGGAGATTTGATTTTTATGTAGTTGTTTTCATTCCAATAATTCCTGGGTAGAATTCCTAGATAGATTGAGCGGGAGATTAATATTTGCCCTGCCTAAGGTGAAGAAATTGAACAACAAGGAAAGGGTTTCACGGGAAAAAGAGCACCGTATAAATAGCCCGAAAATTTGGAGTGTCAGTTAATTCATTATTCGTAAATAGACAAGCTGTTTCTAAAGTAAAAGTTTATATCAGCATGGACATTTAAATTTCTTAGTTAAAGGACATCAGCTGTTATTAAATACTTTCGCTGGCAAAAATGAAAAATTCTATACTTGTTATCACCACTCGAATGGCTTGCTAACTCCACAAAAGACGGATCCCTGACTTCCAAGTTTGCTCCAATAATGCCTTGAACACCTAAAAGAAGCCGGAACCTCTCTACATCTACCTTGCTGCCTAAAGAACCTGAAAATGAACTTAAGTAAAAGTGCGCACTCTACATGAACATTGCTTTTACCGAAAGGTAACTATTTTCGTTTTTATTCTTCCCAGGGTAAATTAATTCTCATTAAATCTCCACTCAATCTAGTCATAAATATGTCTTCTTAAATCCATATAGCCTCATATCTCATATTTGCTGTGTTTTCCAATATTTTATAGTGTGTCTTGGAATTTTAGTTTTAAGCTTCCAGTTTGCTTTCAGTTTTGGTTATTGGAGAGTGACGAATGAGTTTTATAATTTATGCCTCGCTTTCATAAATGCTTTAGCAGGCTTGTATATATATATATTTTTCTTATGCTTACCTGTAATTATTTAGTATTCCATAATTAATTTGTAATTTTATACTCTATGTTTGCCCTCTTGCTAAACCTCCAAAAATCTTTTGGCTGACGACTTTATTGTCTGATTTTCGCAGGTGGAGATTAGAATTGTGTTTTTCTTTGTAATTTTATAAGTCGTCAGCAGTAAGATAAAATTTATCCTTTCTTAAACTACAGGTGAGCAATACTTTCGTTCTGCTAGAGTATTTAAACTTTTGATATTTTCGTACTCAAGTGCACTCTCCGATAGATTTCTTTTTGTATTTATTATGTGTGCTCTAAATTTGTCAGAGCGTGTACTCAGAATTTGTTTGTAAGTTTATTTTCTTTAAATGCAGGGCAGACGTAACTGTTTTTCTAATAATTTACTTGTCCCTTAGTGAGATCTTTAATTATTAATTTTAAAGTAATTTTCGCCAATCGTTTGGCTGGGATTCACCAGTTTTAATTGTTTCTTCATTTCAGTCATGTTTGTCGGTTGTTCTTGAGGTGGATCAATCACTGTTATTTTAAATGTAGTAATAGGTGCAGCTCATACCGATATAAGGACATTCAAGATCTGACCAATTTTTAGATCTCGAACAGCTCATCGGTCCTGGAGTCTTTGATCTATTTCAGGGGCATAGGGTTTAAATAGCTGAAAGTGAAGACCAATGTTTAGGTGAATCCTCTGCTGAATGAAATTTGCTTCCTCCCTTTTAAATTTGTTTATTAGAAGATCAGTCAGTCTGTCATAGCTTTGCCTTTAGTATGTCTGGTACATGCCTGAGTTAACCCCCATCTCTTGTGTCATAAACTTATATTTAATAATTTATTTTCTCATAATAAAATTTATGAAATATGTTTAAACTTAATTTGGCTGACGTTTGTCTTTGTGCTTTTGTCTCAATTGTCTAAACAATTTAAGATCTCTTGTTTCTCCCTGGGTCTAGTCGGCGCAAACCATCATCATCATCTATTCTGATCACAGTAAACAAAACATATATATATATATATATCAAATCAAAAACACTGGCTACTTCTAGCATATGACATGATTGCCATATTCAGTAATATGTATGGATAAATTTATAAATCAAAATCTTAATACAATCCCATAATATTAATGTTAAAACAGTATGAACTTTTTCCACACAATATTGTCAATCACCCATTTTCCATGATTTGCCTATATTTACAAATTATATTACTTTTTAAATAAATTATTCAGCAAATTTATAAAATATGCTCTTTTGATTTTTATTTTTCTTAAATCATTTTCCATATGCAAAAGAAAAATATTATCAAAATAAAAACTTTCTTTGCGAAAAAAACTAAATGTTTTGCAAATACAAATTTACTTAATGTGATATGTTGAACTATTTCTATCATTGGCCATGAAATGTTGAATGTCTAAATAATTTTTAACTTTGTTGAAACTTATCTAAATATAAACAACTGTTACTAATAACACACAAAGATAACACATGTTCAGTAGATTATATGACGTTTCAAGCGGCATTGTTCTCCACTCTTTTTTAGGTGTTGCTGACTTGATCAGTTAACAACGCTAGCATAGGAGTTAAACTTACCTTTTTAGATTCCCAAATATCGAAATTTAAGGCAATACACTAACCAAGTGAGCTATTCTATCAAAGGCAGCAGTCAGTAAAAATTTTATATACTTATCTATGAGAGTTGTTTCAAATTCTCCTGATTTCTATACTTTTATTTTTTTTTTTAAATTCTTTTTCATAAGAGCTGGATTAATTAGAGGCTTTCAGACATTATGTATTGCCACACTGGGTTGTCTTAAAGAATTATTTTCCATTTCTTTGAAATTTTATTCTTTGCATTTTTTTCTCTCTTCCAATATTTTTGTATTTTCCCAATTTAACATATGTTTATTGGTGTGCTGCTGTAGACACATCAGTTTTTTATTTCTAATCATTAGTTTGTGTTCTTTCAATTCTTTTCACCTGACAGATTATCTTATCAATATATCTTCTTTCACATTCACATGGTATTTTATAATAAATGTTTTTTTTTATTTTTTAGAAATTCAAGTTTATGCTTTGTAGATATTAGAATTCCTTAAAGTGCTGTATGATTTTGGAAAGCTCTTCTAGTGTTATATTGATGGCATATTTTTTAAAAAATTTTCTGCTATTCTTATAGTATCAACAATTGTTTTACCATTTGGTGTTTTCTTGGTGACAACTGATGGATAATCATTCTTCATGAGAGTTTGTTCTTTTTCCAAATCACTGGTTTCTGCACAAATTTTCTTTGCTCTGTTCCACAGTGATAGTATAATTCTATGTTTGTTGCTGCTGGTGTGATTGGATGTATATGATAAGTATTTATCACTATGTGGTGATTTTCTATAAACATTTGTTTTGATTTTATGAATTGTGGGTCTAGATAATCTGTAATCATACTTCACGATGTGACCATACAACAAATATATCATAAACATACTGAAGACATTTTTTAGATTATGCAGAATGCTAATAGTTCTATTATATTATAAATAGGGAGGATTTGTACACCATTTATATCATCATATAACCTTTCCCCTACAATTGACAATGCTGTGTCACACAGCACATTTGTGAATAAACTTTCCACATTAAAGCTTATCAATATGTCAATTCTTTCAAATTCTGTATGCTTGATTAATTATACAAAATGGTTAAAATCCCTGATTAAGAACTGTGTCCCATATGCCAAAAATCCTAAGACTTTTGAAAAGAAATATTGACAAGCTATGACATAGCAAATTTTTAGAACTAACAATAAGCATTAATGGAACATTTATAGATTTTAGGTAGTTCATAAAGATGAGAATTTTTTTTGAAATATGATGTTAAATTTCTTTTATCTAAATCACTAATATGCCTGTGATACTGTTGATGTAATTCTTGTAACTTTACTTTTATATTTAGAATTGAATTTTTTTTTGCTATATTTTTGTATTGGCCTGCTGTAAGGAATTCTTGTATTTTATTATCATGTCAGCAGGGAGAATGATTATAGATGTATTTTATTTGAGAGATTTAATAATTTTTCTATTATCATATGAAATGTTTCTTCTTTGACATATCTTAAGTGTTCTTTTAACTTTCAAACATAACTGTACTGCTTCTTCTAAAGGCAATTTTTGGTGACATTCTCAGTGGTCTTTATATTTTAATGGGACAGTAGATGATGCAATGATGAGGTTTAGATTCTTTTCCAAGAAGATAATTCAGTATCTGTAAGATGTTTAGAGTTAGGATTTTTAACTGATGAAGTTGATAGATTGTTTGTTACCATATGGTTTTTGATATGCACATGTGGATTTACAAGCTTTTTCTTTTGATATTTCTTTATTTTTTCATGCAATTTAGAACATAATCTTCTCACTGCTTGACAAAATTTTCTGAAGTCTTTAACAGTAAGTTTATGCCTTAGAAAACATTCCACATTTGTAATAGAACACAAGGTTTTATACTTGTGATTGAGCATTTATTTTTCTTTTAATAGAACTTCACTTGATTTCTGAAGAATCTTCTCTGCTTACTTGGACAGAATAACACAGTTGGTTAAATCACTGCTTTAAAATTCAATATTCAAGAATATAAAAGTGAAAGTTCAACACCTATGATGGCATTGTCAACACCTGAAAAAGAGTGAAAAAATAATACCACTTGAATCTAACCTGTGTTGTCTTTGTGTATTATTACTAATAGTTGTTTGTACTTGGAAAAGTTTAAATAGTTTAAAATGTTCTGGTCTTTTGACATTTAATGATAAATGATGAAAATAGTCCAACATATATCTGAAATACCATCATGAAACCTTCAGGAAAATGCTAAGTACTTGGTATAAATCTGATACTATGTTAAATTTCAAACATTATAAAAAAATTATATCTAAAACTGTTCAAAATAGAAAATCATTTAATTTTCCTATGTAAATGCAAATCAGAAGAGATTGCAATTAAAACAACCAATTCATTTCAAGAAAGCTAAGATTATTCAAAGAGTAAGTGAGGTGCTGTTAAAAGAAACAATCCATGCTCAAAGATTTACCAAGCATTAAATCTTGCATCCTTTTAGAAATGTGGGATGTTTTTTAAGCAATAAACTTATTGATGAAAACTTTATAAGAATAGGTCAAGCAGTGAGAGGATCATATCCTAAATTACATGAAAAAATAAAAGAATGTCAAAAGAAAAGATTTGTAAATTTACATGAGCAAATCAAAAGCCATACTATAACACAATTTATCAACTTCATCAATTAAAAATCTTAGCTCTAAGAAACTTATGGATGCTGAATTATCTGTTCTTGGAATAGGTATAAACCTCACCATTATACTGTCTATTGTCTCATTATTATATATAATGGCAGCCACTGAAGAAGTTATCCAAAAATTGTTCTAGAAAAAGCAGCAGAATTATACTGGAAAGTTAAATGAACTCTTGAGACATCAAAAACAGAAATCAAACATTGCATGTGATGACAAGAAAACTTCTAAGTCTCTCACACAAGATACATCTACAATCATTCTCCATACTGACAAAGATAGCCCTACAGTCATAATGAATACAACTAATTATGCTAATAAAATACAAAAACTATTCACAGTAGGATAATACAAAAACATGACAAAAAATCCAAATACAATAGTAAAGTTACAAGCATTACTCTGGAAGCATACATGATTTTAACACCATATTTCAGAAAAATTTCTCATTGTTGTGGATTTCTTAAAATTCATAAAGATGATGTTCTATTAAAAAATTAACAATGTTATAACTTACCAAGATTTCTTCTCAAAATTCTTAGTCCTTTGGCATATGAAACACACCCCTTTAACAGAGATTCTAAGCACTTTGTAGAATTAACCAAGAACATAGTTAACTTTGATATAAAAACTTTTGTTTATTAATGTAACATATGATGAAACATTGTCTATTGCAAGGAAAAGGTTATATGATCGTAATAGTCTGCAAACCAGAACAACTCTACTTATTGATTGAATAATGGAGCTATAAATATTCTGCATAATAACTTACTTTCAATATAACTCTGAATTTTTTCATCCATATCAAGGAATGACTATAGGCTCACCACTTTCATTCTTGCTTAGCATCATTTATGTGGCACAATTTAAAACCACAGCTATACATATTATTCTATTTTCACTAAAAGTTCAGCATTGTTATGTTGATGATATATTTGTTGTATCACCACACAGTTACAGATGTTTTGGCTGCACATCAGTGGCATATCTGTTTCAATTAAATTCACAATGGAACCAGAATAAAAAAAATTGGCATTTTTAGATGTTTTTGTGCCAAGACTTCTTCATAGAAAAGTCAAAACAACAGTTTATAGAAAACCAACACACACTGCTAAGTACTTAGCATATACATCTAATATACCAGAAGCACAAAAATGGGATTATACTAAAGCTATGGAAACCAGTTTGTTTGGAAACCAGTGACTTGGAAAAAGACAAAGAGTAAATTCTCATGAATAATGGTTATCTGTCAGCTGTCATTAACAAAACTTTTAATAGATAACAAAAGAGACACCAAAAGGAACAACAATTATTGAAACTATAGTGTAGATATCTATACATATCAGAGATAGCAGACAAAGAGAAAATTTCTGCAATCAATATAATTTCAAAACAGCTTTCCAAAGCAATATCACATCTCAAGTAATTCTTTCATCTACAAAGCCTGAACTTGATGCAAATGTGGAAAGATGAAAAGATATTGGTTGGATAGTCATCTTGTTGAAAAGTGATTCTAAAAACACAAATTCATGATTAAAAAAACTGAGATGTATTTACAGTAGCAGACCATGTGTGTACTAATAAAAATATGTTTGATTGGGAAAATACAAAAATATTAGATAGAGTGAAAAAAGTTCAAAGAAGAAAATTAAAAAAAACCTGCTCACATGACAATGGCAAATAATACTATAAGTCAATCCCATGTGGCAATATATAAGTTCTGGAAGCCTCTAAGTTAACCCTGATTTATGAAAAAAAGTATTAAAAAGAGAAGGACACAGAGAAATAAGGAAGATTCAAACTGACCCTCATAGATAAGTATATAACATTTCTACTATTACCATTGCCAGAATATCTCAATTGGTTAGTGCATTACCTTAAAATTCAATATTCAAGAAACTAAAGGTGTACATTTAATTTCTATGTTATCATTGTCACTGGCCAAGCCAGCAACACCTGAAGAAGAGCTGAGAATACTACTACTTGGAATGGTATGTAATATAGTAACATGTATTGTCCCTGTGTTATTACTTACAGTTGTCACAAACCTTCAGGAAATTTACATAATATTTTTTATTCAGTAGCTATGTTGTTGAATTCTCTATATAAATGTACATATAAACTCACCAACAATGATTCTTGTTTTAAATGCACATATAAACACATCAATATAACTTGAAAAAGAGTTGCATACTTCTTTATATATAACATTGCAGTTGTCAATTTTATCAACATATCATTTCCATTAATAATTAATCTACAAGTATTGATACAATACTAAAATAAGAAGAAAAAGGTAATGTAATCATACCATAAATTCTATTGTTAATATACAGTAGTTAAATCTATTTTTCCTTTTCATTCTACATGTAAATTTAGGTAAAAAAATATTTAAAATTTATTTTCTTTTTAAATTCTATTTTCAATAATTTTTTGACATATATTTTAATTTTGGATGAACTAATCAATTTAAAATTTACATATCATTTTTATCTCTTAATAAAAATCATTTAAATTCAGACAATTTGTACATAAGAGAAATTTTTGAAAAGGGGTGTATAAACTCTCTAACTAGTCAAGCGTTGTTAGCCGAGAGATCATCGCAACTGCCTTGCAAGCAAGTAGTTGGTTGCAGACGGTTGTGGGTTCATGTCCTGGCCGATGCTATGACATATGAAAAAAAAAAACCAACTCTCTAACTAATAATAATTTTATAAACATCATACAATTGATTTTTTTGCTATCTATAAATTTAAACCTAGCTATTTTATGCTATATAAATTGCCTTCAAAAGTAGAAATCTTTTTCAAGCCATAAATTTCATTTATTTTTTAAGTACAAGATGTTAACTATAACTAGTGATCAAAATATTTATAATGATATTGTTTTATATTTTGGCATATTTGTTCATGATGTAATACATCAGGTATGCAGTCAAACATCAAGGAAAGGTATTTTGATTCTTTAATTCTATAAATAATTTCAATTTAAACATAATGTCCTGAGCATAAAAGAAATTTGTCTTGAATCTTATTACATAAGTATAAAACAGACCCCTTCTTATGATTTGAAACATTTTCTGGGGTTGACATGTATCATTAATTTAATTAAGTTTAGAAAAATTTCTGTATTCGGATTACCAATAATTTCTTGTGTACCCTCTAAGAGACAAGTTATTTTTTTCACAAAATAAATTTACATCCAAACGCAACACATAAAATATTTTGTCATCTTTCCTTTTCTGCCTGTATTGCTTTTTTTTTTGCAACAAATCATATACCAACAATTTTAAGTTTATTTTCAAAGCATTTCCAATAAAGATATGCCTTATGATGAAATACTGAATTTTCTTGACCAGAAATTTAATTTAGGTTTTTCCAATATTTAGATCCCCAGCTTTGATTGCAGATGGTAGAATTCATTTTACCTACTTTACCAAAAAGGATTCATCAAAAACAAAATACTGACAGATATTTTTGAAAAAATGAGCCAGTTATAACAAACTTGCTCTCCATTGGAACATTTAAAAAAACATTCCTCTAAAAATCTCCTGCTATTATCTGAAGCAGATTCTCTAAAATATACGTTTTCTTCTTGTTCTGGTCCATGTTCCATTATAATGCATCTAATTTTATCCATAATAGGTGACCATGAAGGAGGATCATTGAAATTAATAGAATTAAATGACTATTTTCCTTGTTCTGTAAAATTTTCTCATATTTCAATTTCTTCTTCTTCAACTTCCTTTCCTTTTTTCTTGATCTTCAATGGTAGCGTTCCTCAATTAATATTTTACCAAGTGAGCTGCTTGTATTTGAAATACTGGTATTTCTAGTCAATTTTGCAACTGCATTACACTATATTGATTTGTTTCATTTCTCAATTTTTTTTCTTTTCTTATATATAACATTACTGGATTTTCTTGATGCCATTAGTTTATCTGAAAAAGAAAAATTATATATTTATTTATTTTTTATTTTTGATTACATTATAAATAAAAATGAAAAATAATATTGCAGTTATGATATAATGTAGCATACAATAAAACATTTTTAGAAATTTATATAAGAGAACTTATCTTAAGTTTAATGCATTTAAAATACCTTTTTCTCACTGTCATATTAACACACTACACTAATAATGTACATTAATGTATGATGAACATACATATAATCACATACACACTTGGGTGCTCTTGCTGAATACTATTTATTGATTGAGTACACCCAAGTGAGTACACAAGTTTAGACATATTCATACCATACCACTTATTAGGGTGATACAATGCAAGAAAACAAATATATTGAGGGAGAGCATCCAATGAAAATTGTTAGTTTGCTCTTATTTGATGAACATTGAAAGATACGTTTTTTTTATTTTTATTAATTTTCATTTTTCACCAATTTGGTGCCTTTCCCTATTATTCATCTGAGGCAAGTGCCTCATTTGCCCCATGCTTGACCCCAGTTCTACAGTTATGTAGCATGACTTAATAACCACTTCATTTATTTTACAATTCATGTATGTCAGCACTATGATCATTAGGGAATATACTTACTTGTGCAGTTTACTAGTTTTGTTTTTATAATCGGTAACCATTATTACTAATGTATTTGATAATTCTTCATTAATAAAAATGGCATCATAATATGGATAAGTGACTAATAAGATCATTATGTATTTGTAAGTGATTATGCAGACAAAGATAATGAACACTCAAAGAATCTGAGTCACACATGAAAATGTTTATATCTTGCTAAAATCTGTAGATCTAATCACATTGTTTTTAATACCAAGTGGTAGGCAAAAAATATCATGTAAAAATTATAAATATGATTACTTTTACTTAAAATATGCCTTCATAAAAAGATTCACACAAGCCAATGAGTGTAATCTGCCATAAACAATTGCCAAATGATTATATGAAATCTGGAACACTTAATTGCCATATAAATATCTATGCACAGTGAATTTAAAAATAAGATAATTGAATTTTTTTGAAAGAAAGAGTGAGGTACTAAAATGGTAAACTAAGTTCTTTTCAAAGCATATTAAATTAGATAAAAATTAATAAAAACTTTCAAAATTGATTTATTGAATTGTTAAACAAAAAAAACTTACACACTGAAGATTTCATCTTATCGCCAGCAAAAAAAATTTGTGAAATTATCATGGTTTTGAAATATCAAACCTTTAAAAATTTCTGTGTCCAGTGGTACAATTAAACAAAATAGATATCATTACTAACAATATCATGTTTACATTATTATCATGAATCAAGCAATGTATTATATTTCCATACAGCTTGATTAGGTCAACTGATAATAAGACATGCTAATTTAATTTGCAAATTCATAAAGATCTGCTAATTTAGAGATATCTTTCTGATGCAACTAAAGAAAGAGATGTATTTGAAAAGGTTGGTAACGTTTTTATGGATAATGATCTTGAATGGTAAAAGTGCATTAAGGTTGGCCCGAATGTAGTTGTAACTGACTGGCAGGATTTCAGGATTTATAGAATTGAAAAAGGTTTATCTAAATGGAAATCACATTCACTTTACTATCCCAAAGTGAAATCACAATGCCAGTAATACAAGACTCTTTTGAATTTTATGCCAAGAGATGGATTCCAGTTGTGAATTTCTTTTATATCACACAGAAGTAAGATGGCTATTCCCACTAAAGTTCTATAAAGAAACTTTAATATCAAAAGACGAATTATGCATTTTTTAAAGTAAAATCCCCCTCCCCCCATTAATATTTTATGTTTCTGATTAAAATTGGATATGTTTGCTTTCTTACCTGGTAGATTTTTACCAAATTAATAACAAAGTGCTGAAAAACTTTGAAATTATTCAAACGAAGTCAATCTCAGATAATCTGCTATTTCTTAAATATTATAAATTTCCACTCACTCGTCAGCCGGTAAAAGTTTAAAAAACTTAATTGAAGCATGATCTGTAAGAGTTGGTATATATAGAATGTAGCTTGAAACTTAAATGATTCACTTAAGTTTTTAGACTCTTACTAACAGACGAGTGTGTAAAAAAATTATAATATTTAAAAAATAGGCATTATCGGAAATTGACTACTGTATGGAGAGTTTTGCCTTTGTTTACAACAATTATGTGCTAGTATAGAGATGCTGATCATTTGATGTTTAGTGGTTTAACACCAATCCTGCCTAAGAGCATAGTGGTAGCTATGGTTGTTTAAAAGCCAAAGACACCAAAACATATGGGTGCTGAATTGAGTTCAGACCCAAATGACTATATAAGCTATTGAGCTTAGATTGAAAATATTATTGTGTTTTCAATTTCATTCTCATAGTTTTGTAGTAAAGTAGAGTTGTGGTTGCTGGAGGGTTGCATTAGATCCTAAGATCTAAATGCAGTGCTCTCAGATCCAAGGCTCCTCACTGATGATGGCCACAAGCCAAAAACTAGTCTGGGAATATTGGATGAGTAGGCACTAGATAGGGATTTTATGCACAAGCCTCCTGGCATCCATTGATTACTCTGTTTGACACAGGGTGGCACTGCTGTATGGAGAGTTTTGCCTTTGTTTACAACAATTATGTGCTATTATTGCACATTATATAGCTTTTCTGTCTGTCTGTCTGTCTGTCTATCTATCTATCTGTCTTTTTGTCTGCTAGTCCATTCATCCACCCATCTGCCTGACTGCCCACATGACTACCTACCTACCTACCTAAATACCTACTTGCCTGCCTATCTACCTATGTATTAACCTATCTACCTACCTAGTACCTACCTATCTACCTACCTATGTACCTACTTAGTTAAATACCTACCCAACCACCTACCTACCTACCTCCTTCCCTCCCTCCCTACCTACCTATCTACCTATGTAAATTGTCATGGTCAGTCACCCAATTCATCTATTTAAAACCACTTTTAAAAAGAATAAAAGTATAATGTTGCAAATGGCTAGAAATTAACATAATTTAAAGCTTTGCAATATATAAGATTTGAATAATTTTCACTTTCAGTTTGGTCAATTTATCTTATCATTGTCATCCAGTTGCATGCTACTAGGTTTGGAGAAGAAATTGGAATTTAAGGAATAGAGTTCAATAATCTTTTTGGTTCATTTTCTTGATTATAATCATGATATGATTTCAAACATTTATTTACTTTCTTTACATTATATCAGACGCCATTCCCATACTGGAAAACCTCATCTGTTTAACTTTATATACCATTTTTTGTATAATACAGATAACTATTTTTCTTTTAAATGCTTGTAGCTAGGCCAGAGTTTGTATGAACCTCCTTTTATTTTTCCTGAATTAAGTGTACAAGATTATATAGACTCACAATCATCACAATCATTTATACATATGTTTACTTACAGTATAAATATAAATCAACAATAATAAAATAATTATAATGACAAAATAAAAAAAACTTAATTAAAACATCATCTTAAATAAATACAAAATATAACACCATAATAAAAATTATGGATACTTTAATATTGCATTTTCAAACTTTTTATACAACAGAAGATTTTACAAATCTGAAATTTTAAAGGGTAGATAGATATTAATAATAAATAAATTAAGCAAGTAAATATAAGTATTAAAAAAACAAAAGAAACACTTATTATCAAATTTCAATTCTGTAAATGAAAGTAGTAAAATGAATCTTCATAACTTCAATATTTTTGGGTCTTTGAATTACAATTCATTTATTATCAGATATACTATTAGAGAGCAGAATTCCCATACTCCGTATAGCTGTTGAATCTGTTCCTGTACTTTGATTTGTTTGCAACATAATATGAAAATTCTGCTCCACATAAATATATAATTATAAAAGGAAGCAAAACATGAGTAGCTAATTTTGACACATTGGGTTACTCTTATGTTAAATTTGTTCAGAAATAATTTAGTGGCTGTTCCTTGTAGTTTTTATTTTAAGTTAAAGTCAGTAATTAAATCAATTACAAACACACATATATATAATATTATAAATCGATGTCTGTATTTCTTCAAAATAATATACACAAATTTATAAATAAATATTTAAAAATACAGTATTTAAAAGCCTTATTAAAAAAAAATATATATGTATAACCATCACTTAGGAGCACTTTCAACTAACTTGTAGCTTTGTCAACTATCATGTTTAAAATGTCAGCTTTCCCATAATTCTATGATGTCAACTATGTCAGCTTTCTCATAATTCTATGATGTCAACTTTCCCATAATTTACAGAATTATGGGAAAGTTGACATCATAGAATTATGGGAAAGCTGACATTTTAAACGTGATAGTTGACAAAGTTACAAGTTAGTTGAAAGCGCTCCTAAGTGACGGTTATACATATATTTTTTATAAGCTTTTAAATACTGTATTTTTAAATATTTACTTATAAATTTGCGTGTATATATATATATATTCTAACCTAATAAAATATAGTTTATTTGCACTTTTCACCCATGATACCAATTTTTCAGGTTGT